>VYXB01008194.1:40504-100172 GCA_013397135.1 Pachyramphus minor | reverse complement strand
TTTGAAACAAGCCAGTAGATTTGTAATAGCCCACATTGCAACCACACTGTAGGCACTATTTTAAAAAACAGAGATTTTTGTTCCCCGTAAGACCCCAAGATTCTTCAGTGTCTGAAAGGCCAATATGTCCCTTAGTGGTTTTGCCAGTATTTTGGTTTGTTTCATCAACAACTGGATTTCCAGACTGACCTTCTACCTTGCAAATAAAAACCACTCTTCTATTTTTGTTTATTAACCCCCAGATCGTTATTAATGTAGCACTGGACATGTCATTTTTGGGCTTCTGCCTTTGAGGTTCTGACTTGTATGAACCTGGTTCTTCTTTTGGTGGATACTGACATCTTCTGGAAAATGTTTGGAGACTGGTATCATGAGACTCCTGTAATGACAACCCAAAGGCATTGCCACTTTCTGTTGTTTCCTTGTTGGCATTTTCCTGCTAAGTTACTTGACAATCTATGGGCAATAATGCCATCACAATTAAGCCCAGGAATCTGGTAATATTTGCCCACACTCCAAATTTCTGAACTCCAGGGCATGCTCCTTGGGGGTCTTGTTTAAGCTCCCCTCTTAGTTGTGATTTTGAGCACTGGATGCATTAGTTTAGCTGTTCATCAGAGGACAAACTCTTGCTTAATAATGTAGTTCCCACTGCATCTGCACAGGTCCTTTCCTATTCTTTCGTCACTGCTTCAGTTCTTGTTGTTGCAGACTTCAATTCTGAGCCTTTGCATCTGCCCTTGAGCCTTTTTTCACAGAGGCCATCTGCAGGGTGTTATCCTCTCCAGGCTTTTGCACTGTCAAGGTAGGATGAAAATGATTCAACATTGTTTGCAAAACTCCTCCAGCCTTACAACGGCCTGGGGTGAACAGAGTTTGCTTCACTGAAGAAGCAAAACCTGAGTTCCTCAAGAGCTTGTCTGCTATGTCATGTAAGTTTTTCATACAGGAGCCTACTAAGTCTGAAACCACGGCCTTAGTTTCAGCACAATTACAAGCCATGTTTGAGTCACTTGCTTGACCTCACCGTCTTCCATGAGACCACTGTGACTGAAACCACATTATTTGCATAAATTAGTACTTCCTTGCTTAAATTATTTACAAAATTCATATTGGCCAAAATATCTTTGTGATAGCATTTCTCCTTCTTCTGTTGTCCTACCTTTCTCTTCTAGAAAAGCTCATTTCTATTGGAAGACTGGTTTATTTTGATATAAAATACATCCTCTTAGAAGGTGAACTCCCTTCATATTTAGTTTCTTTCATATTGTCATAAGTAACATTTGCAGATGGAATATTTTTATCTTTATTTCTACTAATTCCTACAGATTTATAACCAGGCTCTCCAAGAACAGCAAAACATGAGTCAGGGCCATCTGACTCATCATTAGTCTCTTCAGGTGCCATTGCAATGACAAGCTTTGAAAGTCTGTCAGCACAAAAGGAAACCTCTAACTGTCATTTGCCTTCAAGTAGTGGCCTCATCCTTTGTGCCCTTTGGATCCTTTGGATCTGGAGTGTTTTTTGGTTTCAAGTGAAAATCTGCTGGCATCCACACTAATATGTTCACCACAGACACTCTATCCTGCTGATGATACACGGCACTGTTGGAAACTCTGCCCCTCAACAGAGGGTTGTCTTGAATTTCCATCACTCGTGTGCTTTTCAGTGCTGAATGAACACCTCTCAGGTTGTTTTTGAAACCAGCTCAAGCTTTGGAGTGGCTCATTTTCCAGAATCAGTTTCAGGAATAAAACAAAATGGAAAGGCATTATTATTCTTTACACACATTTTTGTCCCTTGGCACAAAGTCTCTTCCTGTGTCCAGAAGTTCTGTGTGAGTACCAGGTGAAATTCTGCTTGGTCCTGGGGATCAGTGTGATATTGATCTCATCAGTTTGCTGTCAGTGATAGCAACCAGCCCCACCAGTGGCATAAATTATGGGAATAACAATATGGACAAAGATTAGGTGTTTTTGCCATCATGCCACCAAAGCTTGTCTTATTTTTTTCTGTTTAGGGCTACTGTTGCCTCATAAGTGATGGTTAGTGCTACCTGTTAGGCTCTATTTCAGCCCCATTTCTGTGCACAGTTCTAATTTCAGCATAGTTAAAACCATAAATCACTCCTCCCCTGAGTTTGTGTTTCTTACAGTCAGTGTACAGTCAGCCAGCTAGTCCAGCAGCACACAATGCTCTACAGGCAGCTCCACCTTTCCACACAATGAAGAGACACACATTTCCAAAGGAAAGAGTGCAGAAGAAGCCTAGAACAGCTAAGGGATTTATGAACAGGAATCTTGGAATATTTTTCAGCTTTTAAGCTGTATGGGCACTTGAAACCTCTAGTCCTTTTGCCTAGAACAGCTCCCTGAGTCAGCATCTGCAGCAAGATGGAATGAAAAAATTATGTACATGTCAGTATAGACACCACAGACAGTACTGGGAAAAATGTGAGGACACAACATGTCATCTGTCTGCTCCTTCTTCCACTTCAGCAGACAGCACTAATCCTGGTGTCAGAATTTCTGGGGCTCATCCCCTCTGAATGTCTAAAAACGGCTTTAGCATAAGAAGAGTCTGGATCTGGAGAATATCTTTTACCCTTAGTACTGACATAGGCATAGGCTTGTGGTAGACTTCAAAACTGTAGACACAGCTGCAGGTGTGCTCCTGGAGACAGGCATGAGCTTATTGATGTCTTGTAGCTCAGTCAGGTAGCAGCAGAACAGCAGGGACTGGGTTTAGCCTTCTGGGATTGGGAATAAGCCATTTTACCAGTGGCACTCTAATCCCCACAGTATTTCTATAGCCACAGCAGAAATATGAAGCAGCTTACAGCTGTGCCATTCCTTATTGTCCAAAAGCTCCTGGAGTGGGTCCAGCAGGGACCATGGAGATGGTGAAAGGACTGGAGCATCTCCCTGAGGAGGAAAGGCTGAGGGAGCTGGGGCTGTTCAGCCTCCAGAGGAGACACTAAGAGGGGACCTGATCCATGTGTATCAGTGTCTGCAGGGAGGGGGCAGAGGATGGACCAGGCTCTGCTCAGGGGTGCCCAGCAGTGGGACAAGAGGAACGGGCAGGAACTGATGCCCAGGAAGTTCCAGCTGGACATGAGGAAGAACTTCTTTGCTGTGCAGTGACCCAGCACTGAACAGATCACCCAGAGAGGGCGTGGAGTCTCCCTCACTGGGGATATTCCAGAGCTGTCTGGAATCCTGTTCCATGTGCTCTGGGATGACCCTGCTGGAGCAGGGAGGTGGCACCAGATGACCCACTGTGGTCCCTCCCAACCTGACCCACTTCGTGATTCTGTGACAAGCTTCATTTTTTTCAAATTGGCATTAAACAATATTTGTGCCCTGTGACTGCACTTAAAGGCCTGTTTCCGCTGTCTGGGACACTCAGTGTGTTTGACATCCACTTCAGCCACCAGCTGCGCTTTCTCAGCTGAGCCACAAATTATTGCCTTCCTCCTTGTGTTTCTGCCATAATGGATTTATATGCCTACCTGGCTGTTTGAATGTTGTAGGATTTTATTTAAACTGGCATGCATCAATGGATGCAGGATAAAGAAAGACAGTGCTTCTCTATGTTTCATTTTATTTTCTTATCTTTCTTCTTTTAGTGACTCCTGTGAATAGAGTGATCTCCTTTCCTTTACCTTCCTCAGACTAACACCATTACCTTTTCTGTCATTTGTGAAAGCTATATATATACATATTTATAACTGAAATACCAGGGATTATCATAAAGGTTCAGCAGAAAAAACATTATTTATTCATGGCCTCTTATTCTTCTACATCTTTTTCCTCTGACCTGTACTTTCATCTTCAATAGCTACTTAGAAACAGGGTTATCCAGTTATACTGTATGTAGTTTCTCTCTAAAGCCATTACAAACAACCCCCAATAGAGAGTTTTGCCGATTTTTCCCAATCAGTCTTTGTATCAGTATTTGTAAATTAAGCAAAAAACAAACATTCTGCTAAACTCAGGGCATATGGCTGCATGAATTTGGAGAGAAAATTAGCAGAGTGTCAAAGAATATTCAGTCAAAAATTTGAACATGTGACTGCTACACAGAGAATGCAGCCTGAACTACACAAGCTTCTAGAAATACTCCCCGATGACATTTGCATTCTCATATACAGGAAATGAACCTTTTTAGCTCCTCTAAGAAACCTGAACGGTCTGAAAGTGCTAGTCTAGACCTACCCAGGCCTAGCTTCAACTCAGAAGTACTTGGTTTGGATTTTCACACTAAATCTTAGCTCAAATGCTCCTGGCTTGTGCCAAGGGTAATGTTACTAAGCACTGAGGAACATGGGCTGAGAAACGATGGGGTGGTTTACTTTGGCTGATAAGAAAACCTGTACCTATCAGATGAGGAATTTTGAGTCTCGGTTCTTGGCCTGTGCTTACCTAATTTACAGCACGAGAAACTAAGGAATTTTGCTTTCCCTTATTTAGACAGCAAAGTCCTCGCTGCAAAGCTGCAGTAACTACTGTAAAGCAAAAGCAACTCTCCTGCATTCAAGGGGTGGTCGTCCTAAAACTAAGAAGGGAGAGGAACCCAAAGTTGTGCTGCACATGTAGAAATATTTGGTAGCAGGGAGTGTTTTGTTTATTAGCAAATTTAATAGGGAAAAAGTGTAACTTGCTTAAAAATGTGTAACCAAAGCCAATTCTCTTTCTTGGGTGGTTTTTTTTTTACATGCTGATACACACATCAAATAATTAAGAGAAACATATTTCCTACTGCCCTATTCTGCTCTGTCTTACCTCCAAGAAGGTAAGGATCCAATTCACAGAGCTCTCTGGCTCTGCAGCCATTTAGTAGTATTATATATTAATGAGTAAAAAAAAAATTCAGAAATCCTAGAAAGACATGGATATGAAAAGAATTACATAACTTTAGTATTAAACATTAATCCCCTCAAGTGTGAAATATCTGAGAGCACCTAATTAGAGAGTACTGGACACTGACACTGGCTCAGATGTGCTGAGAGGGATCCAGGACAGTGCAAGTATCAACTGTCCCTTGGTTTACATCCAAAATTACTGGAAGGAGAAAGGATGTAGGTGCTCACTCTTTTCCCTGGGGTCAAAATTAGCCACAAATTCCCAACAGTGGGCGCACCCTGTTCCCTCTGCTCCTTGCTCTGAGGTCCAATAGATGTGGTTGTTTTTTGCCTCCAACTTCCTCTTCCTGTGACACTTCTGTCCCAGAGGCCCCACAGATGGGTGTAACATCAGTTTCGGCTGAGGATGAATTTATCACACTTTAGCTTTTAGTTTATCAAAGAAAAGTCTTTAATTGTCGGCACCAAAATATTTTGTTTATGCAGGTCCTAATGTGAGACGGTCAACTCTGTTTTTCTCAAAGTGCTTTTATTGTTGTACAATTTGTGGGAAGGCTGGGACAACTTAGGATGCCACTCTTACAAGGGTAAAGAAAACAATAACAGTATTGTGCTACTAAGAAACAGTTAATAAGCCCAGGTATTATAGAAGTTATAATATTTTGTAAGCAGATGAAGCTGAAGGATTGGGATATTAACCTAAAAGTAGTCTATGCGTAAGAAATACAGTTAACCAATACCAATAATATAAATACTTTATTCTAATATAGTGCTTTTCATTGGTATCTCTCTAAGTGTTTCACACATTATTCCCCTTCAAATGTGACAAAACTTTTACATGTCACGGAGCAGAGCAGCAGCAAAATTGGTCTCCTGAGCGCTAATCCCAAGCTTGGTCCAGTTGCAATGCCATGATCCCCTTCTGCCATCTACAGCATAGAGCTCTCATCTAAGCCAAATTCACAAGTGGAATCCCAGGAAACAACCCACCACACAAAGGTCTCTGCAGCATGTGCCTGTCCTTGTACTCAGAAACCGCTTTTACTCTGATTCAAAGTGTGCTTTGGTGGTGGCACGAGGAGGGAACACCTCGGGGAAAACCCGTAACATCTGACAAATCCAACCCTGCTCACGGAGTTTGGGTGAAATGGATGTGAGACAAAGCAAAGCAGATGCAGCACAGCATGTACAGAGCAGAGGTTCTTCCTGCCTTCCTCCCTGAGCCCCTCCTGACTGCTCAGCTAAGCCACCCAAACATCCAGGCAGAGAAACTCAGCAGAAAAGGAAAGAAGGGGTTTTCAGGGCAAAGAGAGTATCTGCTGTCTGTTCTTCACACACCTCCCAAAAAAGACACACCAGGGACAAGGGAGAAGTCTCAGAAGCGAGACAGAAGCTTCTGAAACCACTGAGATATATAGAAGTATTTAAAAAATGGCACAATCAGAAAGCAAATGGGGTCTCTCATGTCCTTATTTATCTCTGACATGCACTGGATAATCTGAAGAATCAACTGGACTCTGCTACCTCATCAGCACTGCTGGGCCCAGGGAGCTTTCAAAGGGTGGTTTCCTAACTAACCAGACAGTTAATCACTTTGGTCTCCTGATTATCTTGCTCCAGCCAGAAAGCAGGGTGACATCAGTATTTCCATAACGAGCCCAAAGGTTCAGGGTTTTGTAGAAACTGAGGGATGCCATTCATACCTGCCAGCCCTTAAAGTCAGCATTTGCTCTTCCCAGTGTGGGAGAGCTGAGAGATGCCAGAAACACCCAGCATAATAAATCCCCACACATTTCAGGTGATCAGTAGCCCTGAGGCTGCTTTTAGATGTTGGGCTTTAAGTTCCCTGGCATTCAAACACAGTGAGATAGTCCTTAATCAGCATTATGATGTTCCAAATTGTTTTAAAAATCAAATTCAGCTCCCTCTAAATTGCACATTTAACCTAGTTAACTTGTAATTGGAGCTCTAACAAGTTGGATATTTCCATTATCTTACTGCTTTTTTTTATGATTACATCACCATCAGACATAAGCACATTTGGTCAACCAGCACTGTTGAAACAGGAAGATATTCTTTTACAAATGGAAAGTGGATACCACACAGCTCTGCTTTATCTCTCCTAAAATCAGGGGGTGGCAAGCTGGGAGCAGAAGACACATCTCCTGATTTATAGTCCTTTGCCTTTAGTCCAAGCTTAGAATTTGTTATGAAGTCACTTCCCATGGATATTTATGTTACTGCATAGGACTGTTAAGGGTCAAGACCCCACAGCACGAGGGTCTGACTTGGATCAAGAACAAGATATTTATGTGAGCTGCAGGAAGTGGACAGACATTTCCATGTAGCTGTGTTACACACCTGACATGAGCCTGGGGACCCAGTTGTGCTTGGCAAATTCCCACTGCTTCCCATGAGCACCCAGTACATCTGTAGCTTGTAAGCATTGGCTTTTCTGTACCATATCTAAGCAATCAGGTGTTCCTGAAGGTGTTGAGGCAGCCTGGGCTCCTCAGAAAGCTGTGGTGAGACTGTCAGGAATGGTGAAGGTGGACAGAGGAGTGGTGGGTAGGAAGTTTGGGGGTGGGAGGCAGAGGGTATCCGCTGCTGTGATTCCCAGCTACCAGTAAAAAGAGATGAACATGGTTAATTACCAGATTACCAGTCAAAGAAAAAAGTGTAAAGGAAATTGGGATTGTTCAGCCTGGAAAAGAGAAGGCTCTGGGGTGACCCAATTGTGGCCTTCCAGTACCTGAAGGAAGCTACAAGAAAGATGGGGAGAGACTATTTCCAAGGGCCTGGAGTGACAGGACAAGGGACAATGGCTTTAAACTGACAGAGAGCAGGTTCAGATTGGATATTACAGAGAAATTCTTCCCTGTGAGGGTGGTGAGGCCCAGGCATAGGTTGCCCAGAGAAGCTGTGGCTGCCCCATCCCTGGAAGTGTCCAAGGCCAGGTTGGATGGGGCTCTGAGCAACCTGGGCTAGTGGAAGGTGTCCCTGCCCATGGCAGGGGGTTGGAATGAGATGATCTTTAAGGTCCTTCTCAATCCAAACCATTCTATGATTCTACAGACAGAGTTCACAGAACATCCAAATTTTTGCCCCAGACCCCAGATCATCTCTCTGTGCCACAGTTCTGGCAGGGCTGCTATTTGGATTTGCATCAGAACAGAAGTTGAGTTAAAATTGAGTATTTTGGAACCTGTCCAAGTTGTCAGAAATATTCCCTATCTCTTCTGCCTTTTCCTATTGATGTTTTAAAAACTTTTTGGTGAATGTGAGCACCAGCTACAGCAGTGTAAGCCAGGTTCCAAAAGAACAGCCATTTATATTCCATGCAGACCAAAAAGCAATGGGAACTCACAGGAAAAACAAGGTTATAATAGTGAAAGTGGCAGATTCAGAGTGCCCAGTGTGTGACCATGATGTCACATTCACAGCAACATTTGCTTAGGGCAAAAAGCCTCAGTGAAATGTTGAAGAGGGACATGACAGAGGGAGACAGGAATTTTAGTGGTTGCATGTCTGTAATCAGGAGATTGTTTAAGCGTCATTTAAAGCTAATTTGATGAGGTCAGGTAATTCAAGACATAAGTAATGAGTTAGTAAAAAAGTTTTCAATCAGTCCAGCTTAGCAGTGGCCAAAGTTTCAATTGTTGGACTTATTTCCCACAAGCCAGGTATGAGTGAGGTGCAAGGATATGCAAAACAGCACATACTGTAAGAGAGATTAATCAATATTTAAGCTTCGTATAGTCACGGAGATGTTCTTGCGGGTGGACAGTGACAACATGGCATCTGAACATGAGCCCAAGTGTGCCCAGGTGGGCAAGAAGGCCAGTGGCATCCTCTCTTAGACCAGCAACAGTGTGGCCAGCAGGACCAGGGAAGTGATTGTCCCTGCTTGGCACTGGTGAGGCCACACCTTGAACACTGTGTCCAGTTCTGGGCCCCTCAGCTAAGGAAGGACATTGAGGAGACCTCATTAATGTGTATAAATATCTGCAGGGAGGGGTCAGAGGATGGACCAGGCTTTGCTCGGGGGTGCCCAGCAATGGGACAAGAGGAACGGGCAGGAACTGATGCCCAGGAAGTTCCAGCTGGACATGAGGAAGAACTTCTTTGCTGTGCAGTGACCGAGCACTGGGATAGATTGCCCAGAGAGGGCGTGGAGTCTCCCTCACTGGGGATATTCCATAGTCCTAAACTGTGCCAGGGGAGGTTCAGGTTGCACATCAGGGACAATTTCTACCCGGAAAGGGTGATTCGACATCGGAAGGGGCTGCCCAGGGAGGCGGTCCCCTCCACCGTCCCTGGAGGTATTCAAGGAACAATCGGACGCGGCACTCAGTGCCACGGTCCGGTTGTCACGGCGGCGTTCGCCCGCCGGTTGCTCCCGGTGACCTCACAGCTCTCTGCCAGCCCAATTAACCCTAATTAAAGTGCCCCCGTGGTTTCCTGTCCCCGCCCGGCGCAGCCGCGCTGAGGCCGCGGCCCCGCGCATGCGCCGCCGGGCGCGGGGAAGGCACAAGATGGCGGCCGCGACTCGCTGCGCCCGCGTGCTGTGCCTGCCAAGGGCAGGTGAGTGTCAGCGCCGGGCAGCGCTCCTGCCGGGACCCGGGCTGTCCCGGAGCCTCCTGCCGGGACCCGGGCTGTCCCGGAGCCTCCTGCCGAGCCCGGGGAGTGCTCAGGCTGTTCTTCCAAGCCTGGAGAGGTGTTCAGCCCGCGGCTGTGCCCGCGGAGGAGCGCTGGGCGAGGGAGCTCCCAGGGCAGCGGCTGGAGAGCAGCTGGCGAAAATGACACTTTCTAGGGCAGAAGTGATCGGGTTTCTGCCTCCCTTCTGCTCAGGGAAGTGGGGTTTGTAGCCCAAAGGGCTGCCAGGGGTGGGCTCAGGCTGTGGCCGTGGTTGTCGCGCTGGGACTGTCACTACTCTTTTGTTTTGTTTTGGGTTTTTTTTGCATTCCTTTTGCCATTTCTTAGGTGACTTTGACCTTTTGACCGTCATCTGTAGTAATGTTCGACTACCAATATTATATTTAAAGCTGTATTTGGGCCTTTGCGACCAGAACAGAGTGGGGGTTTTTATTTAGGTTGATTCCACACGCGCCTCTCTGTGTCGTTAAGTGGGAGGTGACAGACAGGTTTTTTTGGTCGGTAAAGGTGAGCAAGGAATTTAACAAACTTTTAATGGGAGTTTTGTGTTTTTACTGTGTGTATTTACTTAAGTGGCTGTCAAACTGCCTTTCAGGACAAAATTGGAGATGTAATATCTTTTCCCAGTTTGTGAGGTGCAGAGAGAACAGGGATAGACAAACTTCTGGGTGGAGAAAAAGATGGTTCGGGTTTACTGTGGATATTTGAGCTTTAATTCACAGAATGGTTTGGGTTGGAAGGGACCTTAAAGATCATCTCATTCCAACCCCCTGCTGTGTGCAGGGACACTTTCCACTGTCCCAGATTGCTCCAAGCCCCATCCAGCCCAGCCTTGGACACTCCCAGGGATGGGGCAACCACAGCTTCTCTGATCTGGGCAACAGAATTTGTTGCAGAATATAGTAGTGGATGGGCATATAGCCATATAATAACTTATGGTGATAATTTATGGTGCATCTTGCAGGCAGATTTATGGAACAAGAAAAGATGTTCATCCCTAAATTTCTTATAGTGCAAGGCAGGCAACAACAGGTGTATACACAAAGGTGGGAGAACACAAAACAGTAGTTATTTGTTAATATAACAGTGATAGCATTATGAAGAGCCTATCACAAATAATTTTTGCAGAAATAGCAGCAAAAAAAAAGCCAGCAAAGTAGTTGAAAGATACGCATTTGTATTTATTTTTAACCTTTCACGTCGTTCTGATGTGGGTTGATCTGTTTAATAATACTTTTTTCCCCACAGGTGCTCACAGTGGGCTTGTTGCATTTAGATTTTGTATGGTAAGGCCTGAAATGTTTCAGTAATGGAAAGGCCCTGCATTTGAGCTTGGGCCTATTCTGTAGTAAAGGTGCTTTTCAGGGAGTCATATATCTACTTGAAGTAGGTATAACACAAAATAAAACCTACTTCAGTGTACAAGGGGGATTTGTGCTGTTTTTCCCTGATGCATCTGTCGTTCTTCTATCAAATCCTCATTTTCATTGTGATTCTTGCTACTTAGATTTACACAGAGAACATTGAACTTGCTTATTCTTGTCCAGAAAACTCTTATGTCCATAACTTACTAAAGGTTGGGAAGTCACTGGGTTTCTGTTATATCCCCAAGGTGGTTTTCCAGTGGCAGCTCTTACAGTCAGATGCCTGCCTTGTGTTTATGCAGCTTGTATTTCATCTGTCCCTTTTTTTTTATGAGCATGGACATGCAGTAGCACTAAACACTTCAAAAATCTTCTTGATTTTGGCTAATTTGGTTGGAGGGAACGTGTTTTTTCCTTCCAAACTCTCTACTTGTCAATTTATCATCAAACCCCAGGCTGGTTTTGCGTTGGCAGGAACCTCAAAGATCGTCGAATTCCAACACCTTAATGGATCCGTAATGAGAAAAATAGCGTAATCTATAAATGAGCAGTGTCAAATCCCAGTTTGTGTCACACACTCATGTTCTGTGTTGCAGGGCCTGGAATTTCTGTCCTGGCTGGAGCACCCTCCGTGCTGCAGCAGCACCGCCAAGTCCATCACGCCGTCATCCCTCATGGAAGGAGCGGCCGATCCTCTGTCAGTGGCATCGTGGCCACTGTCTTTGGGGCCACAGGTTTCCTGGGAAGATACGTTGTCAACCGTTTAGGTGATGTACTGGGAGTGCTGATTAAAAAAATGACATAAAAGTTGTTTAAGGAAACTGATTTTCCTTCAGGTTGTGCAGGGTGATCTAGAAACCTGCGGCGTTTTGGGTCTTACAAGTGTTCTGCGCGATGCTTTTGTCGTGTTTGGTCTCCTAAAATGCCAGGATGTGGCAATTAGTAAAATTTGTCTAATGGTTTTAATTAATGAAATAGTTTTAATCTAGGAAATTGCAGAGCTTTTGAAGATTAAGGCCATCAAAATAAGTCATGCTCCATCAAGTATTGTTTTTCAGCCTGAAAGTCTGAGGGTACAGCATATATTTGATTCTTTTGGTTTTAGCCTTATTGGGACATTTTACTAAAATACTTGCAGGAATTTGATGAGAGTTCTTTAAAATGTTGAATTTAAGTTTTGGCAAATAACCCTTGCTTTCCCCCCCTTCTCCTTTTCATGTAACTTAAAAAATATAAATATCTTTACATGTGATACATTTTTAGGTATTTTACTGTATTTATAGGACACACCGTGGTTGGTTTTTGTTGTTGTTTTTTAGCAAGCTTCTGTATTTTGTCTTACAAGCCTAAATACTCAAAAAAAAAAATCTTGTTTAAGAATTCCAAGCATGTAGGTTCAAAAACTCACTTCTGTTCTACTTTTAGCTTCGCAGACAAGTATCCAAGATACCTGCATCTAATGTTGTGCTTTAATGCCAAGGGAAAAAAGAGAAGCTTTGTTTATTTAGAAGTTAATCTACTTAAAGTGATGTGTTTGCTTGAGATAAATGAAACTTCTGGGGTGTTTTTTTTTGGGCTCTTAGGTCGCATTGGCTCTCAGGTGATCATCCCCTATCGCTGTGATCAGTATGACCTCATGTACCTGCGGCCCATGGGGGACCTGGGGCAGCTCCTCTTCTTGGTAAGTCCCCTGCTCTGCCTTTAGATCTGGGTTTGGGTCAAACACAAACCCAGTGCTGTGCAAAGCAATCTGTTAATCATTGTCAAAGCCACATCTCCCAGTGGGAGTGGTGTGAAAGAGCTTTCTCTGATGGTGCCTGTTTAGCAATTATCTTTTTCGCCTTTTGCCGCTCTGGTTACAGGAGTGGGACTGCAGGGACAAAGACTCCATCCGAAGGGCTGTGCAACACAGCAATGTGGTCATTAACCTTGTTGGAAAGGAGTGGGAAACAAGGTAATTTTCCTCTTTTTTTTCCTACATAGATGGATTTGCACCAGGTATTGGACGTACAGCCATGTTTTTACAGCGTGTGTGTGCAGTGAGGCTGCCACTGTTCTTGGCTTCTACACAAAGACAAAGCCAAAACTGTGCATATAAAATTTCTTCTGTTTCTTTAAAGGATTACCTAGAATCCTGGTTATGATGTACTGTGGAAAATGGCATTCTTTCCATAATTTTCCAGCTTCTGTCAGGAGGATCAATGTGCTGCTTTCCCACACCTCACAGATATTCCCTGAGTGCCTTCCTACAGAGGACACAGGCTCACCAGTTTCTTACATTTACATTATATTTATATTTACATTATATTTGTATTTACATTATTACAGAAGTGAGATTTTTCTCCTTTCACTTGGGCATAGTGATGAGCTGTAGCCTACTAGACTAAGCTATGATCAAGCTTTTCCTACTCTCTGGAAATGTTAAAAAACAGGAATGGAGACTCCCTAGGATTATGGTTAATAACGTCATTCCTTGATAGAATTTTGGCACAGACAACATTAGCTACAGAAGCATTTTTTAATGATAATTTCTAAGAATAGTTTCTTTTTGAAATCCATTAAAACACTCCCATATTTGTTTTAGGTTAAGAAGACCTGTAATAGCCTCACTTTTTTTGTGTGTGCACACAGTTATGTCCACTTTATTTAAAGGCTTGTGCAGAACTACCAGACAAAAACTTAATTGTGTGATTTGCTTTTATAAGGTACATAATTTTGCTGTGCTGGTAGACAGAAATAAATGCAGATATCAGTTTCATCTGTGTTTACAAACCTAATGCCTTTGTTGCTCTCTTTTTTTTTATCAACAGCTATTTGATGTTCAAATTGCAAAATCAGTAGGTAAATTGTAGTAATAATTAGAATTGACAGTCTCAAGTGGTATAATTATTTTTTCTGGAGTAGAGATCAAATACTTACTGCTGTCAAAGCAGAAGAAATTTCTTTAATGTGGGAGTGAGGGAAGAAAAAGTCTGTTCAGTTGGCCCAAGGACAGTGTAATCTCTGTTTGATATGTATTTCATGGCTACTTCCCCCTTTAAAATTACAGGGCTTGTGTAAAATAAAAGTATGATTTACATAAAGGAGGGTCTCTTTTTTTATTGGAAGGAAGTGTGAGGACACCACCACAAAGTTTCATTCCAGTTGCAAACCCCCCCAAACCTTGTCCTCTGGGCAGTTTCAACAGATTCAAACAGACAAGCCTTGGTACTACAAAGACTTCTGGACATTACACATCTTACCACTGTGTTGCACAAATGTTTTCATCACATATTTTATACCTCTTGGTGTCAGTGGTGCTGAAACCCTGAGATGAAGTTCTGTGGTCTGTTAAACACGAGGTCAGACCAACCATTGTAATCATCCCGAAGTCTCGGAAAATCTTGGGCAGGAAGAACAGAAAAAGAGATTAGATTTAGAGATCAGACAGAAAAAGGAAAGCCTGCCATGAAATACTTTCCTCCCTGCCTCGTATTCATGTACAGACTCATCTGTGTGTGCCATGTTGTTTGAAACTCCATAGTTACAGGAGGGATGTTGTTTGTTCTTGTGTGTTTCTAAATCTATTTTTGTGAGTAGAACAGAAGTGATGGTTCCCAGGATCAGATTAGTTATTGAAGGGTCAAAAATAACTTCTTATTTTGAAGGCTTTCTTTGGACTCCAGTGGGATCTGAAGAGCTGTGGGAGTAGATAAGGACAGAGAGAGAGAGAGTTTGGATGTTTGTTACCCAAAGCAAATGGACAGGATTGAGGGGTGCTTACAAGGATAATATAAAGACATGAGAGGCCAGTTCTCTTCCTTGAAGTCTTGGGATAGTTGGAAAGAATTTTGGGATGGTTGCCAGCCTATAGTGTCAGTTCTGCTTGGAGACAGAGCTTCTGCATTGTTCTTGATCAGATGCCAAACTAGTTTACAGTTTAACCCCCTAATTTAGGCCCCTTGAATGTCATACAGTGAGGGGAGGATTTTTTCTTCCTGTGTGCTTCCCCATGAAGTCCCTTAGGGCTCCTCTGAAATGGCTCTAAATGCTCTGACAATTTAATTTTTTCCATTTGCATGAGCACCTCTGTAACTTTTTTGGTTTGTTTCTGTCCAATTCCCCAGTGCCAGGCATCTGCCCTGACTTGCACTGCTGAGAATTCTTGAGCTTCTTTGTAATGTAATTAAGTGCATCAAATCAAGTCAGATTTTGAACAGGTTTTGTAAATACATGGCTTTGCTCAGAGCTCAAGATGCTGCAGCACTTCTCTTAAATAAAAATAACCTGTTTTTACTCGGGCAGAGTTTTCTATTTGTTGCTGACAAGTGGGCAAGAGGATTTTTCTTGCTGATTTAACATGTGCAAACCAGCAGATCTATAATTGAAGACTACAGCTGCATTTCACTTGCCTCTGATTTTTATTATGTGAAGAGTCCCTCACGAAAGGAAACTTAATTTTTAAGAAGGAGCATCAAGCTAGGTTTTTGAAATACATTCCAGTAATACTTGGTGATTGCTTTTTGGTTGGCAGGCAGCCGGGGTTGGTTGCTCTTAAAGTAAAACTTGGGCTTTGCCTTGTTTTAGAAACTTCAAATTTGAAGATGCGTTTGTAAATATTCCTCAAACTATCGCACAGATAAGTAGGGAAGCTGGTGTGGAAACGTTCATTCACATCTCTCACCTGAATGCCAACATGAAGAGTCCTTCCAAGTATCTCAGGAGTAAAGTAAGTCTGGAATCCTTGTGAATATACTTTCTGAGAGCCTACTTTTAAAAAAACTATTTATTTTATTTTGTTGCTTTCCCCAACTGGGTATGTTTGAAGGAAATCAATGTGTGAATTTACTGTTTTCTGGAGCTGAGACGTTTTTGAGGTACTTTACTTACTGGAGTTTGAAATCCTCCTTAGTACCCCATGTGCTCTGAAGGGAATTAGATGTTGTGTTCCTGAAAACTCTTTCCTTTCTTCTACCCTTGAATGTCTTTGCATCTAAAATCACTGTCCTTAAGAAAGAAGAACTGAGTTGGCAGTTTGGGATCTGATATCAGGCCTAATATCTGAGGCTGGAATGACCCAGTAAGTAGTTGATGCCAAAATGAACGTTGCAAAAGCAGATGAGTATCTGTTATGAGCCCTTGGAGTGGGATTGTTACCTGCTCTTGTGCAAAACAAAAAATCTGGGTTTGTCATTTTTTTTCTTATTAGGAACCATAATTTTCTATTACTGAATTTTTTTTTAATACAGCTATTGTAGATTTTTTCCAGCTGTTTTTGTTTTATTTGGTCTCACTGTACTTTGCATTATCTTTAGTATAAATCTGTTTATCTATTTAAGCTTCTTTTTGAACCTTATCCCTTTAAATTTGTGTCACTTCACTGGTGAGGCTGCATTTTATCTCAAGCAGAAGAAATGTTCGACGGGATTTTTTTGGGCTTTCTGAGTGTGACATCTCAAAGATCAAATGGCTCAGATAAAGATAATTTTTGTGCTTCTGATGGTGTCATTTCCTTCAGTTCTGGTTTGTTCAGAGTGGGTCTAATCGATGTGTTCATTTTAATTGAATGCCAGGCTGTTGGAGAGAAGGTAGTGAGGGAAGAATTTCCAAGTGCCATCATTTTGAAGCCCTCGGAGATGTTTGGGAGAGAAGACCGATTTCTCAATCATTATGCAAGTACGTGCTCTTGAAATAAGAAACCCCTGTGTGATCTGTGTAACTGTCTGTAGAGAACAGAGGAAAATGGGATTTGAAAAAGAGAGGTGTGGTTTTGTCAGAAATGTTCTTTGTTAGCTGAGTGTGTGTAGTGGGAAACACAGAAACATCGTAAATTACCACTCGGCTGAATTCTTTTTGAGTCTAGTTCGATTTTGCTCTTTGATTTTATTTTTTTAAATTATTTTAAATTATTTTATTTTGAGGGAGGATGTGTACTATTGGTTTGTGTTTGTTGTTTTTTTTTAATTTAGATTATTCTCAGCTCATCTTAACCCTCAAAGTAGTTTATACCCTGGAAGTAGTTTGTCGAGTTGGTAATGCTCAAAGATAAAAACCAACCTGAGTCGTTCTGGGCTCAGAAGCAACAATAATATCTGATGTACCAGCAACAAATTGCTGCACAGGGTAGAGTGGAACCTGTCCTTCTGTCTTTCAAAGTTGAGACACCTCTGAACCACTCTAAGCAGTAAATGCAGCCTTCCCCTCGTTGTTTATAAGAAAACTAAATGTGTGTGGAAAACAACGCTACTGGAATTGGGTGGGAATTCTTCCCAATTCTGCCTTTTTTTTTTTTTTTTTTAAAGTGAAGTCAGTTTTCAGAAGAGTTCCACACTCAGTGTGGTGTAAAGTGTCTTGGTTGTTTGCTTCCTGAAAGGATTGACAGATTTTTCTCCCTCTTTCTGGCAGACATGCGCCAGTTCGGTGGTGTGCCTCTCATTGCTCTGGGCAAAAAAACAGTGAAACAACCAGTATATGTAAGTTTTCAATAAAACAACACAATTTAAATCCTTTGTGGGTGGGTTGGGTACATGTAAATCATTTTTGAAACATTACTGTGTGCATATATTCCTGTTTTCTGTTGATAATGGTGTGAATTTGTTCCTCACAGGTGGTTGATGTAGCAAAGGCAATTATTAATGCAATTAAGAATCCTGATGCAAAAGGAAAAACATATGCCTTGGCTGGGTAGGTCACTTTTCTGATTCTAATTAACTGTAGTACTTCTTTTTGGTGTCATTTTTTGGCTTGCTGCACAGTACATTTAATTTCTCCATCCATGCACACAGTTTGAGCTGCAATAAATTCCACCTCCTTTTTGGGAGGAAAAATGACTCGAGCTGTTACTGTGAGTACTCTGAAAATCCCAGTTTGGGCCCCTTTGCATTTCATGTTCTGTGTGTGCACAGAGAGGAATAGGCATCTTGGGAAGCATGCTGGACAACATAGATTTGGAGAAAATTCTGGTAAAGCTGTGCAGAAAACACGTGGATTTAGAATAGTTAGAGGCAGTGGTTCTTCTGGCAAGGGTTTTACAGGTTGCCCAGTGAAGCTGTGGATGCCCCTTCCCTGGAAGTGTCCAAGGCCAGGTTGGATGGGGCTCTGAGCAACCTGGTCCAGTGGAAGGTGTCCCTGCCCATGGCAGGGGGTTGGAAGTGGATGATCCTTAGGGTCTCTTCCAACCCAAACCATTTTATGATTCTGTGATCTCTGGGAATATTTTGTGTACAGAAGCTCCAAGTCACAATGGGTCACTGGGGATAAACAGGGTGGCAAATGGAAGGTAACAGGTCCATGTTTGATCCTGTAACACAGCACTGGAACTGGTCTCATGACAACATGGGGTAAAAGGAACATCAGATTAACTGATAAACAGTTGCTAATTAAAATATAAATGATACTGAGCAGCTTGGTTTTTTTTGTATTGCATGCACATCTCTGTCCCCCCCTCCTACATACCAAAAATGTGCATCATATCTGCATTTTGCAAAGATACCTGTAATTTATCTGAGGTTAAATTGGTTTTTCCATGTTCATTTTGTGAGACTGTTGCTCTTTATTCCCGTGATCCAGAGATGGTTGTTGGTTTGGCTCTTGCTCATGTCTTGCCATGAGCAAGAGGAAGTTGTTATCCTGAGGAAGTTGTTATCCTGGCAGATGCCCTGGAAAAGGCAGCAAGCAGGTCTTCAACTCCCTTTGGAATGTGCTGAGGGACTTCTGCTCAAAAGCTGGTAAAGTGGGAGAAAGAGGCTGACAGTGGGCTGGAAGGGCTTACAACAGCAACAATGAGGTTGATACCTTGAGGTTGCTGTTGGAGCACTGGGGTGACAGGAGGTGTCACACTGAAAAACCAGTGCAAACAAATGCTGCAAACAGCGTTCAACCCCCCTTTTTATGGATATTTAGGTGTCAGGTGGACACAACTAATGCAAAACCACAAAATGTGATGATATTAACCCTTTGAGGGACTCTTTTACCCCCTTGGGGGCAAACTTGAAGTTGTGTCAATGCAAATCCAAAGCCACCTGCCCCAAAAGGAAGGACAGGCATCTGGTTTTTGGTTCAGCGCTGCCTCAGCAGAAGCAACTGCTCCAGCTGGGGGAGAAACTGAGGATTGTGCACTAAATAAAACACTTTTTGCATCTAGATGGAAGGGCAAAACTTTAAATGTGTTCCTGCAGTTCTGTGGTCTCACTTCTTGGCAGTTTACAGAAGACCAGGAGTTCAGTGCCCAGGTTTCAGAGGCAGGAATCCAAGGAAGGATGCCAGGCTCTGGTTTCAGGAACATAAGTGTCTGAAAAGACTTTGAATGAGTGGTGGTCTAAACTGAAGTTCCAGATCAGTGTTGGAAGATCCGAGGAACTGTGCATGATACACCTCTTTATATTTTTGGAGTCAAGTTACCAGTTTGTGTTTAAAACACTAATTTTGGAAAAAAGCAGAGTATTTCTGTGGGTTTGTGCGATATTATTTTTTTTTTTTCCTATTATATGGTGGAATGGAGTTTTAACTATGACAGCTCATGGTGTCTTTGCTGTTTCTGAATGACTGAAGGTTTTTATAGTTCACCTGTTCCTCTCTTTCCTCTGTGGAATTGGTTTTGCTTCATCCACTTGTTAAAGGTGTCTTGAATGCTGATGCTCTCTAGAGCTTTGCTGTCTGCTAGGAGTTCATGTACTGACGATTCAATGGGAGGCTATTCTTGGAGAAGTTGTATTTTTAATGTTTGATAGTTTGTCAAGAAAAAATCCTTTAGTTTAACTTCATAAGTGCAGATCTCTCTCAGGTTCTATAATCCAGCAACCTGGATGAAGTTCATAAGGAAATTTGAGTGTAGAAGTTTTTGAATTCTCTCAAGTGCTTTTGGGGAGAACAGTATATTCTTAGGCAAGCAGAGGCAAGTGAATCGATTTCCCTGCAGCCATTTGCTACCAAAGATGGGTTGCCTTGTTAATAAACCATCCTTAATTTTCCATTTGCCTCCTGGCTTCCTTCTATTACAGACTGCAAAATTATCCCAGCACTGGAAGTCCTGTGTTCAGAATGTGACTCAGCATGGAGGGGGCACGTTAAAGGTGTGCTTTAAAAGCACACAGAATCCACTTGATCCAGTATGGTTGTGGTGATCCCCAGATCCCCACAGTTCCTTTCTGCTGCTTCCTCATCTCCATGCTTTTCCCCAGCTCCTTCCACAGGCTGCAGTCCTCCAGGAGAAACCCGCTCCATTGTGGACTCCCCACGAGCCGCAGGGTGGACGGATCATTCCGATGGAAGAACACAGACCCTTGGGGGTGGAAGGCTCTAATATTTTTTTGTCACCTGGTGCAAATATTTCAGTATATTTAAGTACACCTGACTGACCTGTGATGTTTGTTGCTGCTTCCCTCAGCCCTCACCGGTACCTCCTGTACGACATGGTCGAGTACATCTACGCGATCTCCCATCGAACCTTCATTCCCTACCCGCTCCCAAGGCCTCTCTACCAGTAAGTGGGACCCTAATTAGGCTGAGGGAGCTGGGGCTGTTCAGCCTCCAGGGGAGACACTGAGAGGGGACCTGATCCATGTGTGTCAGTGTCTGCAGGGAGGGGGCAGAGGATGGACCAGGCTCTGCTCGGGGGTGCCCAGCAATGGGACAAGAGGAACGGGCAGGAACTGATGCCCAGGAAGTTCCAGCTGGACATGAGGAAGAACTTCTTTGCTGTGCAGTGACCCAGCACTGAACAGACCACCCAGAGAGGGTGTGGAGTCTCCCTGACTGGGGATATTCCAGAACCATCTGGATGCAACCCTGTGCCATGTGCTCTGGGATAACCCTTCTGGAGCAGATGACCCGCTGTGGTCCCTTCCAACCCCACACATCCTGTCATTCTATGATTCACTAAGAACCTGAGGCTCTGGCAGGCAACACAGAAGCATAAATACCTGTTGCATTGGTTATTTGCTCCGGCCAGTTGTTATTTAACATGTTGGATGGCAGAAACTGCCTTGATTTGCAGAAACTGTATTGATTTGAGCCAGTGTTGGAGATAAGTTCACCCTGAGATCTTGGCCTGGCAATTTGAGCAGCGTGGTTGTGAGCAAACATTTCTTTATGATATGAGGACAGTAACATCTTTAGAAGATGGTAATAAATTGGGAGATGAAAAGGGAAAGGAGTAGCATCACTTCACCTGACTACAGTGGGCTGTTTGGATGCCCTGAGTTGTTTCTGCAGCTGTGTGTGCACTGAGTATATTAATAGATCATGAAAAAGTGCTGTGTAAATCTGAGCCTGGGCCTGATCCTTAAGGAATAATCGCATCCTTTTGAAGAGCACCTCAATAATAAATGCCATTTCAGAACTTGCCCTCAGCATGGTTGAGATGTGTTCATGTTTGGGGTGCTTGTCCTCCTCACTTTTAGGAGAATGCCAATTAATAAGCTAAAGCAGTCACCAGTGTTGGAGCCCTCCTGCCAAACTGCCAGTAGGACTCGCCACTGGATCCATGGAACTGCCAATGGATAACAGAACATCTTAAACTTGGTGACTATTTCTGTATTGGCTGTAAGAGGTATCAGGTCACCATGGCTCAGCTGACACAGAGCAGCTTGTTAAAAAGGTGCCTCTTAGTTTTGTTCACATCTGCTGCAGTCCATGTTGCACTTCTTTATTTATGGGCCAAACAAGGTGGTATTTCCTATTTTTGAGAAAAGACTGAGTCTAAAAGGCAGATAAGCCTAGTTCTGTTCATGTGCAATAACTTAGTAAATCCTGGTCTGCCAGGTGGGTGCTTCAGTAAGAGATTCTGCTGTTGGTCTTGAGGCACTGAGCAAGAGCTGTAGCCTTATTTTCTTTGCCAGATTTTCTTTGTTACAAGGGAAACTTCATTTCTGAAAACTGCAAATGTACTAATCCTCCTCCTTTTTATAGGTTGCACCAGATTCCATCCTCTTGTGTCTGGGGCTGATAACTCATTTAGTTGTCAGCAAGTGTGTTTTCCCATGGGGGGCACTGAAGGAAACTTGGTGACTAATTGGATTACTGCCCACAGCACTGGGGAGCAGAGTTTGGATGAAAGGCCAGGGGCAGGACTGAACACCTCTGGTGTGTGGGGAATTGAATGTGGGGGTCTACTTTCCCCACTCACTTTTTACTTCTAGATGTTTGCTTCTCCGTTCCCTTTCACAGTAAAATAATAGAATATCCACTAATTCAGTAGCAAACAGTTAAAGTTACCAGAAACACAACTAAGAACTTGGTGGCTGGTGCTTTAATGAATTCATAGCTTGCAGGAACAGCTGCTGAACAAGCTCTTGCTCACTGTTATGTGTGAAATATTTTTATCAGTTGATTTTCTTCTGTGCACGTGAATAATGACTGTACTTTTGCAATGCTCTTTCTGTTTACAGCTTTGTTGCAAGATTCTTTGAGATGAATCCGTTTGAACCATGGACAACACGGGACAAAGTGGACAGGGTAAGTGTGTGGGACAACCCCCAAATCCTTCTTGGGAAACGTTTCATTGTGTGTTTGTGACTTGCACTTGCAGCTTTGAATTCAAGGAGTGGTGAAATGTTTGTACATCAGGTGGTGTAGCATTTTAGTCAGTTCAGTGGCCAGAATTTGGGTATAAAGAATGGCTCTCAGACTGTGTGGATGGTACAAAAATGGATATCTTTAAAAATGTCTTAAGTGTTAAAAGTGGTCAAGGCTACCTGTTTCACTGTGTCCCTGTCCCTTCCCCAAAAACACATGATACTGAAAATAGCAAGGCCAAAGGAGAGATGCTCCCCACTTTCTTAGGTCCATTTATATACTTCTAGATGCATTAAGGTCACTTATATCATCCAGATAATGGTGTTTTTAACAACTGAAGTTGAACTGACAACTTCGGATACCACCCAAATTCTCGCTTAACTTCAGAGTGTACTTCTCATGAAAATGTTGCAGCTTCGTGTTTATTCCTGACTTCTCAGTTTGTTTCAGTGGGGGTGGAGAAGTAACTTGGAGAAAAACAACTGCAAGCAAGGAAAAAGTAGGATTTAGCAAGGATGAATGTCAAAACTTGGCATATGTGTAGGCTAGCAAAGATAAAATCATGTACAGTCCCTAAGCTTGCTGCTCTCTGAGGGGGAAGTGACTCTCCCAACTGTTTTTCAGAGTTGGAGTTTCAATACTTTTTGTTGTAACATAGCATCAGTAACTTATTTTGACCTGATTGTCCCCAAATTAATTTGAGACAGGATACTACTTATGAATCTGGGAGAACTGAGTCCTGTACTCAGAGCTGCTCACTGAATAGCTCTAAGCAATTAATTTCTGTGTTCACATTTCTCCATCTGTAAAATAAACTGGTTTCCTGTTCTGATTCCAAATCATTCTGAAAAACTGTGGAATAAAGGAAGGGAGGATTTCTCCCATACTGAAGAGAATTGGTGGTGTAATTCTATTGGCTTCTTTGGCCCCGGGTATAGATAAAAGAGGGGAGGTTCTCCATGTCACTTTGTGTCTGATTCTCTTTCCCAGCTTTTCATCATTAAATAGTCTATATGTTATTACACAGAGCTCACCTGAAGACCTTTCAAGGAACAACAGCATAAGAGGAATCTAAATGTGCTAAGATTTAGGTCATATGTGTTGCAAACGTGGCAATGGAATTAAATATGTTCCTCTTGTAAACCAGGAACAAGGGACTCTGTTCTAAACCATGAGCAGAGCAAAACAACCTACCAGAGGTGACAATTCCACACACATTTTCTTGACAAAGCAGAATGTACATAGTTTGAGTTCAAAGTGTGAACTTCCCTTGCAAGTTTGGCTTAATTTTGTGGTTGCAAGGCAGTAACTTCCCTGACCATGTATGGGGAAACAAGGAAGACACTTCCTGCATGTCTCACTGCTGTTCAGTCCTGAATCCAAACCTGAAGCCTGAAGGGCTTTTTGCTGGATGCAGAGCATCTGTATCTCCTGTTGAGGTCACTGGTACTCAATACCTTGTGTAGTTAAGCCACAGTTCTGTAGGGCAACATTGAATCTTTTCCTCTTCTCAAAGAAAAGTAGTGAGAAAAAACCAGTGTGTGAATGATTGCATTGGGTGCAATGCTGTTGATTTCATCAAGTGAATTCTCTTTTTTTTTTCTTTTTCTCCCTGCCCTTCCCATTCTTGGTGAAGTTTCACACGACAGACATGAAACATCCTGACCTTCCTGGTTTTGAAGACCTGGGTGTTCAACCAACACCTCTGGAGCAAAAAGCCATCGAAGTCCTGCGCCGCCACCGCGGGTTCCGCTGGTTGGATGCTGAGCTGGAGGAAGCAAAGCCAAAGACATATCCCATGTGACACCTGGCAAGGAGGATACTTCACACTTCCTAAACTGCCTTTGTATGACCCAATTTGTTTGGAGAACTGTGTACATACTGAGTAAAATATATTAATCATGTAAACTGTATTTCGCGAGTGTTGCCTTCTCGGCTGTGGGGGGACTGTTATTGCAATGCAGATTTTCTCTTTAAAAGGTCATAAAAGGAAACTGTAGCTTAGCTGGTGAGCATTACAGCATTTTGAAGGTTGGGATTAGAAGGAATATATCTTAATATTAGTCCATTTCTCCCTAGGCTCTCAAACAGCTTCAGCAGCGCTCAAGTGAATTGAACAATGTTACAGTTCAGGACTGGGTTGCTTAAAACATGTCCTTGACAATAGGGATAACTGGTACTGCCACCTATTCAGATTGTAGGGTCTCAGATATGGCCCTTTTAAGTTCTTGACTCTTCTGAGCCCTGGGCACAGCTCTTAAAGAAAATGCCAGCCTCCTGTCAGGGAGTTGTAGAGAGTGATAAGGTCTCCCCTGAGCCTCCTTTTCTCCAGGTTAAACACTCCCGGCTCCCTCAGCTGATTGCTGAAGATCAGAATCTCTCACTCCCTGCATTGTTGCCCAACTACTGTGAAACTCCTGGGTGAAGTGTTTCTTAAATTTCAACAGCTTCCACATTTTGTTCTTCCACATCAAACCTGCTGCTGTTAATGTTTACTCTGCTAGAAGGAGGTGGGCTCTTATGATAGTGAGAGCTTTTTGATCCTGCCTTCTAAGGAAGTATTCAATTTGGCTCATGTGGAGTGTTTATTTTTCTTTTGATAACATAAGTTCAGTGGCTTTAAAATAAATCTGGGAGTTCAAAAGCTAGAACAAACTGGTAGTAAAGTGCATGTTGTTAATAATTTAATCCTTAACTTCTATTATTTTTCTGACTGCAAGGTTTTCTCTATCAGACCCAGACTGTAAATGAGTAATCTCATTAGCACTCATTTAATAAGTGTGGCCCTAATCTTGATTCATTGAATGTTGTTCACATCCTGCTGTGAAAATGTGTTCCTGAACTCCTTCACAAGTGCAGGTGAAGTACAGACAGACGCAATTGTCACGTAGCCCTGCGTGGCTGACAAGCAGTTTCCATTTTCAGATGGCAAAGTGCTGCAGTAAGAGCTGCCAAAGGCAGAGCTGTGATGTGAGGTGCCAATTCCAGGAATGCACTGTTTATTTCCCCCCACCCCCCTTATTCAAAGCACAGCTTTTCCAGTACCTTACCTGCACCACAGTCTGACCTCTCCTACAGGATCTTAATTCAAACAACCATTAGTGAATGGGCAAGTGATGAATATCCAGGAGAAGTTTGCTTTAAGCAGCCTGTTCCACGTCAGACAGGAATATGGGTGGAGTATCACATCACAGTACTTTGCATTACGTAGCACCTCTGCTTCCTACCTCGTAGGAACCACACTGTGATTCCTCCTTAGTTACCCTTCCAAAGCAATTTCTCTAGAGGTCTTGATTTTTTTTCTTTTTTTTTTGGAAGTAATTTATTTTGTAATAGAGCCCAGAGTACAAAATCACTGTAATTCATAGAATCACCAGGGTTGGAAAAGACCTCCCAGATCATCAAGTCCAACCTCTGACCTTGTCAACCAGCCCAGAGCACTGAGTGCCATGTCCAGTTGTTCCTTGCACACCTCCAGGGATGGGACTCCACTATTTCCCTGGGCAGCCCACTCCAATGTCTAATCACTGTTACAGTGAAGAAATCCTTCCTGATGTCCAACCTGAACCTCTCCTGGTTGAGGCCATTTCTTTTTCTCCTGTCCCTTGTTCCCTTAGAAGAAGAGCCTGACCCACCTCCCACCAGCTCCCCCCTCCTGTCAGGGAGTTGTAGAGAGTGAGAAGGTCCCCCCTGAGCCTCCTGTTCTCCAAGCTAAGTCCCCCCAGCTCCTCAGCTGCTCCTGGTGCTCCAGCCCCTTCCCCAGTTCCATTCCCTTCTCTGGACACGCTCCAGCCCCTCAATGTCCTTGCAGTGAGTGGCCCAGAACTGAACACAGGATTTGAGGTGTGGCCTCACCAGTTCATGTGGGAAATATTGATGACCTTTATCCTTTCCTGGGAAGGTTACTGCTACTGTAATTTTTCAGTGTGAAGGGAGGAAGGTGTGGAGGAATGAGAAGATGGCAACTGCAGAAAACTCAACCCAGTTTGCTTTTTGAGATCCCCCCTGCAAGTAGAACTGAAGGATACTTGCATTTTAGGACGTAGGTTGGGAATAGTGCTTTCATCTAAGGGTGGAGAGAAGGGTTTGGACCTTGTGTTTCCTCAAAGACTGTTTATGTATCCTAAGCAGTTTGGACTGTGGTTTGGACTTATTGCTAATTATGTGCATGTTTCTGCTGAAAATATGATAGCACTTACTTTCCACTGTTGATGGCGTATCAGTGCGATTGGAACAGGTGACTGGGGTGGAGTTAAGCCTTCCTACCTGCTGCTTTATTCTTACATCTTAATTTTTCTTTCTTGGATCACTTGGAAAACCTTAAGGGTTTCTTCAGTCACTTAGAGGACAGATTTTTAACGACTGAGAAGAGCCTTCACACTGGCAATAATTACACTGTAGTTACCTCTCTCTCCCTGCTGTTATTTCTTCTTCCCCTCCCTCTGCCCTAAGAGAGACACATGGGTAGCAATGGATGAAATGAGGAGCTCAGAGGACTCACATTTAAGGTGATCCAAATTATGATAATTCATGATGGTGTGGGAAGTGAGGGAAGCAGAAGGTGGAGGACACTGGCAAAACAACACAGAAAGGCTGGTGGCAGAGCTGAGAACAGACTGATGGTGTGCTGCTCCATGGCTTCTTTCTCTCCTTCTGACAAGGAGTCATAGCCTGGGGTTCACTCAGCCTGAACACCATTCCTTCCTGGAAAAGCTTGCAAATGCAACATCAGCTGGGCACGTCAAAAAATAGAAAATGGAAATTGCCTTCCTCTTGGTCACTGGGGAACCTCAGGGATTTCGCTGTTGGGATTCTGATTCGGGGCAGGATGTGGAGTTCCCAGTCACTGCCACAGTCTTGACTTGAATTAAATCGGCCAGTAGTCGGAGCTGCTGCTCAGCAAATACTTCTCCAGCTTTTCCACCTTTTCTGTGACTTCCTTGGCCAGCATTCATCCTCTGGGCTGATACAGCTGGTTAAAAAGGCATTAGATATTTTCCTTTGACGTTTTCTGTGTTCCTCAGGGGTCCATAGTGGGACCCAGCACAGGAAGGACATGGAGCTGTTGGAGCGAGTCCAGAGGAGGGACACCAAGGTGATCAGAAGGATGGAGCAGCTCTGCTGGGATGAAGGGCTCAGAGAACTGGGGTTCTTCTGGAGAAGACTTCAGGGAGACCTTAGAGCCCCTTCCAGTGCCTGAAGGGGGTTTACAGAGCCAAAAGCCAGAGAGGGACTTTTTACAAGGGCCTGGGGTGACAGCACAAGGGGGAATGGCTTCAAACTGACAGAGAGGAGGTTTAGGTTGGATATTAGGAAGAAATTCTTCCCTGTGAGGGTGGGGAGGCCCTGGCACAGGTTGCCCAGAGAAGCTGTGGCTGCCCCATCCCTGGAAGTGTCCAAGGCCAGGTTGGATGGGGCTCTGAGCAACCTGGGCTAGTGGAAGGTGTCCCTGCCCATGGCAGGGGGGTGGAACGAGATGATTTTTAAGATCCCTTCCAACCCAAACCACTCTATGATTTTGGCAACAGACAGTGCATGTTCCTTGCTTTAAAACTATTGAGTTCATGTGTCTTAAGATCACCCCTGAAGCTGAGTGTTGCAAACCTCCTCTGCTTGGAGGAGATGCCTCTCAGCTGTCAGAGCAGAACCCCAGCAGCTGCAATCAGTTGGGTTGGTCCAAGTGCCTGCAGCTGAGGAGCCTTTTGAGGGTGGGCAGGTGTGGCTTTTGGGAAGATGGAGGGCAAAGGTCACCACAAACTACTTAAAGGAGCCCCAGCTGATGATCAGGGAGTTAGATGTGAGGGAAGGAGAATGCTTGGCTTTAGCAGTGGTGTTGGGAAGTCTGTGAAGCTGATGCCACCCTGTATTTGTAATCTGTTTGTGGAGCTGCTGCATCCCTTCAGCCAGCAGTGCACATGGTAAGTCACTCTTTTGATTTTTTTTTTTCTGTATAAAATATTTTCCATGGATTTTAGAGAAGCAAGAGTGTTGTCTAATCTTCCTTGGTCTGGAGTGTTTTGTAAACTGGAGTTTGGTGAGCAGCTGGAGGATTCTCCCTAAAAACATCCTTCTGGGTTTGTGTCTTGTGCTTGGTTTCTCAGGTGTATAACAGGGCATCAGCACTTCATTTTGTCCCTGTTACAGTGTTTGTGATGCCTCTCTGCTATTGAACTAACTGGTATATGAGGTTTAAAATGAGGTTTTCTTCTCTGTGAAGATGCCCACTGCCTTTGGCCAACAGGATGGGGACTTACTAGGGGAAGGGAGGAAAATATGAGCACAGACATGTTCTTTAGATATCATTATCTTAGAAAGTTCACCTCTAACTAATATTGCTGCTAATTAAAGTAAAGCTGGTGCTGCCACTGCATTTGGTGAGGTTCTGAAGGCTGAGGGCATCCTTGGCAAAGCAGAGGTTTATGTTCCAAAGAAGTGTTAAATAGAGCAGTAACTTGGTGTAGTAATAGGACAGAGTGAACATGAAAACAAAAGGTGTTTGCCTGTTTCCAGTTTTGCCAGCATGATCCTTCCCCATTTCTCACATGTACACCTGTGTGCTTTATAGCTTTGGTAGGGTTTGGATAGGAAAGAAGAGTTTAGCTCTCAGTTTGTGATAAACTGCAGGTCACCAGTTCCTTTGCCAGGGCTTGATTTCCCTCACTGGCCACCCCAGTTTTCCCACACGTGGTCCCTCGGACCTGTGATCTCCAGCTGCTGGCACTTGGACCTCCAAGCACACAAATGCATGTGGAATAGAGAGTCCCCTCGCTCAGGAATAGTCCTAAGAATGGAATTTAAAAAGAACATGGGGGAGATCAGGTGTCGGACATGGCCGCACAAGCACAGTGACCAACAACTCCTTACTCTGATTGTTACTCCCCAGACCACCTTATTCCTTTCTTTTTCCTACCTTTAGAGTTTTCCCAGCCTGTACTTCAGTGGATTTATAAATCTTGAACAAAGGAAGAATAACCTCTCACATCCTTGTGTTTTCTTGGATAGATATTGAAGAAACAAAATAAAATATAGTGACACAGCACAAGTTAAACAACAATCCACTACACTTCCCCATTTTTACTGTAAACATTTGGAATTTTTCATCTGAAAATGCTAGTCATCAAAAACTGGTTCAAGTATATTTGAAATTCCTCACTTGAACTTATCCTATTAGAATCACAGAATCATTTAATGTTGGAAAAGACCTCCAAATCAAGTCCAACCTTTGACCAATCTCCACTTTGTCAACTAAACCACAGCTTTAAGAGCCACATCCAGTCATTTTTTGAAAACCTTCAGGGATGGTGACTCTACCACCTCCCTGACCAGCCCCTTCCAATGCCTGACCACTCTTTTCAGTGAAGAAATTCTTCCAACCTGATAAGAGGAAAATTCAGGAATGCAGAAGGACACCTTGCTTTCCTCCTTGGTTTTGTGTTTCATCAAGCTTGGCTTTACTGAATGTGCAATAGGAACCCACAGCTGGAGGAAGAAGTAGAAGAGGAGAAAAGATTTTTATTCTTTAATGTCTGGTGGAATGGGGAGAAGAGCCAGTCTGGAGACAGGAGGTATTTAAGGGAACATTATCAGTCTCTTTCAGGGCAGCTAAATCAGAGAACAGACAGAACCATTTAAACTGTCACTGAGGGGATTTCTTTTTTCGTCCTGACCAAACCTTGTGTGGTGGAACTGTGATAATCAATAATAAGACTATTAAAAAACCCAACTGCTTTCATTCACTTTTTTTTCCCCCTGACTTTTCCAAAGTCAGGAGATAAATTTAGATTTACCTTTCCATTTTCCTCCCTCTTTGTGAAACTACAGCCCTGTTTGGAACATCAGGTGTCCTTGTTATCAACAGGGTACAGTGCCCTCCTTGCATCAAGTGCAGCCCAGGCAGGATGAGTAGGCAACCTTTAACCACATTATTATTTGAATTTTACCTGTCTTGTGTCAAAAGCAAGAGCAGACAAACCATAGTTTTCAGAAAGTTAGATGATTTACTCTTGCTTTCACCTGTTTGTTGCTATGCCTGTCCATATCATGCCACAATTTTTCCACTCTTGCACAAGATAAAAGCACCTGCCTTTGTTCTCTGGTTTGATTTGAGATTGTTGAGCTTTCACCCTATTTAAGCTGCTGTATACCTCTTTTCCTGCACGTGTTTTCCAGTGCACTGTGTTTTGCATTTATTTTTCTGGTATATAACCTGTGATTGATGGGGTTTTTTAAATATTCAGCAACCTGGGAGCCTTTTTTTGCATTGTGCTGAAATCCAGGTGAAGTGAGGACACCCACCAGCTTGGCAATTAATTGCCAGCACTGAGAGGGCAAAAGAGCAGAGCTGCTCACAGTCAGAAACCCTCAGCAGATTGTGCAAGACCAAAGTGATGGAGGGTCCCTCAACCCCACAGGTGATCATATCCCACCCCTCATGCCTGGAATTTTGGGCACTGGGGCTTTTCCTGGAGCTTTATGTTTGAGACCAAGCACTAACAGCACTTCAGTGTTCAGCCCTACTCCCTGCAGCAAATGTGCCTTCAGCATTTGTTTTGTACTTCCCCAGCACCAGTAAGTTCTGCCTTCTCAGATATGGTGGTTACCAGTTATGCTTGTAATCCCAGATTAGATTTCAAGATGGGTTTTCTCTGATTTTTTTTTTTTTTTCTTTTGGGGGACTTGCTGTTACTTCAGAGTGTGTTTTTTTCCATCTGTTCCCTGTGAATTTACTTGGAGTCCCTGGTTCTCCCAGAGTCCTCTCCCAGACAAGGCAAAATGGTACCTAACAGCATGTGCTTGCCTGCAAAATTCCCCAGAAATGTGCCATCTGTGTTAAAGTGCCTGAAGCAGCAGTGGTAATGGCAGCAGCTTTGGAGAAAAGCCACACTTACTTGGGCCCTGCTGTGGTGGACCCACAGAGCTCTGGGCTCAGTGGCAGGGTAGCTCTTTGCTTCTAATGCCGTGTGTATTCTTGTTAGAGTGGTTCAAAGGAGATTTGCAAATGTAGGTCAGTTCTGTATGGATTATTTAACAGGAATTCTCACTGGAAGTGTTATTTTTGCGAGTGTCAGGGCTCAAATCTGGGAGCTACAGTGTATAATTGCACATATCCTGAAGCTACTACTTCTGTGGGAAGAGGAGTTTGATAAAGGGGGAAATCCTTGCATTACACAGACAATTTGCTGTATTTTAAGGAAAAGAGGTGCCATGTTAGAGCTCTGCACTGACAGCCACATCCAAAAACCACTGAGACAAATATTTACAAACCTATGATGCAAGGGAACTCCATGTGAGCAAAACCACAGTACTGCCTGGATTTGCTTGTGCACCTCCTTTAGACTTTGAATTTCTGTGTGTCTGTGTGCCATTAGTGTGGATGAACCGAGCCTGGATCCTTCTTCTCCCCCACTGGAAACGGTCCCTGATGTGTTCAGCTCAGTCTGCATCAGTTCCGTGTTTCTGGGACTTAAACAACAGCACACTGTGCTGCAATCTGCTGCCTTATTATACACTTAATTAGATTCACAGTGTGTTACCTATGTCACACTGTGACAGGGCTTGTTGCTCTTTAGAGAGGGAAAAAAATGCTTCTGGTTAAAACTCGGAAAAGCATCATAACAGTTGATTTTCTCCCCGAAGGTTTGAGTTCCTTCTAGAAGAACCTGCAGAACAGATTAAAGCTCAAGTAATTGCTGTTTATTAAATGTCAGTGGTGAACACCCTCCAATTAAAAGAGGCCTTTGGGCTTGCAGGGAAAAAAGCCCTGGGAAGAAGATGATGATGGCAAACACACATACTGCTGTGGGATAAGCAGCGAGGAAATTCCAGGGTGTGAGTTCTGGGGTAGCTGTTGGATTGTGAGAGCTTGTACCACATTGTGAGACTGTCATAGAATGGCCAGGGTTGGAAGGGATCTTAAAGACCATCTAGTTCAACCCCCCTGCCATGGGCAGGGAGACATTCCAGGACCTGAAGGGAGCTCACAGGGGAGATGGAGAGGGACTATTTCCAAGGGCTTGGAGTGACAGGACAAGGGGGAATGACTTCAAACTGAAAGACAGTAGGTTTAGGTTGTATAGTAGGAAGAAATCCTTCCCTGTGAGGGTGGGGAGGCCCTGGCACAGGTTTCCCAGAGAAGCTGTGGCTGCCCCATCCCTGGAAGTGTCCAAGGCCAGGTTGGATGGGGCTCTGAGCAACCTGGGCTAGTGGAAGGTGTCCCTGCCCACAGCAGGGGGTTGGAAGAAGATAATCTCTAAGGTCCCTTCCAACCCCAAAAATTCTGTAAATTTGTCATTTGACCCCTCACAAAGAAATTCTTCCATCCTTCCCTGTGAAATGAGATGAATAACTGTGCATAAAATTTTTCTTCCTCATACTGTTCTTCAGCTTCCTTTCTAGTCAGAAACCTTTGAAGCGTCCGACTGCCTGAAGCCTCCACAGATGGGCTGTTTCCTGAAGCCTGACACTGCAATGAGCAGTATTTCAAGGGCTGTATCAAACTGCCCAGAGTTCTAAACACACCAGAAACATAAACCAGTGTTTAGCTCTGTAAGGGAAGAATCCTTTGCAACACCTTGCTGGTGCAAATGTGGCAGAGTGCAGACCAGAGTCCAGACCCTGCTATGATACTGTGAAGTTGATTAGTGTGTATTTCACCAGGAACATCAGCTTTTAGGAGCCTAAATAGGGAAGTGATTGTCCATCTGTGCTGGGCATTGGTGAGGCCACACCTCGAGTCCTGTGCCCAGTTCTCTCACTGCAAGAAAGTTCCCTTCTGTTTGAGTGTTCTCAAAAATCCACCATTTCTTCACTAGATTGCTGGTCACTGTCTCTCTCCCTCTTTCACCACGCTCTCTTTAAAGCTCTTGTCATGATGTTGGACAGCCTATTGGAAGAGCTACTTTTTCCCCACTTGATCACATGAATCTTGTCCCCTTCCAAGCTGTCACTGATCTTCAGGGAGGGTCCCATGGTCACAGGAGCCCAAACCAACCGTGCAGAAGGTTCTGACCTGCAGGATCCATCTACTCCTCCTCAAGCCCCTCCATCCCACTGACAGGAACAAGGAGATCCCCTCCTGGGTCCCGTGCCCTTGATCACTGCCCTCTGAGCTATGTGGCCTCATCAATGCTTGATGTGCTTCAGGTCTCCTTCAGCAGTGTCACATGGAAGTACAAGGGGGTTAATAATTGCTGAGGACTGGACAAGCCCTGCCAGCTTCTCTACAACCAGCAGGGCTTTAGTTCCTCCTGAGAGACTCCTATTGCTTCCTGAGCCTTGCTCCTTCTCAGTCCCTTAGGTTATTTAAGTTTGTGTGAAGATGTGCACAGTAGGGAAACCATGTTATTCTGCATTGTAGATTAAATAAAGACTTCACCTTCTTCCTGCTATGTTTTTCAATCCAAACGGAGCAGTTCTGGCAAAGGGCCTGGCTTAGCTTTTCTAACTCTGGTGGTGATTTCTTCACCTCAGAAAGATTATCAGGAACAAGAAAGATTCAGTGAACTTTGGTTTTCAGGTGTTTTAATTTGTTGGTTTATTTGCTCTCTGCCAGCCTGAACCTTTCTCAGCCACAGTCATAGAAAAATGTACACATGTGGCCCATGTTATTAACAATAATGAAAAAGCTAGATCTGTGCTTTGACTCATTCTCCTTTAATAAGTGAAATTACAAAAAGTCTTGCCATTAAGAAACAGTGATGTGCTGAGCATAATTTTGGGGAGGTTAAAGTATTCACTCTTCACTTCTCTCTTGTATCCTGTCCCCATCCACCACCTGTTTTTAAACTGCAGTGCAGTGTCTCTGAGCAGGAGTGTGAGCAGAAATACCAGCTCACTCTGACTCCTTAAATCATCACATTTGTGCTCCAAGTCTTGCAAGTGGTCTCATAAATCCTGCAATTGAAGAACTTGTCAAAAATGGTTCTTTTGCCCCATGCTCCTGGAAGGCTGTTCCAGAACTTCCCAGTTCTGATGGTTAGAAACTTCTCCCAGATTTTCATCCCACATCCTTCCTTGGGGAGTGTAAACGAACAAGACCATGTGTTGTTCTGCCAGCATTGTCTTTTGGCTTAGAAGTTTCTCTGCTTTGTGTTGTGTTTTTTTTTTCCTCTCCTGGGAAACTAAAGAAGGAATTGTATCCCTTTTTTTCAACTTCAATTTCTTAAGGCAAACTAAAGAAAATAATTTTCTTTAGCTTCTTTTCATTAAAAGAATTTTCTGAACTGCCTTCATAGCCTTGTCCTATTGATCTCATGTAATCATCCTGTAATCAAGCAGTATATAGAGTCCTCATCTCCATTCTTTTTTTAGTCTGAATATATATCAGAGAGGAGAAATTCCTATTGATCTCTCAATATACAATCTGTTACTAACTTTATTTCACCTAATTTCTCTGATGCTAGTCCTTTAGTTCACCCAATACTTTAACTGATTTTACAATTTTTCTGAAGAAGCCTGTTTATCAAATTAATGATATGGCTCTTCATTGTCAGAGACATATAAGCAGTGTTCTAGAAGTGATAGTTTCTGGTTTCAACTTCAGATATTTTTGGCAGTGGGGACAAAAAAAACCAAGCAAACCACAAAGCAAACAGATGTCCTTGTACTCTCCACTTAAAGAAACAATGTTTTATGCAAGACACTGTAGGTTAAAAAAAAAACAAAACACAAACCCAAAGCCAACCAACCAAAGGAAAAAAAACAACAAAAAATCTGAAAAGGTACGTAAATGCTTAAAGAATAGGAAGGGCAGGAAAAAGTTTGTCTTAATTTGAAGTGGGAATGTTGAGTGGTCATCAGCTTTGAAAATAAGGTTATGAAGGCAGGGAGGGTAAGGAATACACAAATTAACCTGAGCCAGTTTTGGAGTATAAAATATATCTTGGAATTTGTTTCTGCTGGGTTGAATGAAATTCCTATTGAGTTCACAGGCAAGGACATTCCAATTTATTGTCACTAGGGCTCTGAAACCTTAGAGGGAATTATTGATTTTTGCAAAATTACTTGCAAATGGCTGAGCCTGCAGCATTACTGTGTGTCAGCCCAGTGCCAGGGTGGAGTTTGTTGAGGGGTGGAAGGCTGACCTTTCTCTGCAGAAGAAACAGCAAGAAGGAAGCTGCCTTAGTATTTTCCAAGGAATGATGCTTTCATGGAAAAATGACTTTGAAAATACACTATCCAGCTCTCAGTGGTGAAAGATCCCACTGGAAGAGAAGGTAAATCCATCACTCCACCAATTGCCAAAAGGGATGCAAAGGTTTGGAGGTCTCTGATTTTTTTTTTTTAAGTGAATGCAAGGCAACACTCCAAACAGGTTGGTCTGGTGCAGGTGTAGCAAACATGAAGCCAAGCACTTAAATATGTGTGAGACTTTAGGAAATGTTCAGAAAATGGACCTTGCTGCTTTGCATCTGTGGCAGTTTTGCACTGCCTTATTTCTTGGATAACCTGGAGATTGATCTTTTTCTTCCCTGGATGGTTCTTTTGTTCTCCTGACAACTTTGATGTTATCCATATGAAACAATAAAAATTTAAAAACAAAAACTCAAAATGCAGTTCTTAGGGTGCAAGTTTTTCAATGATCCACAATATCTTTGACTGAAGATCTGTTAGCAGAGCAGTGAAAAGACAAATTTCATTGCATCAAACTATTCTGCAGGCAAATAATTAAAACCTCCTTCTCCACAAGTTCCACCAGCTTCTAACAAGCTTGGTGAGCTGCCCTCACCCCATGGCTGCCTGAAGCTTGGCTGTAAGGGGACTATTGATCCTGCCACCTCCTTGGAGGGGAGAAGCCCTAATTCCTATGTTCTCAGGCACTCCCATGGTTTCTAATGCATCATTAACCCCTGTATCTTTACTGCCACATGAATCTGCACCCTTTACCTCCACTGAGACTGCAGGATATTCTGAGTTGGAAGGGACCCACCAGGATCATCGAGCCCTTTGCCCCTGTTTCTTCCTTTGTTCTTTTTTCTTCCACAGGACTCCTGGGGGTGGTCCTGTACAGGGCCAGGAGCTGGACTCGATGATCCTTATGGGTCCCTCCCAACTCAACATATTCTGTGCTCCTAAGCCCTGAAGTCTCTCTTGATTTGCCTTTGTGTGTCTTGTAGGCAATTTCATTGGTGCCTACTTGAAATAGCAGTGATGGATAATAATCTGCAGGCTGTGCCAGGGTGTGAAGCTTTCTCCTCACACCTTTAACCTGGGCAACAGGGGAGTTGTGGGTCTGGTCTGCATGTGGGACCTTTAGTTCCCTTCAGAGGGCAATGACCCCTCTCTTCTTCTTTATGGAAGCAGTTTTGATGCAGGGCATAGACTGACAAACTCAGCAACACCTCCACCCTCCATGAACCATCATTCATCCCACTTGCAGAGCCTCAGTCTTATTGTACAAAGGTACTTGGGCAGGTGGGGCAGTCCCAGAGGAGCTGCACCTGGGAGGGACTTGTCACCATGGTCCCCTATCCCTTAAATCACCCTGTTCAGCAGAGAGAGGTCAGGGAATTCTCTATGTCCCGAGTCCTGCCTGTTGGGGTTGTGCCAGGACTCCTGCAATCCCATCTTAAGGTGTAAATACTTGCATTTTCTGCTTATAAATGTGCAAAGCCTTTTCTCTTGAGAGTAATATTACCAGAATTTTTTTTAAAAATGTATCAATTCTGATAATGTTTCTCACTGGAGACTTGAAAGTTACAGGAACCTGTAGCAGTAATGCAGGATAATTATCTTAAGGGCCAAGAACAGCTGATGGAATTCTATTTGGTCTGAAGGGGATGTTAAGAGGGAGTAAGCAAAGGAAACTACATGTGGATATTCACCTTTCTTTTATGGACTGTGATTAAGCAGTTTTGATTATTCTGGGATTTTTAACACTTACCTGCAAACCTTAGCTTGCTGTCTTCAGGCAGAAACTTGTGCATTTTGGACACCTACAGCAGGAGAGGGTCATAAGGTAGACTAGAAATTAAAGAAGATATTACTAATTTTAGATTTCTGAACAGATATGCAGCTGTGCATAACTCTAGTCTAAATTCTTTCTTGTGTGGGAAGTAAAAAGCTCTGAGCCTCCAATGTCAGGTCTGTAATGGTGACTCCTGTATCTTCTCTGATGTGATGTAAGGGCAAAATGTTTTCATCATGAGAGTGGTTCAGTGTTGGCAAAGCTCTAAGAGGCAGTGAAATCTCCATCCCTGGGGAGTTTCAAAACCAGGTTTTTTTCATAGAACCATATCATAGAATGGTTTGGGATAGAAGAGACCTTAAAGATCATCCAGTTCCAACCCCCTGCCATGGGCAGGGACACCTTCCACTAGCCCACATTGCTCAGAGCCCCATCCAACCTGGCCTTGGACACTTCCAGGGATGGGGCAGCCACAGCTTCTCTGGGCAACCTGTGCCAGGGCCTCCCCATCCTCCCAGGGAAGAATTTCTCCCTAATATCCAATCTAAATCTACTGTCCAGGTTTGAATTTATGGCCTGGGGAATTCTACATGACCTTCAGAGGTCTCTCCTTATCTGAATTCTCACACTTGGTACTCTGTGATTTTGTTGTAGAGCCTCTTGCTCAGGCCTCTCCCTGGGCACTGTGGTGATCTGCCCCACTGTGTGGCCTTACAGGAAGGAAAGGTACCACCCTGTTTATTTTATTCCTTTGAAAACACTTAATTGGGATCAAACCACTGTGCTGGATTGAGTGGTGGTGTGGTCACTGTGATTGCTGGGATGTTGGAGAGCTGGGTACCACACAATGGCATCTCCACCTGTGTGTGTGGATGGCAATCACCCAGAGCTGTTTGCAGTCTAAACAGAGCCTGGACATACTTCTGGACCACAAGTCAGACAGCTCTAGGACCTGGCTTTGGGACATAGGGAGTTGAAATTCACCCAGGAAGTAGAGTTCCTGTGCCTGCTGTGCCACCCCAAAGCCAGGACAGCCATTGCCCTCTGCCTGGGCTCTCCAGCACCCTCTGAGGAAAAACAGATGTGCTGCAGAGGAGGACTCATCCTTTTAATTTAAGAGATTTTTCTTTTCCTGTGGCTGTTTGTGTTCCTGTTTAATCACTATAAAGCACCCTGGGACTCTCTGCCTCAGCTGCTTCTTGTCTTCAGATTTGTGGGCTGTGAATCTGAAGTGCTCAGTGTAGGAGTTCTTCCTTATCCATGAGGTTTAAGGCACCTGGCTGGACTTGCTGACAAATCTCCTTAGTTTCAGCACTGTGCCTTACTGTAGCTGAAGAGATATACTTGGTCAAGAAATTCTAGCTGAGCTTCAGAATTTATTGATGGTACAGTTGCTTTTCTTGTTTTATTTTTCCAGGTTGAAGTGCCATTCCTCCTCTGCTCCCCCCACCCCAATTTTCCATGATGTTTTATGGGATTTTATTTGTCTGGTTTTTTACTTTGTTAAACTTTCCCAGATCTCACCTGGACAATTTTAAAGTGGGGCTACCTCTCTTTCCCCTCCTTAAACAACCTTTTAGATGAGAAACTAAGCCAACTACTGATTTAATTTAATAAAAATTAAATTAAATCACCCAAGTGATAGCCCTGTGCTTCAGGAGTCATTCCTACAGCTTTGGAATCAATGTCTGTCTGTGGGGATTTCACCCTGTCTTTCACCTTTCTGTGGGACAAAATCTTCCCAAAGGCTTAGGTCTTTTCAGGTTGAGAAATGCAACTCCCACTTGTTCCCTGGAAGTACTTTTTTAAATTATAGAGGGAAGCTGCATAATTCATCAGAAAAGAGTCCTGTTTTCTAAATAGTTGAGCTGTATCTCCTCCCCCCTCCCACTTCTGTTTGTGTTGACGACTGATTAAAGCCAGGAACACGCAGTGAGACAGACAGGCAGGGATTTAGCCCCAGAATGTTCTCTTTACCTTTCATAAGCATTAACAGAGCACTTACACAAGCTCACAGCAGGCTTAAAATGTGACTATCCAGCAGGAAAAGCCTTTGCTGAATTTCTTAAACACAGATCAAAATGCAGGCTCTGTGTGCTGCTTGTTGTGCTCACCAGCCACTTGTGGAACCATCACAAGCTTTTACATTTTCCCACATGTGCAGACACCCCATGACACATCAGGAGCCACTTTAGGGTTGGAATCATCCACATCTTATTTCCTATACATGCATTCAAGGATGAACTGTGTAAGAGTTCTCTCTGTTAATAACTATTGGGGTGGTTTTTTCACTTGAGAAGTGAAGGTTTTAGGCGTTCCCTCCTCTGTGGGATCTTGCTGCATCAGAGATTTATGTCTTTCCGCTGCATTTTGTTGAAATTAGGCAGTGGTAGAACTTCTGGAGAGACAAGGGCAGCTGTTTGGGCAGAGAGAAATCAGGTGGCACTCGAGCAAATCACAGATCTTGGACATTTTTAGCACAGGTCCTGCTCTGAGGCCGTGTTTTATGACCTGTTTGGAGATGTGCTGGCATGAGAGCTGCCAGGAAATGAGCTGCTGAGGATTTCTCAGGCTCTTTTTTTTTTCTGATGCTGTTCAGTGTCTTACAGAAGCCCCTTGTTATCCCATGTGGGAGCACCACTGTTCCTGGGGAATTGTTTTCATCCCACAGATATGAGAAGCTGCTGGAGCTTAGCTATAAGTGGTTGGTGCCTCGAGATTCTCAGATGAATGGTTAACTTTGCATTCACTCCTAGTAATTTTGGGGAGTTAGTCTAAAAATGTCAACATAGGCTCAATTATTTTAAAATCCAGTGTATACTAACATAAACCATGCCAGTTTGAAGGTTGGACCTGCCTTCTCCCAGAGCTGTGCTATTTAGAGTGAACTTGAAGAATCCGTGGCTTCTTGGATCATCTTTGATTTCCTCTTGCTGTGTAACTTCCAGGATTTCCACATTCCAGTTATCAAATCACTTAAAAAATGGAGTATGTTACCTTGTGCACAGGGCCATGACCCTGTCTGTGCATTAAAGGATAATTTTTGAAAACTTTGGAAGCCAATATATGGGGAAAAAAAAGTAATAGAATCACAGAATGACAAGGGTTAGAAGGGACATTAAAGATTATCTTGTTCCAACCCCCTGCCATGGGCAGGGACACCTTCCACTAGCCCAGGTTGCTCAGAGCCCCATCCAACCTGGCCTTGGACACTTCCAGGGATGGGGCAACCACAGCTTCTCTGGGCAACCTGTGCCAGGGCCTCACCACCCTCACAGGGAAGAATTTCTCCTGAATATCCAATCTAAACCTGCTCTCTGTCACTTTGAAGCCATTGCCCCTTGTCCTGTCACTCCAGACCCTTGGAAATAGTCTCTGGCCTTAGCAGATTATTATCAAAATATTAAAAAGCTAGGGAATAGATACTTGGATAATAGATAACATGTCTGAAATGTGTTTCTTCCCCACCCCCAGTAATAAATTCACCTTGATATGATAGTCTTCAAATGAGGGTATGAGACATAAACATGCACTTGTACAATTCCCTTCTTTTAGGTGGGAACAGCACCAGGCATTAGTGGAGTAAAATTTCATGATAGATTTCTTAGCACAAATCTTTGGCCTTTCTGCCTTGGTTAGGAAAGTTCATTTAAGTTTGGCAGCTGGTATGAAAATGTTGGTCTAACCTTAGGATCAAACTTTTATTTTTAATACAGCTGGTGGGAGCAGAGCTGGTTCTGCACTTCTCATCAGCAGAGAAGCTTCAAAACAAGAGCCTGACAATCCTCAGCTGTGTGGGATCTAAATCTGAATGGCTGGGTTGGGCAGGAAAATCTCTGGCAGTGTTTGTACAGCAGTGGAGCACAACACAGCTTGGATGTTGCCTTTGGGTCATGTTCTAATATGGATTTGAAGTATCTACTCCCTTCATTTTTGCAGATGTCACAGAATGGTACATCTAGTCCAACATTTCTAAGGGTAGTGGATAAGACACTTCATCTGGTCCTACTTTTAGGAACTTACTCATGTGACTGATGGAGGGGCAGAAGTTGTAGGTACATCCTGCATGTGAGGAGGGGACTTTATGCCCCTGTTAGTCCCTTTCCCATGAGACCTGCTCCAAGGAATACAAGCTTATTCCCCTCTCTCCTCTTCAGCCTGTCCCTGGCAGGGATCTCCAGGACAATGTCAGCCAGGCCCAATGTAGTTAAATATAATCATCACACTAAAAAAATAATGAGAGCCCAGTCATCCATGTGAAGATCAGAATATAAATGCAGATTTTCCTTTTGCGGTAAAGCTACCAAATCATGTCTTCCCAGCCTGAGAACTCAGTGTTTGCACATGAAATTGGAGAGATGATGATATTTATTTTACCTGATCCCTTTGGTTCCATACTTAAAGAGTGAAGAACTTTGATCTGAGGTTAATGAAGAAGAAGCATAATCTGTTTTATACAGATGTGCCCAAGAGAATTTTCAAATAGTGCTTTATATTTTTTTATTTTTTTTTTTCATTGAGGGCTAGGGAAGTTAGCAAAAAAAGACCTTTGTTTTTTAAGCTGACATGCACAGCAATTTTTCTATCTGGCTCTTTAACAGGAAGAGGTATCAGTCCTTTGACTCTCCAGAGTTTACCCTTATCCACGCAGATGTCATTCCTTGTCTTGCTTTTGGAAAACTCGCGTGTTGAAGGAAAGGACATTTAGCATTAGGATGGTGAATGACACAGTTGCAGGATTTGAGAAGGTCCATTCTGTGTGACTTTTCTGTGACCAATGAGTTCCCAGTCACATTGAGGGGCTTTTGGAAAATCCCAGGAGTGTTTTCTGGAGGGCACCTCTGGAAATGCCCAGCCTGTCCTCCTGCAAGGGCAAACTGCCAGCCAACACCAGGTCACATCAGTCCTGGCTTTGCCTTTCTGAGTCTTCAAGACTTCTGGAGATGAAGTTTCTGTGACACAGGAGCCCTTGAAAATGATCCCCTGCCATTTGTGTTAACTCATCATCCCACAAAAGGTACCAAGAAGTAGCTTTGCAGGAACCCGTGGCTAAAGAGGAGACTGTGTCTACAACTGCAGAAATAAAGATTAATTGCTTTGTTGCTTTTAAAATGAATTGGAGTGTTATAGTTTAATAGTTTAAGCCAGATCTATATTTAGCACCTACACTTCTAGAAAAGATTAAAAGGCTTTTGTTCCACTGATCCTTAGGATAATGAGGGCTCAAACTGGAGATCAGAACACGCAGTATGGGTTAGGGGAGTTAATTATTTAGAAACCGAGTGGCTTAGATTTTTTCATGCCTTTTGAAAGCCTTAAAGCCCAACAGTTTTCCTCAAAAATGTGGATTTTCATAGAATCATAGAGTTGTAGAGGGGCTTGGGTCGGAAGGGACCTTAAAGATCATCTCGTTCCAACCCCCTGCCATGGGCAGGGACACCTTCCACTAGCCCAGGTTGCTCAGAGCCCCATCCAACCTGGCCTTGGACACTTCCAGGGATGGGGCAGCCACAGCTTCTCTGGGCAACCTGTGCCAGGGCCTCCCCACCCTCCCAGGGAAGAATTTCTTCCTTATATCCAATCTAAACCTCCTCTCTGTCACTTTGAAGCCATTCCTTCTTGTTCTGTAGCTGGGCATGTAAAACCCTTGCTCTTTGCTCCTGATAAAAGCCTGTCAGGATTTGGAAGGTGGATTTAAACATATCTCCAAAGATTTATCTTAGGTATAATCTCGCTCCATTGCCTCAGCTTCTCCTCACAGGACAAATTCTCTTGCCCCTGGACCATTTTGGTGCCCCTCCACTGAACTCATTCCAGTTTATCAGTATCTTTCTTGCACTGAAGGATCGAAACCTGGAAAAACGTTGAAGTAAATAATGATTTTCATCTATCTACTCACCATCCCCTTTTTAATCCAGCTGTTGGCCTTCACCATGGTCAAGGGGCACTGCTGATCTCTGCTTAGTCCATTGGTCGCTAGTTCCCCTGGCTCATTTTCAAAGCCAAACAACCCTTAGCAGGTAGTTTAGTTCAGCTCAGGTGCAAGAATTTTTTCAAGTTGACATTAATTTACTTCTAAAAGATCCCCTCTTTGTGCTTTTACAGGGTTTTTTTTATGCTTTGTTCAAAAGGATGAGTAATCATGGCTAAAAAATTTTGACTGATTTTCCTTTAGGCCTGTGCTCAAATACCTGTTTTGTATTTCTTTGATGTCCTCTCTGGGCCAGGTCTTTGATTTGGTGTTTCTCCCATGACACCCAGGAGTCCTATTCTGTTCCCACGAGGAAAAGATGGAGTTTTTGCCTTGGACTTAAATGAAGCAAAAATAAATAAAAAAAAAAAGGGTACTTTCAGTTTTTTGTCTGGCTCCCACTGCTTGTGTCATTAATTAGACAAACCAGCAAGAAACTGCTTCTTAGAAATGTATATATATGCCTTTCCAGGTAGGACAAAAGCACTGGATAATGCTGTATATATCTTCTCATGGCCAATGTTAAAAATGGCAAGTAATTCATGTTAATAATGAGTTTTCCTGTCAATGCAGCTGAGCACATTATGTGTGAAGCCCAGACTTCCACCCTGCCACGCCACTACAAAAGAATGTTCCTTCCCTTCTCAGACTTGGTCAAGAAAATTACTTCAGGAATAGAAATGAATTATATAAGGTTGTACCCTGGCCATCTGACAATCTTACATCTTCCCAGTAGGCACAGTACTAACTTTATCCCAGCACAGTGCTCAGGCTAATATGAGTCATCTGATAACCTCCTCATTGTGCATCGACCTCAACCTTGGACCAAAATAAACATAAATTAAATTACAAACCTATACTTGGTGCTCTCAGACTCCCTTCAGTGTCTCTGAAGCTCTGGGAAGTGCTGCAGACTTGGAGGCTTCGCTTTCTTCCCATCCGGCTGCCGCGAAACGGGAGCCGAGTCCCAGAATATATTGTGTATGTCCTTTAGGGAGCCTGATCCTGTTTTCAGTGGGTTCAGCACTTATTTCTGCTCTGCTCCCTGCAGGTGAATTGCTTCTGACTGACGCTGAGCAAGCAGGTGTTCTCTGTGATGTGAGAAAAACATTGCTTCTTTCTCTGAAGCAAGACCTCGCTTCTGATTTCTAATTTCTTTCCCTGGTCTCACTAATGGGTGGGAAGGACTTCTGCAATTCTGTAATATTTTGCCATTCCCCTTTCCTGAAAGACAGATGGAAGTTGGGCATCTCCAGGAGGAGAAAAGGGCATCTGGGATGCCCATTCTGAGGGCTTATTTCAGAGCACTGGACTGAGGCAAAGGCAACCTCAGCTCTGCCACTGATGTGCTTTGTGTCTTTAGGAACTTACCTTGTGCCTTTTCCCCATCTACAAAACAGGACCCATCTCTAAGGTTGGCCTGTTCCAAGGCTGTGTGCTTTTTTAGAGAAACATCTAGGGTTTAGGAGTTTGTCTGGCGAAGATTCCAGTGGGGATAACTTATGGAGAGTGCTGAGCACCCCTGCACCGGAGCTAAGACTGCTCATCTTGTAAAGCCTTGATGTAAAGCTCACTCAGCTGTCTTCTGTGAGTAAATTCTAGAACAAATTTGCCTCAGTCTCTGGAGCCATCCAGTCCTGACTTCTCTTGAAATAAATATTCAAAACTTTGCAGTGATGTAGATTCACGTTATTCTACAGTCTGTCTCTGAACTGTTTGCCTTAAGCTAAGCCCCCTTCCCTGTTCTTGCTGTGCATCAGTCACTTGTTCTCTGCTGTCTGCAATCACTAAGTCCAGAAAAAAATCCATAAAGAGAGAATAGTGATCACAACACTTTCTAAGGTGCAGTTCCAGACGCATTATGCAAAAACTCCCTGAATGATTCAAAAACATTTTCATGCACGAATTTGCAAGGGTATGTATTTCTACAAACAGTGGATAATTCTGTAAATAAGCAGAGCCTTGCAACCAAACATGTGCCATGCAAACACCTTTAAAGATTTGTACAAAGCCTGATTTGGCTTAATAACTACCCACGTGTCTGGGCAGAGTAAAGGGGACTCTGGCAGTGATTCTAAAGGTGAGTCAAAAAGTTTGGGTGGAAGGCATTACTGAAACATGGAATTATTATGCCTAAGGTGACCCTTAAAAATAGGGACTTGCACACAGTTCCAGCAAAGTTTCAGCACTCAGTCTGACATGATTGAATATAATGCAGAAAAGCTGGTTCTGTTCTTAGAGCCTACTCACTTAATTTGTACCCAAACTACCCTGGAATAAAAGGATTCTTTCATCTGAACCATTCAGGCTTAATACACCTTTTGTTTTACTTGAAGCCTGAGGTATTCACCTCCTGTCACTTTACTGGTGAAGTGTTTTTACCTCCTTTATAACTTGATCAGATGATCTTTGTACTCAGCACAACGCTTCCTTTAAAGTCAGTCAGTTTGGGAACATCTATGCACTGCTTTTCTTTAAAAAAGGTTTAATTATTCAAAGAGCATTAACTCTGAATGTCCAAAGTCAGGCACCTGACAGTGGTCCTGACTACTGGTAAGAACCTGTTTAGAAAATCAGGCTTCCTTTTTTTTTAACACACAAGAAAAATACACAAATGCAGGAGTTCCTTGTGAAAATGGAATAATGAGCTCATGCTAATCATTGTTAAGTCCAAGCTTATCTGGAAGCATCATTCTTTGTGTCTGGGATAAGAATGTGAACTTGAGGCCAGGTGTAGTGCCTCTGTAATAAGAATACAAGGGAAAAAAAGTCTCTTCTTTTTTTTTTTTTTTGTTTGTTTTGGGTTGTTTTGTTGTTGTTTGAGGGTTTTTTGTTTTGTTTTGTTCTGCGTTTTTTTTCCCTGTGGAAATAGTGATATGTTTGCTAAGAAATCATAGAATCAGAGAATGCTTTGGTTGGAAGGGATCTTAGATTATCTCATCCCAACCCCTCTGCCTTCCGCTATCCCAGGTTGCTCAGAGCCCCATCCAACCTGGCCTGAGACACTTCCAGGGATAGGGCAGCCACAGCTTCTCTGGGAAACCTGTGCCAGGGCCTCCCCACCCTCACAGGGAAGGATTTCTTCCATATATCAAATCTAAACTTGCTCTCTGTCACTTTGAAGCCATTCTCCCTTGTCCTGTCACTCCAGGCCCTTGGAAATAGTCTCTCCCCATCTTCCTTGTGGGCTCCCTTCAAGTCCTGGAAGGCCACAATTAGGTTACCCCAAAGCTTCTCTTCTCCAGGCTGAACAATCCCAACTCTCTCACAACAGGGCTGCTCCATCTCTCTGATCATCCTGGTGGCCCAGATTAAAATCCATGAGATGTTTTGGTCATGTGTAGTTCTTGGAACTCATTATCGAATTCCCTGATGCTGTTCTGCTTTTGCAGGTAATGGCAATCACTTGGGAACAGCAGAGAAAGGAATGTATTTTATTATCTCTAACTTTTTGTTCCTCACACAATTATCTGAATTGCGATATTGGTTCTGTGCCTCTGATTTTATAGGCAGTGCACTCACTGTGATGATTTTGGGGCACACAAATGCTGGCCCTCAGAAGTGTTTAGTTTTTTATTTTTTAGGTAGCCTTGCCGTGAATTCTACCTGTGCTTCAGAAGAGCAGCTGCTGTGACTGGGCTCTGGAGAAATCCCCCTGCCACGTTTTAAATTACTATCAAGTTTATATTTTCAATTTAAAATCTGTGTCTGTTAGAAGGTCCTAGTCCTTTTATTTTCCTTTGTGATTAGGATCAAACTCTGCATACAGTTGCCACTTGGGAACTGAGGAGTCATCCCCAGTGTCCTGTGGGTCTCTTGGACCTCAGTTATCCTGAGGTAATCCTGGTGACTGCCAGCAAATTTCTGCACGTGTTTCCAGGGATAATCAATAACACTTCGGGTTCAGAAACACAGCAATTCTTTCCTAGAGTTTCCTTCACTTGTCTTCATGTGAATTAAGAATCAGGGATCAGACAAACCTTCTTTCAAATAATGAAGACAATAGTCCTTCTTTATTTGCAAGGATTTGGGAATTACATTTTAACTAGGGCTGACTGGGAATCCTCTGTGAGGACAGTTTTCTGATGGAAATGCGTGTAATCAGACACCAAGATTTTATGGGAAGACAGCTTTTTATTTCTCCCTCTCTCCCCTTGGGTGACTAGAGGAGGAATCCTTGGTTACCTGTTCACAAGGTTCCAGCTTCAGAGAAACAACAAAACTCAGAAGCAATTCTCACTTGGGGATGAAAACAAACCACCTTCCTGCCTGTCTCACTCAGCAGCATCTGGAAACCAAGCACTGGGAAAGGGGAGAAGCAGAAAACCACAGGAGTCTCTTGCTCAGACTTTTGGTTCCTACACAGAACTACTGTTGAATTCTCCTTCTCCTTAGAATCAGACAGGGAAAATGCAGAAACAAATGCATAGATAAGGCACCAAACCCCTTAAGGACAGGCATGCAGAGTTTCCACTAGAGTATTTCTGGTGCAGTGAAGTAATAAAAAATGGGAGACAGGCACGTGGTGTTCCTTCAGGTTATCATTTGCTTGGATGTCATAGATGAATTCACTTGACCTGACATGAGCTAATAAGAGACAAAGAATCATAGAAGGGTTTGGGTTACAAGGGATCTCAAAAAGATCATCTCATTCCAACCCCCTGCCATGGGCAGGGACACCTTCCATTAGCCTATGTTGCTCAGAAACACATCCAACCTGGCCTGAGACACTTCCAGGGATGGGGCAGCCACAGCTTCTCTGGGCAACCTGTGCCAGGGCCTTCCCACCCTCACAGAAGGAAGAATTTCTCCCTAATAACTGATCTAACCTCCTCTCTGTCAATTTGAAGCCATTCCCTGTCTCCTGTCACTCCAGACCCTTGGAAATAGTCTCTCTCCATCTTCCTTGTGGGCTCCCTTCAGGCACTGGAAAGCCATGCAGTTTGACAGTGCTTCATTGTTACCTGTTCTGCCTCAGCTGGATCCAGCTGCAATTTTCCCTGGAACTCAGGGACAAACAGTAGATAAGACATCACCTCGTAGCAGGACGTTCATGGCCAAAAATATCTCTGAATCTATGAGTACAAGCTGGATAGGCTTACATGTAACTGAAGGAATGCTGGAAGCAAATCCACTAAATGGGTTTTCAGTAGCACTGATGCCCTTCTAATAACACAGGTAGAGGAATGACCCTCAGCTCAGTGCTGTCCCACAGAAGATGTCCAGGAGGTTGGAGGAGCAGCAGGCCTTTTTCAGGAGGTGTACTTGCATCACCTTCCAGGAACATCTGCCAAATGGAGTGGAAAGCAGCCTGATCCTTCCTGTGCTCCTGTGGGATATGTGTATTCCTGTTCGGGAGAGAGCACTGCTTGGCTGCAGAAGAACTAATCTGTGCAAGAGCCCTCCTCAGAAGGCTTGGGAGATGTTTTTCTTGTTTAGAGAGCACACACAGAGCATTTTGCTGGGCTACAATGGCTTCTACAGGTGCTGCAAAGACCTCAGCATTTGCAGAATTATCTCAGAATTATTGGTCACTTTGGGCTCACAAAAATAGATTGGATCCTTAAGGCACCTCTCCAATAGCTGGCTCTGATGACAGCTCAAAGTGCCTTACAAAATGAAATACAGTTAATACTATTTCTGTCCTGAGCTGATCTCTTTTTTTTTTTTTTTTTAATTATTATTTTTAAATATTAATAGCAATGTCTCTACCAAAGATATGAACTTCAGAATTCCACACTTCCCAGTCATTAGTCAGGCCATTCCTCATGTTAGGTGCTAGTTATGTTAAAATGGCTAAAGAGCCCTTCTCAACAGGTTAAAAACCTGCAGGAGTGGGACCACTACCCTTAGGTGAAATGATTTCCTTGGGGAAAAATCCCAGAGAAGCTATTCCTGAGAACCTACTGGAAATGAGAGGGGTTGTGTTTTCTTTTAAAAGCCTGGAATACTTCATTTATTTTTAGATGTCTGGCAATCAATCTGGCTGCTTTAAGGATGCTTAAGCTTTTCATAGAATCGAGTGAGGTCCCTTATTTTTCCTCCAACGTCAAGATGCCAACAATAGTTCTGATTACACAGACCTGTCAGCTTGGTTATGATTGTTTAATTGACAGTGTCAGTCTGATAAAAGGCTTGTTTGCAAATACTTAGTTCTCAGGGTCTGACTTGCCTATTGCACAGACAGGATATAACAGGAAAAGGTTAGGAGATTCTTTTTTTTTTTTTTTTTTTGAAGGAAGCCTCTTTCCTAAAATCAGAGGTGCCTCAAAACAGAGGTCTAGAAAGGGTTAATACGTGATGATGTGCACAAGCAGAAACTGTAATTTCTGGGGTTTTTTAGGGCCCTGCAACTGAAACAGGACAGTGGCTTAATGGTAAAAATTCACAACCAATCTCCATGAGAAATTTGAGGCTCCTCTTAATCTTTTAACAAATAATTTAGGTATTTCCCCACAGAGGTTTATTGACTCCAGTTAGAGCCAAATCAGAAAGAAATGTCATTCTGAACTGCAGCAACTAGTTTGAAGCCCTGCTATGGGCAAGACATTATGCATTTTTCATAGAAAGCAATAAAATATTAATTCCTTTTAGTGACTTAGATGAGCACTATAAAAAAAAAAGTATTAGAACTGGGGCAAAAGAATTGCATTATTCAACCACATCCTCTTCATTACATGTTATTAAAAAGATGTTCGATATTTTGAGAGGAAAAAGGCTTTTATAGGTCTGGTTATTAGAGTAAAAAGTTAAAACTTCTTCAGTCTTGGGAGAGAGAACAGAACCTGAAGGAGATGTTCCCACTTTTTTTTTTTTTTTCCCCCTAAAGAAATAAGCATCAATATTATAATTAAAGAATTTTGTTTGACACCTTTATGGGCACATCCCCTCTGCTGGAACAGGATTTTACAAGACTGTTCATCAGAAAAGCCCTGAGCAGAGTCAGAGCTTGGCATGCCAGGCTCCCTCTAAGTGATCCCAAAAGAGGTTAGAGGGATTCCACCAGCCAAGGAAAGTTGCTCCCATGCCTGTCCCTCCAACAGTACCTAAGTTACTATATAAGGCTTCTCCTGAACTCAAGATTGTGTGTGATATTTGTTCCTTACAATCATAACCCATTGAGTGCTGCCAGCTTCACAGCAAGCCTTGACCTGGCAAGGCTGCACAAGGTTAATTTTATGTAGATCTCATTAAATTCTGAAGGGTGGTTCAGGAGTGTTCCTGGTTTATTTTACAGGCAGCTTGTGCCTGTTGAGGATTTAGGGTTCTTTTTGGGGTTTTGTTGGTTTTTTATTTTTAAAAAGAGTGGTGCTGCTGTTGTTCCTCCTCACAAAATGATTTGGCAGCCATTAGGAAACTGTTGGATGTAAGTGGATGAGACAGCTCTAATAGGAGAGATGTCATGGAAAGAGTGTGATTCATTGCTTTGAACTGTGCACAGAGCTCCAATACTTGGTGTAACTTGGTGCCAAACTACTTTTCTATAGTTTGACACTTAGGTTAGGAGAAAGTGCTTTTCTTCCTTTGCTCTTGCTGATCCTGAAAATCTTTTTCCCCTCTTGAGGAGCCTTTCCTGGGTGTCTCGGGTTGATCATATTCCAGTGAGGTAATTCCATAGCAGTGCTGTAGATGTGTTCTGCAAGCAGCAGCTGGAGCAGGGAGGAAATACCCTTTCCTTGGAGCTCCTTGCTCTCAAAGTTGTTTTACGGCAAAGTTTTCCCAGATTGACACAGAAGGCTTTAAGCTGCATCTAGCGCTTAAAACTGCGACTCTGCCAAGCTCCAGACCTTGAAAAAGCCTAAAACTGGAGGACAGCTCTGCAGTGTAACTCTATTCCATTGCTTTTCAACATGTTTTCCAGAATGCACCAAGTTGTAGCACGGTGGTGGTGTCTACATAGAAAGGGAAGTGTAAAGGCTTTTGTTTCCTATATAATGTACATTTTAAGCACCAAGTGGCACTGTATAGCTGATAAAACAAGGTAGGAAACATTCATTGCTCTCTCCCCTTCCAGTGAACCAGCCTTTTCATCATAAAAGGGAATAAAGTTGATCAGACGTGATTTGCCTTTGATAAATTCATGCTGGCTTCTCCCAGCCACCTTCTTATCCCTTGTGTGGCTGGAAATGGCTCTGAGCAGGATTAGCTCTGTGGCCTTCTCAACCTCCAGTCTTGAAAATGGGGTCTGGATTTGCCCCTCAGACAACAGGAACCTCTCCCTGCTCACCACGACCTGTACAGATGACAGAAACTGGCCTTTGAATGGCATTGGCAGTTCCATCAACACCATAAAAAGCATCTTGGCTGGTCCCACAGCCTTGTGTATGTCCAGCTGACTTCCACGTTCTCAACTTGCTCCTCCTTCTCTTGTGGATATTGCTTTGCTCCCACAGACTCTGCTATTTGGTTGTGTCCTGAAAGGCCCCAATTTTGCTGGGAACAACTATCCAAAAAACCCCAAACCAACCAAAAAAATCCAGCGAACACCTCAGATTTCTTGTCCTCTGTCCCTACCTCCCCTGTCTCATGGAGCAGTGGGGTCATTTATGTATTAGCTTTCTGTTTTCTGCCTGTTTACTTACGGAGCCCATCCCTGGTACCCTGAAATATGACTCAGACTGCAAGAATCTGAATTTGTGGCTCTCCAGTGGTTTCCAGAAAGTCCAGGAGAGAACACAAATGACTTTGCATGGGTAATTCCTGTCAGACATTTTTCATCCTCACCTTACCAATGACCCTCATGCTTTTTATCCAGCTTCTCTGCCAAGCCCCACAGATTTTCAGCAATTTTAATGCAGGGGGAAGGGGAAGCTTGTGTTACATCTGCTCCCTATTCCTTCATATTTCAAGACTGACTTATTGCTCCAGTGGTCAAGAAGAGGGGAAGTCATTTCTATCCTTTATAGCAATTAAGATGGAAGGACTGTGGGAATGGAATTAGTCTGTGTGCTGGTTTTCGTATGCCAGGCTCCTCTGTTGAGTTTTAATTAAGTTTAGTGTCTGTTTGGTCTGTATTCAGTAATGACAGTCCCAAAATACTGTCACTAAGCTCAGTGATCATACTACTGTTATCCTCAAGGAGTCTGGTAAAGCCTTCTCTGCCCTAGCTGGAAGGTTCCTTATTGATCTTAAGACTGTTCAAATCAGATTTTTTTTTTCATGTTTCTTGTCTACCGCAGGGCTAATTTGCTTGTTTGTTTTTATTTGGAAAGCTGCTGCTAAAACAAACAAAGAGGGGGAAAAAATGATTTGGCTGTCTCTGAAACAAAGTTGGTGGAAAATGTTTTGCTTTGCCTGTCAGAAACTATTACACTCATTTTGCTACAAAGCTCTACTGCTTCTTGAGCAGAGACAGAAAATTTGGCAGGGAGGCTGTTCTGACGTCATGGTGTGCTGCTTTTTGCCATCCTTGAAGAAATTTGCTCAGTGCATTCCTCCAAGATTTATTTCTTTAGAGACTTGTCAGAGATTTACTACTGAAATCCCCGAGGATTTCTTAGACCAGATGTTCCCACATCAGTGGGAGGGATCTTGGCTGGCCAAGCCCTTGCTGCTCCTGTCTGCGCAGGATGGATGGATGGGTGGGATAACAGGTGGCACACCTGAGAGCTGTGTCTCCAGGACAGGACACTGGGGAAGTGGGAAGGTGCCAAATGTGTCAGCTGAAGAAGTTCACAGAATGGGATGAAGGGAGGGGCAGCCTGAGAGGAGAGAAGGAGCACAGTGCTGCCAGCTGTGCCTTCACAGGTAGGGTCATGGCCCTTCTTTTAGCCAGATGACCTCTAGAAGTCTCATGGTTTCCATTCCAGGGATGAACAGAAGTCCCTGTGAAGGGCATTTAGAGGTTAGAGAAAGGCCAAAGTCTTTCCCTCCTCTTCATGGCTGCGATGAGGGACAGGGAGAGCAAGCAGGAAGAGCTGTGTTGCTCCAAGGAGTGGTATTCCCTTCTGCTCTCCCTCTTGTGTGCAACTGGTCAGTCTACTGCCTACACTCAGACTCACACTGCCCACTGAGAAAATTGGAAATGTGACCTTTATAGAGACACACAGATGTGCAACGTGGGGGACAAATGAGTTCTGTGGAACCATGGAATGGGGAGAAGGTCTTTGCAGATCGGATATTCTTTATGGCACTGTCTGTGGGGGAGGATGGGCACATGACACATACACGGGGTGGGGGCTTACCTTGGACACAGAGCTCCCTTCACATCAGAGCAACAAAAATCTCATTAAAATCTTTCTTCTTGGCTCTCTCTCAACAGTGGCATGCAGTGGTGGCATAAAATAAAGGAGTTCTGTTACAATGCAGGCAACATCTCACCTGTAATAACTTGTCATGGGCAACATTGAAATGTAACAAAGTTCCACAGTTCAGGTGTTCCTTGTTTGGTTTTGTTGCTGCTGGTTGTTTGGGGTTTTGTTTGTTTGTTGGAGTCTTTTTTTGTTGTTTTGTTTTTAATAACCTTTAAACAGGCTGCAAGTGCATGTGCATCACAGAATCAGATGGGTTGGAAAGGACCTCTGAGATCATCAAGTCCAACCCTTGATCCACTACCATGGCAGTTACCAGAACCATAGAACAGCCTGGGTTGGAAGGGACCTTAAAGATCATCTCATTCCAACTCCCTGCTGTGGGCAGGGATACCTTCCACTATCCCAAGGTGCTCAGAGCCCCATCCAACCTGGCCTTGGACACTTCCAGGGATGGGGCAGCCACAGCTTCTCTGGGCAACCTGTGCCAGGGCCTCTAGTAAAGAATTTCTTCCTAATATATATCCTAAACTTACTCTGCTTCAGCTTGAAGCCATTCCCCCTTGTCCTGTCACTACATGTCTTTTTAAATAGTCTCTCTTTGCATTGAAAGGGTCCTTGATTGGGTTACTTCAATTAAACAGGTGGTTTCCTCTTCCACATACCCTTACACATGATACAAGGCACTGAGGTGGATCATTAACTGGACCACTTAGGAAAATGTTATAGAATCTCTTACAAGTCAGTGCCACATGCCACAGCAGAGTTTCCAATAAGTACTTGTCATTTTGGAAATAGTGCCCTTCTCTGCTGGAATATTTTGGGTTCTGGATAAGCTGAAGTTAAACAAAAGGATTAGGAGCAGGAGGGGATGGGAAATGAGGAAGGATGGAACAGTGAACAGCAAGGGCTGAGAGAAGACAGAAAATGCGAACAGGAAGATGGGACATGAGCAGGAGCCAAGGCACAGGATGGGAGGATAAACACTTGGGAACAGCTCAAGGACTGTAGGATGGAAATAAATTAAAGGATGGATATTGAATGACAGAGTGCAGGAGCAAAAGGGGTTGAACAGACCCAAAAGAGGACAAAGTCCAGCTGAGGGGTGAACAGGGATCTCAGTGAAGTTGCATCTGATACTCCAGAACCTGGCACAGTGTTTGTACAACTCAGGAATTTTAAGCTGCCTGACAAGTCGTTGTGAAACCCTCCATCATTTTCTGGTGATAGGTCTGCATATTGCTGTTACTTTCTATCACACACACTCATTTGCTCTGTGAACCTAAAAACTGTGAACCTAAAAATTGTGGTTGCCTGACAGGACAGGAAGTTTTTCATATTGTGATAAATAGAAACCTGAGGTCCCTGACATACATCTACAAGATTTCTCTATGAAAGGCATCTTAAAAAAACTCAGCATATTTACATGGAAAATACTTAAGGGATTTAGAAATAGAGGTTTAAAAAAGGTTTAAAAGTTACTAATTTGTAGATAGAAGTTTGGGGAACTTAATTTCAACTTCGTTTTTTTTTTTTGAAAATGCAAGACACAGACAGTGTTAAAGGCACTTTACAAAGGTAAATCATTGAAAGCTAGGAAATACTTCCATGAAAGTTTCTAGTGCAACCTGCTTTCCCTTTCCCTTCTCCCTTTATTTCCAGTATTGTGGCAAAATCTTTAGTTACACCATGGTATGTTTTTCCCAGTACAGGAACCTGTCCTTATTCAATGCACAGAAAAGACGGAGTTCCAGGAGTACTCCAGGGTGATGCAGTGAATGAGGCTGTCATCTTCAACTTGTCATGGAAGAGCAAGTCTTCTTCCATCAGTCAATAGTGGCACAAACATCCTATTCACAGTGTAGTATAGGGACAGTGTCCAAGGCCAGGTTGGATGGGGCTCTGAGCAACCTGGGATAGTGGAAGGTGTCCCTGCCCAAGGCAGGGGCTTGGAATTGAATGAGCTTTCAGGTCCCTCTCAACACAACTCATTCTATGATTTTATGACTGGGATGGATGGTTTCCTACCAAATAACAATCAGGGTTGCTTCTATCTTGGGAAAACTGGGAATTTTTATTCCTGCCCATTGGGGCAGGGTTGAAACAGCAGCGTGTTGGGATACATGGGTGTCATTAGATGCCTGATCCCTACTCATCCTTTTGCCATCTGAGACTTTGAGATCTGCAGCTGAACAAACTGCATAGTTTCTTCCCTCTTCAGTGTACTGGGAATGTGAAAGCCAGTGTTTCATTTCCCACATTCAGTGAAATCACTCCTCTTTCCTATCCTAACTGCGTCTGACGTTCTGCGAGATGAAAGAGAAACATTTCAGACCCACACCTTCACTTGGAGCAGAATAAAGAGGCTGAAGGCACCAAAGAATCTGGCCTTTAACACCTGATGCCATAGCAGTTGACTGCTCTGATTCCTCCTGGAAGGATGTTAACAAACACCCTTCAGGTTTGCTCCTGTTTTCTGGTAACCAAACAAAGCAGGAGAGCTCCTGTTTCCGAGTGGTATGCCTAGCAGCTTCCCCTAATTCTGCTTCCCTCCCCTGTTCAGCACTCTCATTTACAGATTTATGGCTCTGAGTAAGTGGGGAAGTATGAAGTTGGCTGTAATTGGTACTGTGCATAAGTGTAAATTACCATTTCAAATAGGGATGCTCTGCCAGCTATTACATTTTTTTTTTTTTTAATTTCCCTGTCTATTGCTCTTTTTAGACCACAGGGATTTACTTTGTGTGCATGGAATATTTTGGCTCCTGGGAGATGAATTCTGCCTCGGGGCCTCCAGGCTGTGGGAGGTTACGTTGTGCCTCTCAGGCTGCATGTTAAGGTGTTGATGGATGATTTCAGAGGTGTTTTGATCACCAAAATACTCTGCAGGTATGGAGGGCTGTTTGGTTTTTTCTTGTCTCTTCATTTGATGTGGGTGACTATTACAGGATGTCACACCAGTAAAGCATCTCTAACTGTTCTCCTGGTTGCCCAGTGCCTTCTCCTCGTGAGCCAGATGGTCAGGCCACACCTTCAGTGCTTACAGGGCAGCCTTCAGTCCTGACAGGATTCTTGGAAAAGAGATATAAAAAGTACTTTGATACTGGGAGCCACTGGCCCTCAAGGAAGTGAAGAAGTCAGAGGGGAGGAGAAGCTCCATATCTGGCAGAAGTACCTGAATGAGGAAAGCAGAAGATAGGGATAGCCCAAAAACCATAGAGGAGAGAATTGGAAAGTTCAGGAGAAGATGGGGTGACTGGGAAACCCAGAACAGCAGGAAGTGGGCAAGAAATTCTGCCTGTGCAAGACTCAAATCTAGATTCCCACTTGGGGTATCTTGGTCTTGGAATGCTTATCCTGAGTGTCTCTGAATCTGGCTTTCCTGTGAAAATCCTACACATTATTTTCAATATGGACATAATTTTGTGGCAGCTGCAGTGCTGAGCCCATCAAACCCTGCAAAAGGGAGCTGAAGAGAATCCAAAGGGTGGCAGTGCTACCCAAAATGCTGAGCCACCTTCAGGGATGTGTAAGACATCCAAGGAATGCTTTGGCTTGTTGAAACTGAACTGTTGTGCTGCAGATTCACAGGTGGCTGCAAGGACCAGGCTTGGGAGGACAATGTCCCTCCAGCTTCTGGAGTAGGATGGGAACACAGAATCAGGTGTCCTGCTGCGCCAGTCAGCAACAATTTTTTCCCCATGTATCTACGAAGGAATTTTTGTGCCCCTGGGCATTTGTGACTGATACAGACTGGGGGAGAGAATGTGGTTACTGTGAACTCTTGAACCACAGTGATATGCCATACCTGAGCTTGGAGACGTGAACACTCCCACTAAGCTTCCCTGTGAGCTAGTGGCATGTTTTCAGGTGGCAGTGGCCTGGTGGGGTTGGCTGCAGACCCGGCAGCCAAATCTCTCTGTTGTTGTAGAGCGCTGCGGCCTTCGGGAGTGCTGCTCTGGGGCTCACCTCTTGCCCCTCCCTCACATCTCCCATTGCTGTTCCTCTCCAGCTTTGCAAACCGTGTGCCATGGGGAGCTGCTGGCCCAGCAGGATCCGCACGGAGGCTGAATGGTGGCAGCTGGCATCTCCTCTTAATATAGAAGTGAGGGTGGGGCATCACAGGCACGGCGGTGCCGAGCACTTTGGGAACAGCCTGCGTGCTAAAAAGAGTTGAGCTGCACGTTGCAAAGGCTTCTGGATTTAATACTGGGACTAAAGTGCAGGGTAAGTGCACAGAGGGAAAGACAGTGGCTTCTGAGGGGCTTTCAGGAGCGAGCACAGGCGACGTGGAGCAGCCTGAGTCTCTGCTCAGAGGTGGGCTGTGGTGGGAAGGGATGGCTGGATGGGGCTGCAGCTCAGCTGTCTTTCGCAGATTCACAGAATTCTGTAACACTGCTCGCTCAGGTAACGTGAAGACCAGAGCTGTGGCAGCAAAAATGTCTGTGGGGGCTGGAAAATCATGTTGCAAACCGTGGTGGAGCTCCACGTTGTCCCTGCTATGCTGCTTGGAGCTCGCTCGTTTAAACCCAGCACAGGGTGAGCTCAGTCACAGCAATGTAGACATGCCCTGTATCCTCTTACAAACCTTGGGAGCTTTTCCATCCATCCATCCCTCTCCAAAGCTCTTTTTAAAGGATTTCACAACAGTTAACCATTCAAATGAACAGATCGTAATTATGATTCAAATAATCCCAGGGCTGAATAATTCATTGTAATAACTGAAAAAGAATTTTCAGCAAGAAGCATTTTACATTTACAAAGGTAAACATCGGGGTTTTTTTGTTTGTTTGTTTGTTTTTTAAAGAAAAGGTGTATTCTCCAGGCAATTGTCTTTCCTTACCCCAATTACGTAGAATATGAAACAGAAATACTCTTCTTTGTGCTACAGCCATCTTCATATAAAGGAAAAAATATGCTTCCTTTTGCAACAGCCATCTTCAATGCTAATGAGGGAGAAAGGAAAAAGGATTAAGTGACATTTAAATCACATTCACCTCCTTGCTGAGGACAGAGCCAAACAAGGCAGACACAGTCAGCTGGCCAAAATGTCCAGAGCCTGAACTGGGTAGTGCCAGATAGTTTGGAGGAACTGGGAGGAGGGGTAAAGAGGGGAACGTTTTCCTCTAGGTATGTGCTGCTATGAGATAGTGTAGGCTAAGCACATGGCTTGCAGCCAGCAAAGGCATCAGCTACTATGATGATAAAAGCCTGGTTAATAATATTTAGCACCGACAAAGGGCTTTCAAGAGAAAGATAGACACTTGCTCTGGGAAGGATGGAAGCAGACTCACCTGTTAGCCCCATTTTCGGGTTATTTCAGGAGAAAGTACAAGGTCGTGAGTTTCCCCTGCGCTTTCAGAAGCTAAGGGTGTGACATGGATGGAGCAAGCCACAGGTCTCTAAAGCCGAAAGAGCTGGTAGTCTGCCTCGGAAACGCAGGTTTGGCTCTCGGGGAGACTTAGTGCTGCCTGTGTGGTGGTAAAAAACCAAACAAACAAAAAAAAAGCGCAAGCTCACCTGTTTGGTACCTGTGAGAAGGGGTAAACTCTATCCCCGGCAAACAAGAGGAGGGAAAGTGCATTTACCCGTGTCTTTTCCCCAGTTGCACTGTTTGCCGTGACAGGTTGTCTCCATCTGCGGATGGTCCGGTGCCGCCGCCGCGCCTGCATCGCGGCAGTGACATTTATAAATGGAGGTCCGTGAGCCACAGGCACGGAGCGCCCGGCTCAAGGTCAACTCCAGCCTGCGGCAGGGATGGAAACAGCGCCGAGGTCCTCCGTGTCCCACGGCTGAGCCCTGAGCGCTGCCGGACAGCCCCCATCGGGGGTTTGGCTGGAGGGGCAGGTTTCCATGGTGGGGAGGTAAGGGAGGGGGAAGAAGGGCGGGGGCGGTGCCGCCCCTGGGACGAGCCTTTGCGAGGCGCCCGACAGGAGATCTGCGCCCCGCAGCGCGGTCCCCGCGGGGGTCTCCCCTCCTCCCAAAATCCGGGGAGAGGTGGGGCCGAGCATCCCCCGCCCGCGGGTGCGCGCGTGTGTGCGTGTGTCTCGCCGTGCCGGGTGCGCGCATCGCTCCGTCCCCCTGAGCGCGCTGGCGCTGTGTCTGCGTGTCTGTGTGTCTCCGTGTCCCTGCGTGTGCCTGCGCCTGCCCCTCCCTGTCCCCCCC
>VYXB01008194.1:0-40149 GCA_013397135.1 Pachyramphus minor | reverse complement strand
GCCATCGCCATCGTCTCCGTGCTGGTCATCCTCATCTCCATCGTCATCTTCTGCCTGGAGCCCCTGCCCGAGTTCCGCCAGGAGCCCAAGGGTGCCCAGCCTGGCTTCGGGGAGGCGGCACAGCTCGGCGACGAGGCGCTGCTGCTGCCGCCGCCGCCGCCCCCGAGCGGGACCCCGCCGCCCCTGCGCCCTGCCGCTGGCGCCGGCCCCTTCTTTACGGACCCCTTCTTCCTCATCGAGACCCTGTGCATCATCTGGTTCTCCTTCGAGCTCCTCGTGCGCTTCTTTGCCTGCCCCAGCAAGCCCGAGTTCTCCCGCAACATCATGAACATCATCGACATCGTGGCCATCATCCCCTACTTCATCACCCTGGGCACCGAGCTGGCCCAGCAGCAGCAGCAGAAGCAACAGTCTGGGGGCAGCAGCAACAATGGGGGCCAGCAGCAAGCCATGTCCCTGGCCATCCTCAGAGTCATCCGCCTGGTCAGAGTCTTCAGGATCTTCAAGCTCTCCAGGCACTCCAAGGGGCTGCAGATCTTAGGGAAGACTCTCCAGGCCAGCATGAGGGAGCTGGGCCTCCTCATCTTCTTCCTCTTCATCGGGGTGATCCTCTTCTCCAGCGCTGTCTACTTTGCAGAGACTGATGACCCTGACTCCCTGTTCACCAGCATCCCTGATGCTTTTTGGTGGGCAGTGGTGTCCATGACCACCGTGGGCTACGGGGACATGTATCCCATGACCATTGGTGGCAAGATTGTGGGCTCCTTGTGTGCCATCGCAGGTGTGCTCACCATCGCCCTCCCTGTCCCTGTCATCGTGTCCAACTTCAACTACTTCTACCACCGAGAGACTGATCATGAGGAGCAGTGCCAGTACACCCACGTCACCTGTGGCCAGCAACAGTCGCCCTTTTTTGAGCCTAAGAAGGGGGACAGTAATCAGTCTCTCAGCAAATCTGAATTCCTGGAAGCAGAAGACCTGGAGTCCATGAAATACTCCAACTTCATTCCTCCCAATAACCAGGGTTTTAAAGAGAAGAAGATGCTGACAGAGGTGTGATCAGTTTTGTTCTCCTGGGTCCAGACACGGAGCTGCGAGCTGCTGTACTGCAGCCTTGCTACAGGCAGCTGGATCTATTCAGCATTTACATGCCAGACTGTGAATTGTGATACCGTAAACAGAATGATTGTGATAACGGGCTCTTCTGTCCTGATTTGCTGTTTCTCGTTGCTGTGTGCAGCCAGAAATGTTCTTGCTTTATTCCGTGGAGTGCTAGCTGTCATCCCCACTCCCCTGTGAATTTCGTTCTCTGCTTTTGAAGACTGCTTTTAACCCCAGCGTTTGCTCTGAAACCAAGCCTTGTTGCTCCACTGGCAGAGAAGCCCTTGTCACTGCTTCGGCTGAAGGATTCAGCAGAGTGAACAGTTAAAGGGGCTGCAAACATCTGGCTCGAGCTGTGCCCTTGGTGCCTGTGCCGGCGCGGTGCCCTTGGCTGTGGGATCGGTCACGCCTGCCATGCCATTGCCTTTGAATAATGGAAACGCTGCAGCCAGGAGCACAGCGAGCTCTGCAGCTGTAGGGGAGAGTCAGCAAGCAGATGCCTGCCTTCTTTGCACCCCTTGGCATGCTAGAGATCCTCTTTTTGGTTTGTGTTTCGAAAAAAAAAAAAAAAAGTGCATAGATCTGAAAGCTCTTTTGCTGCTTGTGACCGTATATACCATGTATCAAAACCAGGCTTGTAGCAATCAACAGGCTTGGTGAAGATTCTCTGTATTTTGAGCTTATCTCAGCCTTATTTGTGCCAGTGCCCTGATGTTAATTGGCTTTTATAGTACCAACTTAATCTTCATAGTGGTAAGTGCCTTGTGATGCGAGGCGCATTTGAGTAAATTCATTTGTTATCTCCACACAGTAGCGTTTAATGAGATGTGCTTTATGCCTCAGATACTCAGCTCTGTATTTGGGCATGTGAGAGCAGTTGATTCCACTGCCTTTTTTTTTTGGTTGAGCATTCGTACAGCTGAGGGAAGTTTGCATGGTAGTGTAGTTTGTTGACAAGGCTGAAAAATTCTGACCACAGGCAGCTGCACCTGTGCTGTGGGGAGGATCTCACTGGTTTAACAACTCACAGGCATAAATTGCCCCAGGATAAGTCTGTTAACATTTGAGCCTGAGGTTACAAACTTCCCTAAGCTGTCTGCACAAACCCAAGGGTTTCAAATGAGGGGAGAAACAGCTACCCTTGAAGGGATGCTTTTGCTGTATGACTGATCCAGCCAGTGCTTGGTATTTCATGGATAGAAGGGACAGCAGTGTTTTTTTGCACTGGGTTTTATGAGAGCAACATATGCCAGCAATGCAAGATATGCATAGCTTGGCCTGCAGTGCTGGGTTTGCCAAGGGACCAGAGATTTGTATCTTAAGAGGCACATTTTGCTTCCCAGATCATTTAATTAGTTTCAGTCAGTTCTGCCTTACACTGAACTTTAAAATGTTTCAATTGCTGCCAGCAGGTGAAAAGGGAAAATGAATGCTATCAGATTCTACTGGCAAATCTTTCTGCAAGGAAAAGCCTTTCTTGTTTTAAATCTGAGTGTATATTTTGCATTCATGTGTCTGCATGTGTATGAAAGCAAAGGCAGCTATTAATGCCTTGCATCATCCTGTATGATATGCATATTAGAATGTACTACATGTTGCATGTGACACATGGAATACATAAACCAGACGTAGTATCAAGGTGCAAAATACATAGAATACATTTTATGTATATATAATGCTTTTCAACCATAAGGCTAAGAATTCTAAAGGCATATCATAGAATCACAGAATGGCCTGGGTTGGGAGGGACCTAAAAGATCATCTGGTTCCAACCCCTCTGCCGTGGACAGGGACACCTTCCACTAGATCAGGTTGCTCAGAGCTCCATCCATATACTTTGATATAGTCAGAACTGGCTGTGAGATGGGATCTGTTTGCATCTTCATTACTCTGCCTGTTTTCAGTCATCTTGAGGTATGGCTCCATGCCTAGAGTGCTTTTACTGTGGCCTCCCCTCATCTGGGCCCTGATCATATGGTAGAAGTTGTTTGTGCAGATCCTGACTCTGCTCCATTTCTCCAGGGCCCTGTTGTCCTCTCCAAGGTTTTTAGCGTGCGGGGATCTCCCGTGGGGTCGGCACACAACCATTATGTTAAAATCTCTGTTCTCTCTCTCGCTGAAACCAGGAGGGAAATGCCACTTGTGGCAGTCTGGGAGATACAGGTGTGGTGTGGTGAGGGCTCACAGCTCAGAGGAGTGTGCCTGAATAATGTAGAATTTCCCTTTGCTTCCTCGGGATTGAGGCAAAGGTTTGTGGAGCTCTGGGCCTTGGGAGCCATTCTGCATCCCTTGAAGGGTGTAACCAGCTGGTGGGTAAGTTGTCCTGGTGAATAAGTGAGACTGAGGAAGGATCAGCATGGTGGCATTTCTGTTGAGATCATTCAGTAAAAAGCTGGTGTTGTCCTTAGTTGTGTTTTGGGGTCACTATAATGAAATTTTTACTGTTAGGGCAAGAGGGACTTCCCTTCAAATTTCATGTTGCGGGAAACCAGCAAAAGAACCTGCTGTTTAAGAGGGATGTTGCCCTGTCCTAGCAGAATGCCCATGTTTGGGGATATTTTATGCCTGGCTCTATCAGCTGATAGAAGTTTCCCCAAAGCAAGATATAAAAAACTCAGATTAAAACGTAAGTTCAGGAGGAGTCACGAGACGCACGCTGAGCCTGCGTCAGAGAATTCCTGTGCTCATTTCTTCCCTTGGGCCTGGCCCCGTTGCCCCTGCCAGGCAGGAACCCTCCCTGCTCAGAACAGGTTGTTCTCCTGACCAACATGACAGACATCTGGGCATGGAGACTCTGTCAACAAAAAGGAAAAAAAAGAGATTTCTTCTTCTCTGGTGAAATTCAGCAGTGAGTTTCTAGTGGGTTTTAAAAGTCTCCACACACACACGGGGCGTGCACACCCAAGGTGTGAAGGAATTGTGTTGTAAACAGGCAGCTTTGTGCAGATTTTGTCATCCACGTTTTTAATTTGTCCAAAGAAAGTGCATGTAAAAATGAGCAAAGCAGGAGTGGTGTTTGTTCCCTGGGTTTTGGTTTTCTGTGTTAGAGCTATTGAGAAATGCAAAAAGCCAACAGAAGCATGGAAACTGTAACCTTGGGAGTCATTTGGGCATATAAATCCTTCTCTTAGCACCTCCTGAACTGCAGTGAAGTCCCGGAAGCATCAATAATGCCATATATTATAGAGCTTGTGGAATGTGACATTTTTATTAAGGCTTTGTGGGGTTTTTTTTTGTGACTGAAGTGACACAGTGGCACCTGTGCCATCAACTTTACAGAGGTCTCGTTGTCATCGAATCACAGAGTTGCTTTCAAGAATTTTACCTCAAGTTCTCAGCCCGTAGCACTCACCCCTGAATGTTCAAAATGCAAATCTGTCTTATTCCTTCTGAAGCTATTTCCTTCTGAAGGTAGAGCACATCCTTGTGAAGCCAAGAAGGCACCTCCAGGGAGTTGTTTCCATAACAACCTCCCGGACTGTTTCTCTCTACTCTGTGACTGTGGCTACAAGCAAAAGCACTCGTTGGATATTTTGTTTTCAGATATTAGCACCTCATCTTCACAGGCGTTTTCCTCGTTTCCTGAAGATGATGCCATCACCTTGTATCATGTACAACTTGACCTGTCCAGCTTCAGAAGGACAGTTACCAGCCTTTGAAAGAAGGGAGTGCAAACCTGGAGATGGGAAGAGATTTGATTTGTACAGAGAGGGGTGGAGAGTGCGCGAAGGGACAGTCTGAGCATTCAGTCAAGGAGCTGAGGGACAGCTGGCCTGTGGATGTAGAGTCATCTGGGTGCCCCAGTGACAGGGAATACAAGCTAAAGCATCACATGAAAAAAACCAGAAATTCCTCTTTCAACAGTCTCACTAGGAAGTAGTTTTGCAGTGGAAAAGACTATTGTTGCTTCCTGATCTCCCTTGGCTGGTTTGTGACAATCAGTTCCCCAGAGAATTTTCCCACAGGATGTTTTGCACCAAAGCAGGACAGGGCAGAAATCACCTCCTTGGAGGTGGGGAAGGAAAGAAGGAAAAGAATTCTACTGAGAACACCGGTTCTTTGTCCCCATAAAGGACTGTAAGTGTGAAAGGCATGAAGACCTGTTTTGTGATATTTCAAGGTCTGCATTACCGGTGGATTCCTGCGCTTCCCTCCAAGATGAAACTCCTATTCTGCTCCTGTTTGGAAAATGTTGGAATTCGGGATTTCTGAGCCATTTTCTGTTTGGCCCTTTTCTTTCATGGATAAAAACTCACTGCTACAGCGGCCAAGGGGGTGAAGGTGACTGGACTTGGTGTTCTCTCCTCGGCCCTCTCGTTCAGTGTACAGGGATCCCTATGGAGATAAAGAAGAGTGAGTATAAAGGAAATTCAGGGCAGTAAGAGAGAGGGTAAGGGCTGAAGTGTCTTCTGTACAGTGATGGAAAGAACAGCATCAACCCTGAAAGCAAAGGAATAAACAGCTCCAGCATCTGCTGCTGTACCTGAAATAGGTAAGGTTTCTTTTTGTTCTATGAAATTAATGACTAAGAATTTCGTGAAACTAATGAGGAAGGATTTCATGATTAAGATTTGCAGCCTAAAGGGACAATCTGGTTCTAGGTGAAGAAAGAAGGATAATTATAAACTACAAAAATATAGTATGAGCCAGATCCTCACCATCTGCTGATTCAAGCTGGCAAAACTCCTTTTAGTACAAGTACCTTGGATTATATTGGGCTCCAACTTCAATCTGCTGCATCAAGTCAAAGCTTATGTAGTGTTTGTTAAACTGCTTGTTTTTGTTTGTTCTTTTCTCGAGGTCCTGTTTACACCAGGGAAGGATCTGCAGATTACAGCAGGAGTTACCCACAGCTTTCCCAGAAGTGCTCATCTGACTTGAGTCCAAGTAAGTCTACCGAGCTCAGCAAAGTTAAGCTTCTCTTTTAGGTTTATATTAACAGAAGTAAGAGCAGGAGCATTTTGTGTATTTATTTCTTAATGGTGGTAGTATGTGGAGAAATCCACAGGGAAGTTTAAGACTAAAGAAGATCCTGCCCTCTGTGGCAGCCCTGTAAGCACAAGATAGCTCTGTTTACGTTGCTGTAAATGAAAGCAGAGCCTTGAGCTCTTCATCTTGCTCTTTGAAGTTGCACCAGAGACAGATCCCATTCTGGAGACATTTGTACCCCTGTTATCAGCAGGTTCACAGCCTAATGCCTGAATTGCAGGCACCTGCTTTACACAGAAGGAGGGGAGCAGGTGTTTGCAGGATGAAAAGACTTAATCCCCCGATGACAGGAACCCGTGAATGCTGAGTGTCCTTAGCTGCCACCAAAGACAGTTGGTGAGGAAATTGCCTGCCAGTTTCAAGAAGGAGCTCTTCTTTTGGAGGGTAGGTCCTAAGTAACACACGAGCCTGGCCAGGGAGATAAATCCAGAAAAATGTTTTTTTGGGAAAGCAGACAGAGACTAATTGTTTTCCAGTGTAGCTTATGCTGTTAGTACCACATGCTTTCCCTGGGTTTTCCTGTGATCCAGGGAAGTCTGTCTGGGGCTTGTTAGCTAATACAAGACCTTGCATATCATAGCATGGTTTTACACTGTGGGAAACACGTGGCTTGTGTTAGAGCTATTTTTACATTGCTAAAGCATGAACATTCACTGGTAAACCCTCACCACTGGGAATATCCGTGTTGTCTGTAGTGTAAATTAATAAGAGGGGCTGAAGCAATGTGCAAGTACTCCTTAGTGAAAGGAAAGACAGGATTTACAGGAGGGAAAGTGCTCATCAACTTCAGTGGTCACCCTAAATACTGAAGCTGTGTTGACTATTTACTGGAGACGAGATCTATGGGAGACTTTTGTCTTCACACAAAATATCCTTGAAGATTCAGTAAGCCCTTCTTTGGCTTTATTTTCACTCAGACATTTATTCAGTGCTATAAAGTTTTGGAAGGCCTTTAGTAAAAAAATGCTGTATGTCACGAATTTATCCATTTAATTACCAAATTCAGCTGTTGTTTGTTTCAAGAAAACAGAGGCCTCAATTCTGCTCTCTACCCAAGGTTAGATAAATGCTTCCTTAAGAATATGAGTGGTATGACTCCTAATTTAAGTGTGAGAGAAGTATCAGGCCCAAAGAAGAGAGCTGTAAATGCAGATGACGAGACTAAATCTCTTCAGGTGTTGCAGATACACATTCCATTCACCTGAAAGGTTATATACAATTTTACAGCAACAAAAGGTTTAGCTTTTAGAGTACATATTGGTGTATACTCTTACATTCTTTGGAGTGAAATTAAATGGTATTTTACAAGAAAACTGGAGCATTACCCTCTCTTCTTTCTGCTCCTTGATGCATCTGTTGTTTTCAATTAGCTTGATGGCATCCATTTTCAGAAAGCAGATGCTGCCCTCTTTTACACGGGTGCAATTCTGGAATAACTCCACTGACGTCAGTGAAGTGACTCCAAATTTATCCCTGTTGAAAGCAGAATTGGACCACAGTCCTTTTGTGTGCGTGTCTACTGTGGAGCTCTCGGGAAGGTGTGCCATTGTCACACCATAAGGTGGAGGCAAGTGCCTGGGTGCTGTGCCATGCTCAGCTCTTTTGTGTCCTTGATGTCACACTCACATGCCAGGGCTGGAGCGGAATCCAGGGCTTGTGTGGTCACCAGGTTCCTCATGCAGAGTGCTGGTCCTAAATTCTTGACTGCTTGCCCATTCCAGTTTGTGTTGGATTCCTCTTGCTTGGATGTTTTCTACATGGATACAGAGTGCTTTAAGCTGCAGAAATGTGATTGCAAGTCTTAAGTAATATAACAACAGAAGAGTGGCAGAGGTAGATGTGGAGACAAACTCTACCCCTCCTACAGGTTTTTGTTGTTAGGGCTACGTGAATATTGCTGCAGTCGTGGCAGGTTGGCTGTACATCTGCTGGTTTCAGAGTCTCTCTTCTGAGGGAATAGTAAGTTTAAACAAATTGGGCTGTATCTTTCGTGCTCTGAACTCTTTGGATCTCAGTCACACCTTCCCTGAAGCTGGAGAGCAAGCTTCATGTGCTGTACAGAAAAATGCTGCGTGAGATGGGACAGGTCAGGGTGAACAGAAGAAATAGAGGCCTAGAATCATAGAATGAGTAGGGATGGAAGGGACCTTAAAGATTATCTAGTTCTGTGGGCAGGGACACCTTGCACTATCCCAGGTTGCTCAGAGCCCCATCCAACCTGGCCTTGGACAATTCCAGGGATGGGGCAGCCACAGCTTCTCTGGGCAACCTGTGCCAGGGCCTCCCCACCCTCACAGGGAAGAATTTCTTCCATATATCCAATCTAAACCTGCTCTCTCTCACTTTGAAGCCATTCTCCCTTGTCCTGTCCCCCCAGGCCCTTGGAAATAGTCTCTTTCCTGTGGGCTCTCTTCGGATCCTGGAAGGCCACAATTAGGTGACCCCAAAGCTTCTCTTCTCCAGGCTGAACAATCCCAACTCTCTCAGCCTTTCCTCCCAGCAGAGCTGCTCCATCCCTCTGATCACCTTGGTGTCCCTCCTCTGGACTCTCTCCCACAGCTCCATGTCCTTGCTGTGCTGGGCCCCCAGAGCTGGAGGCAGCTCTGCAGGGGGGTCTCCCCAGAGCAAAGGGGCAGAGGGGCAGAATCACCTCCCTTGATCCATTCTCTGAGTTAGTAGGAAACAGAGTAAAAATGTTCCTCAAGGATTAGTCCTGGGATTGTTCAGAATATTAGCAGTAGAGCTGAGACTACGAAATTTAGCAGTGAAATAACCTAAGTGTCATCTTCAAGACTGTGGATTAGGACACAGAACTAGATGACTGAATAATTGACTTTAAAGAAATGGAAATATATTAAAGAGCACAGAAATTAATGTCACAGGGATTTTGGTGGAAGACAGACAGAAAGAAAGTTTGGGGATGCTTAGATCAGCCCGAGTGCCAGTGTTGCTCACTGAGCCACCAGAGTAATGCAGCCATAAAAATTGAAGGTGCACGTTTTTGGAAGTCTCAGAACAAGCATGTTGAGTATCACCTGGGAAGTATTAATTTTTTAAGGCCTCATCTGGAATGCTGTGTGGATGGTTGGTGATCTATATTTGGTCAGGAAGGATGCACAGAAGAAGAGCAAGAACAATTAGGTGAATGGAAATTGCTTTGCAAGTGGAAGCTGGAGGAGGCTGACTTTTCTAGGCTAGCAAAGGATGGGCAAGACTCCCCTAGTCAGGAAAATACTGGGGGCAAAGTAAACAAAAGAGAAGAAAGAGCTGAGAAATTTTAAGATCTTCCCACATTTCTTGTGTCCTCCAACTTTTTTTGCCATACTGCACCCATTTACCTACAAAACACCAAGTTCTGGTGATTTTATTATTTAATACTTGGGGTTTGTGGGTAGGAGGGAGAACTAGGGGAGGAGCTGTGAGTCTTGGGAGGTGTTTTTTCTTGATGTGACTGGGAGAAGAGAAAGAAGTCCTAGGAGTGGGGTAGGATGGGGTAAGGGATACCAGATCACTCTAGGAACTGCTCTGGAGACACAGAGGAAGTTCATTCCCCTTTAAATCCTACCAAACTATGTTCATTGCACTTCCCCTCAACCTGGAACTGCTGCTGACCTCATCTAGTGTTTTCTCCCTATCCAGAGCTCTCCAGCCCCTATACTGCCCTTCCTTCTTTTTGGAGTCTCTGGTCATTCCTCAACTACCATGAGCTCCTTGGAATCAGTGGAGCAATGCATTGCACCTAGGGGTGAGAAATGCCTCGAGCCAGCTCTGCTGTAGCTCAGTCAGGTTGTCTGATTTGAGCAACCTGGTCTAGTGGGAGGTGTCCCTGCCCATGGCAGGGGTTTGGAAGGAGATGGTCTTTAAGGTCCCTTCCAAACCAAACCACTCCATGATTTGTATGAAGAAATTATCAGTGATGCAGGAGCTTCAACAGCTGTTGTTCATAGAATTGTAGAATCATCAAGGTTGAAAAAGACCTCCAAGATCATCAAGTCCAACCTTCAGTCAAATACCAGATGCCCAATAAACCATATCACAAAGTGCCACATCCACTTTGTTCTTGGCACACTTCCAGGATTGGAGACTCCACTTCCCTGGGCAGCCCATTTTAATGCTTAATCACTCTTGCAGTGAAGAAATTTTTCCTGATATCCAACCTGAACCTCCTGTGGTGCAACCTGGGGCCATTTCCCCTTGTCCTATTTCTCATTGCCTGGGAGAAGAGGCTGATCCCAGAAGAGGCTGATATTCCGAATATTTGTCCTTTTTAAATGTTTTCTTTTTAAGAATATGTAAAGAAGGCAAAATACAAACTTTTACATTCATGTCTTATATACTTGGATCTGTAATGACAGCTATAACGTGGATTTGGGGTTTGTGGGGGTGTTTTTTTTGAAAGGGAGGTGATTGCCCTTTGTTTAGGAGAGTTTATTTTTAAGAGACTTTTTCTTTAAGCAGTGTAATGGTAGCCATTGGTTGTTGCTGGTTGCTAGCAGTGTGGCTCCAGTGCTAGCTCCTAATCTTCCTTGAATTAAGGTAAATGTAATGGATACACAAGTGACAGAAGGGAAGAATATGTGCTTTGGCTGTGGCTCAGCCAAGCCAGTCGTTCTTTTCTGAGGTGGAAAACCTGCCCAGGTAAAAAAGTTCTTTGAGACCAGAGTGCTTTTACAGCACTTGCTAGGACATGTCATTTTGAATTCTGAGCTCCTCCTGTTTCCATTCAGCTGGTCATCTCTTAGGATCTTTTAGCTGGAGAGTAATACGTTGGTAAAAAAAAAAAAAGGAAAGGGGGAAAAAAGCCCACAAAAAATTATTACTGAAAATTTTCTGGGTGAATTGAGAATGGAGGGAGAAGGTGCTATCTGGAAGGTGCTGTAGCTCCCCTCCTTATTTACTTTTTTCTAGGCTCTTTGAAAAAAACCCAACCCTGTGCAGATTTATGAAGTGCCATTAACACTTAACTAAGGGGTTTTCAGAGAAGATGAGCTGGAAGTTCTTTGCATGGCAACCACTAATCAACATTTCCATAGAAGATGCCTGAATACATGTTGATCAAGCCAGCTGCAGCTGTGACAGAGCTGTGATGGGTTTTGGAGGCTGGTGCATCTTTCCTCTTCATCCCCACTCACAGAACCTACGTAGCAGAAGAAAAACACCCACTGGTACTTCTGGCTCTGGCATTTCTGCTTATTTGTAATTGCAGCAAAAGGGGGTATGAAGCTTTTATTTAGTTAAGAGACCACTTAATGAGGAAGGTCCTGGTAATTAAATTCTGGATTTGAGGACAGTCCCCACTGCTGTCACAGGGCCTTTGGATGTCCCGCATATCTCAGTGCCTCAGCAATAAAACAGGGCAGGATTAGGCCATTTAGTTTCTTCTTTTTCCTGAACTATTTAGACATGGAGATGGTTTTGAGGATGCCCCATGTCTTCCCTAACACCTAGATAATATCAGGAATGGTCAGGAGCACCTCCTCCCTCAGACACAGTGTTGTGTTACTGTCATAACAGGAGTAAGGAGCAGATGGACAGTGAGGATCAAAGAAACACGGGAAAATATTTGGCCTGGTGAGTGAGACTCATGGAATACCCAAATGCTAACGATTCCTGCTCTATTGGCTCTGATTTCTGCTTTTCAAATACTCCAAATAGAAAACACTTGGTGCAAACCCCTTATTTGTGACTCTCCGTTCCCTTCTGGGCCGCCTTGCAAATTAAAAGTGTGCAAGATGTGTCTGTGTGGCAAAGCCCAGAGCTGTGAGGTAAATGGAGAGCTCATGGAATGCTCTGTGGAGAAAAAAGGCTGACAACAACTTCTCACAGCGAGTCCAAGAGAAGGAAATTCAAGCAAGTTTTTCTCTTAGACCTCATGAGCTGCTGTCAGGCACCAGGAAGAGGAAAATCTGCTGGAGATGGGAGGAGTTCACAAGCTCTTTCAGAGATTTGTATCGGCTCTCCAGGCTTGAAGGACTGGTACTGAGCTGGTACTGGGCTTTGAATCTGGCAAGATCAGGGTTTTTTCCTGCAGATTTTCACTGGCATTGTTAGGAACTAATCCTCCTAAATGCTTTGCTGGTTTTAATTCCTTTATGATCTTTCAGAGGAATAAGAGGATACGTAGAATAGCAATTATGGCTCTTCATGGTTTATATTTAGTCATATATTGGTGATTCAGAGACAAGCATATGTAAGAAGGCCCAGATGAATCCTCTTGCAAATTGCTTTCTGTCCTGTAGCACATTTAGGTGCCTGAGTTTTCCATGCAAGGCATGAGTCTCACAAAAACCTTATGTTTTTGAAGTGGCACTGTTGCCATGTCCTTGTGCCCACCATGATGCACGAGGAGTTTTTTTTGATGGCTGAAATATTTTAACAGCCCTGCTCATGCAGAGACTTGTTTCCAGGCAAATGGAGCTAAATTATCACATTTTTCTTCTGATACCAGCTAGGCAATGTGGTACAGGGTGCTTTAGAAGCCTTTATTTTTTCCAGCTGGCCGATTTTCATTATGGTTAGGAAACAAGACCTGTTTATCCTGAAAATTCAGTGTTTTAAAGCATAACAAAAGTTCCTATTTGAATGTTTTTGAGTTTTGACTGTTAGATCTGCCACAGCACCACACCAGTCTGTGGCACATTCTGGGTGTGGATCTGGTATGGATCTGACATTTCATTTTTCCTGTGCCTCAGTTCTCCTAGATATAGAAGGGAAATAAAATCTTTCTCTCCTCAGCATGCGGTTGGGTGTTCATCAGTGATAAGGTTCTATAGGAACAATTAGTGTGTCCATTGGTAAACGTATTTGTCTTCAGGTAATGCAAATGACCATGTTTTTCCTATAGGGAATCACAAGCAGATGGTGTGAGGCAGGCTTGGGAAATTAGACTCACAGAATGGTTTGGGTTGGAAGGGACCTTAAAGATCATCTCGTTCCAATCCCCTGCCACGGGCAGGGACACCTTCCACTAGCCCAGGTTGCTCAGAGTCCCATCCAACCTGGCCTTGAGCACTTCCAGGGATGGAACATCCACATTCCCTGGACAACCTGTGTCCTAGATGTTCAGCTGGAGCAGCTGGTTACTGTGGGAACTTCAGGGAGCTTCTGTGTAAACCTGTTTCTGATTTCACATGGTTGTAACTTCTGTAAAGGGTATCATTATTTTCACAGCTGGAAAGAGGATAAATGGGATGTTGACCCTCTTTAAGTGCTTCACTAACATTACCTCTGTTAATATTATATTTAGGAAGAAATTCTTTACCATGAGTGTTGTGAGGTACAGGAACATGTTGCCCAGAGAAGCTGTGGCTGCCCCATCCCTGGAAGTGTCCAAGGCCAGGTTGGATGAGGCTTTGAGCAACCTGATCTAATGCAAGATGTCCCTGCCCATGGCAGAGGATTGGAAGATGATCTTGAAGGTCCCTTTGAACCCAAACCATTCTGGGATTCTGTGAATATTTCCCTGTGCCCTTTTCCATGCTTTCTGTCAATAATCAGAAGCCTCACTACTGGGTGTTCAGACCTGCACCATGCCACCTCCATACACACCTCCAGGTGTGGAGTCCACCAAAGCAATGCCTTCCCCTCATGGTGATTTCTTTTAACTCCACGACTCCACCAAAGTGTGGCAGCTTTCCTATAAATTCATGTGGTTGCTTTGGGTTTGTTAGTGTTTTATGGTACCAGCCTGGTGTGTCTCAGCTGCAAGGGCAAAATTAAGTATTGCTGGAGATGTGGTGCCAGAGTTAAGCCTTGGGGAGGATTAGAGAGAGTGAGAAAGCCAAGCTGAGCCAGAGGAACCCTAGAGACCCTTGGGAGGTGGGGAGAAGTAAGGAATGGGGTTGGCTATTACCACTGCCACAACCATGGTGGAAATTTCCTCGTCCCCAAGCCCCTTTTCCACATTTCTCATCGTCCAATCCTGGCTTCCCAAGATCTGGAGAGAAAGCAGGACCGTGGCTGTTTTGCTGTCCCCCAGCAGGCCGTTGTCCTTAGCAACTGTTGTCTTTGCCTCTGCTGCAGACCCAGCTGTAATGTTTTGGTGGTTTTTTGTGTGCTGGTTCCCTGGGTACACTGAAAAAAAAAGAGCATTTAAAACAGCAGTGAAGATGAAAGAGATGAGGATTTAGCAAGGGCTAACAACTGAAGTTAAAGCTGATAAGGAAGGTTGGATTCAAGTTGAGTGAAGCTCAGGTTGCTTCATCTTCTCAGCTACTTTAAGCTGAACTAATTGACCTTTGTGATCTTTTTCAAAAATTTTAATAAGGACAAGCATATCTTGTTGAATTTTAATTTAAATTCATTGACTCTGCAGTTCTCCCAGAATATTTCTCTTGAAGGGATGCTTTGTGAGTCAAGGGAAAAATCTAAGCCCTGTGTCACAGGCTCGTCAAACGCTGACGAGAAGGCTTTGAAATGTGACGCACAACCCAAATTTTAACATCTGTGGTTTGGCTGCATAAACGGGAAAGGATTGGGAAACTGTGTGGATGCTCAAACAAGAGCATATGTGGCAGGTGTGCCCACAAATGTGTGTGTAAAGGCTTGGTGGACAGTCGGTGCTGGAAAGCTGTAGGCTACATAAAACGACAAGTTTTTGCAGTGATCTGAAGTAAAATGCAAATGATGTGGTAAATTGCAAGATTGTGAGCTGAAGTTGGTTTTGTACAGTGCTTTGAACATACCAAGCGTGTTGTGAGCAATAGAATCATAGAATAATTAAGGCTGGGAAATACCTCCAAGGTCATAAAGTACAACCTTTGACAGGTCACCTTGTCCCTCAGCCCAGAGCACTGAGAGCCACATCCGGTCATTCGTTGGACACCTCCAGGGATGGGGACTCCACCACCTCCCTGGGCAGCACCTTGCAATGCCTGACAACCCCTTCAGTGAAGAAATTCTTCCTGATGTCCAACCTGAACCTACCCTGGCGCAGCTTGAGGCTGTTTCCTCTTGTCCTGTCCCTTGTTCCCTGGGAGCAGAGCTCGACCCCCACCTGGCTACAACCTCCTGTCAGGGAGTTGGAGAGAGTGAGAAGGTCCTCCCTGAGCCTCCTTTTCTCCAAGCTAACCCTTTTCTGGGGAGGAGATTACTGTTGTTTATTCAAGCAAAAATGCCCATAGGGAGGAAGATGATATTTCTGGGCAAAACCGAGCACCAGCATGGGAGAATCTGTGGAATTACTCTGAATTCTGGAAGACCTGAAAATTCAAAGGAAAAACAGCGTGAAAAAGTCTGCCTTGTTCTGGCTGTGCTGTCAGGAAGTGCCACTGAGAGCCCTTGAGGAGTTTGTGGGGTGTCACAGTGCCATCCTGTGGGCCAGGGAGGTATGAGACAAGGCAACACCTGGATGTGTGACCTGCACTGGGATAGGGTGTTGGCAGTGGTGGGTTTGGCCATTGTCGTGATGTCACCCCATCCAGCAGCCAAGCCCCTCACAGCCGCTCCCTCACTCCCCCACCAGTGGGATCGGGGAGAGAACGGGAAGGGCAAAAGCCAGAAAGCTCCTGGGTTGAGATAAAGGCAGTTTGATAGGGAAAAGAAAAGCAATGCACACAAGGAAAGCAAAACAAGGAATTAATTCACTGCTTCCCATGGGCAGGCAGGTGTTCAGCCATCTCTGGGAGAGCAGAGCTCCATCACACATAACAGTGACTTGGGATGACAAACACCATCATTCCAAACATCCACACCTTCTTCCATCTTCCTCCTACTTTATATATACTGATCATGGTGCCATATGGTCTGGAATATCCCTTTGGTCAGTTTTCCCACCAGCAACCCAGTGGATCTGCCTTGTTTTGCCATTCTTCCAATGTTCTTTTGTCTCCAGAAGTTTGGAGGTGAGAGCTGCTTTGGTGGCAGCTGAGCACAAGCCTTTAGCCTTGGATTGGATTTAGACACGTAAAACGGAATGGGGGTGGGACTTGGCCACATCACCTGTTTTCTGGAGAAAGTCATTATAGTCTTTGCACAATGTCATTAAATCCAACAATGTCCTTTTTGGCTCTCAATGTCAGAATTAAACACAACATGTGCTTGAAAGTCGAGATTCTTCAAGGGAGTTCCAGATGGCTCCCAGGGAGAGAAGTGTGAGCTGCATATGGGCAGCACTGTGTTGGGGTTAAACTGGAGATTTAATCTGGGGAAGGATGATGGAGTATTGAGTATATTGATTCACTCAGTCAAGCTAAAACTACCAATCTCACATGAGGCAGTTCTGCATCTTTCCACTTAGTAATACCAGCTGATTTTATATGTCCACTGCATCAGTGTCCGTTACTGTAGCAGGACATGGAAGGAGTTCATCCTCTTATTAGAAGCTGCTCAATCCAGAACTCTGTTGGTCTTTTCTGCTTTTCTGTTTTAAGATGGGCACTATAAATACCCTGGATCTGGTCTGTTTAATCATTTCTCCCTTATCTTTACACAGTGTAATAACCTGACTGCCATATGGGTCTGTCACTATGAAAGCAAGTAAGATTTGCTTCATTGGAGTTATATCCACTTGAAATAACTTTCTCTACATTTTTGCTAACCCCAGAGAAGCTGAAAGCCTGAAATCATTCTCAATTAACTTGCTAGTTGTTGTTTCTATCCAGAGATCTCCCTCTTACTTGCATGTAGAATTTGAATGGGATTGGATCTGTCATCACTGAGCAGGATTCAAGGATCTTCCATGGTAGCAAGGAGGCATCAGTTCTGTTTTAAACGTGAATCTTTTCAAATCATAAATTTAGAACGCGTCTGAAATGGGGCTGCAAAATTGCCCAGGTGAATTTACATCCCGTTCCAGAACATAATCCATTTTTTCATGTCACTGGTCTCAGAAAGCCTCACTGAGGAGTGAGGAGCCGTTTACTATGAATTCAGGCATCAGTATCAGACTCTCAAAATTAAGGGCAAGAAGGGATAGAGAAATAGGTTGCCCAAGATAATCCCTTGCATCCTTCTAGTGTATATGAGGTCCACTTTGTAAAAAATGACAGCAACGTAGTAGGTTTTGTTTCTGCTTCCTGAAATTCAGTCCCTTTATAGTTCAAGCTGAGCATCCAGCATCACTGGCCACTTTGGAAATTCTTGGTTTAGTTTTGTCCTTTACATTAAAATAGTATTTAAAAGTAAGTAAGCAATAACTGAGTAATGAGTAAGTCATAGGCTGTCAAGGAGTACTTCGGTATTTCATGTATCTTATGCTTCCTGTTTTTCTTCATGTCCATTCCTTTTAAATACTTGATTGCTTTTACATTGATAGAATTACAGACATAGAAAAATCTTCTTTGGTCCTTCTTTCCTCTGGCCCAGTCAAAGCCTTTCCTATTGCTTTCTCTGTGTGAATGATAGTAATCATTATTTTAATCATTATTTTAATGGTGCCTTCCTTCAAGCACTGTTATAAACTTTGACCTAGTCACTGGTTTCATGTCAGTCCTTGTGGTGTGTAAGCTAAACCATTGCTTATTTGACAGATTTAAAATGTGGGTTTTTCTGTCCTGTGGCTACACTGTTTGGCTTTTTCCCAATATTTCCATTGTTAAATGATTATGTGTTAGACTAAAACTGAGTATAACAGCCCTTTCATACTTTCTAAGCTGTTTGCAGACGTCTGCTTAATGCTGTAGTGTTTGATCCCTGCAGTTCCTTTGTTTATAGAACAGATGATGAAAGGTGGTACAGAAAAATTTGGGCTTTTTGATTTACAAATACTTCAAGAAATTTTTTTTTCATGCCAAACCCAAAAACCTTTTTGTGTCATTCATCTTATTATCTACTGAGACCCCATTTCTTTTGCTATTGGTTTTAAGTTTTGCATAACCCTTACTTTGGATGGACAGATGACACTACATGAAATACTTGCAGTGTGAGAGGAGTCTTGTTTGCTGCCAAGGAGCTTTACTAAATGCATTTGCAAACCATAAAGGAGCAGGAATCTTCTCCCTGTAGATCAGGATTTTACACATTCTAAGCATTTTTTGGATTATTAATATCCATGATGGATAAAAGGAGATCCCAGATATCAAATATGGAATATTTAGACTCTTATTGTCTCCCCTTTAGCAGTGGAACATCTCTACTGACTTTGGGGAAGATCCACATCAGATACATCAGTGTAAAACTAAAACTGGAACCAGACCAAACACTGCTGGGATTGTTCCCTCTGCAGGAAAATCCAGGGATTTGTCATAGGTTCAATTAGTGCAGCTGTTGCAGACAGCTCTCTCTGCCCCTGAGTTATGTGATGGGGTCTCTGACTTACCAAACCCCAAGCAATCACTGGGATCCAGAGTTACTGCTGCTCTGAATCTTCTGAGAACTGTGAACTAGCCTTAGCATCTCAATTTGTTCACTTTCTGTAATCCCTGGGTTGAAAAGTGTCCAGCATATAAATCCACAGGAAAAAACTCACATGAAAGAGAACTCATCGAGGGAATTTTCCTTCAAGATCAGCATTATATTTAGCCTGTAAAGCAGAGATTTCTCACAGCTTTGGTGAACTCAAAGCAGGCAGGCCATACATTTTGTTGGTAGACCTGGCTTTTTCTTTTTCCCCTGAGAAAACTCTGTGAAGAGCAAATGCATTTTACAAATTCTTCCTTGCAATACGTTGCACATCTCTGTGTATCTGTAATCACTGCTTAAATATGTACCTTCTGTGAGTGTGAATATGTTAATATATATTTATATAAGGATGCATATTTATGTATTTTATGTGCTGCTGACATTTTCTGCTTCTGAATCTAGATAGAGGTTTTGACAAATCTTGTTCACTTAGAAGGCTTCTGCAGCCTCTGATGTTTCTCCCACTTCTTTCTGCTCCTTTGGCAATGTTACAACCAACCTTCTGGCCCAGGGTGCACTTTTTATAGCCTGCTCTTGTTCTTTTTCTGGCTACTTGAGTCTTTGTCAAGCAGTAGCAGGAGTTGCAGCACCACAGGGACTAGAAGGTGCATGATTTCCGTAGTGGAATAAGCTGCTTGGACACTCCTGCACTGAGGGGGGAATGGAATTGTCTTTGTAGAAAATACTGCGTAAAACCAGTGATTTTTAATCTTTCTCCCTCTTTTGCTGTGGAGGACTGCTGATATTTTTAACAACTTATTTAACAGCCCTGTAGATTCCATGTGTAACCAGCATAGATGGACCTAGATGCAGCTAGAATGGATTGCAGGAAAGTCTGACAATGGAGAAGTCTCCAAAGGAAGAAAAGTTCTTGCAGACCCAACCTGTTTTCCATCTGTTGCCTAATAAATTGTTTCAGATCTGATTTAAAATAAAAAAATAAACATTTTCAATTTTAAATTCCCTCTCTTGCTCTGAGAGTCTTCTCTGCCCCTGGCATGGAGAGGAGGAGCTTATGATTTAAAATAAAAAAATAAACATTCTCTTGCTCTGAGAGACTTCCCTGCCCCTGACATGGAGAGGAGGGAAATATGAGCCAAATTGTTGATACAGATCTGTCTTAAAAGGACTTAAAATTAGACACCAAGAAAATGGCTGTGGGAATTCCCAAAGTCCCAGTTACAGTAAAAGTCAGACCTTGTATCTCCATGCTTGGAGACCACAGCACTACAATGCATCCTAACAGAATTTGTAACCTTCTGAAGTCTTGAAAAGGTATTTCATCTCCTGCAAGAAGAGATGGGTATAATTCCCAGCAGCTGTAAGGAAAAACCACCCCCAAAATCCAATCCCACTAGTCATCAAACAAATGTAGCACTTTCTATTTTAGCCAGCTGCAGTAATCTTGACAAGATATCTCACATTCAGTCCCTTCAAATGTTCTCCTTAAGAAATGAACCCTTGGGTTGATGTGTCTTGACTGTGATCTGTGTAAAATAACACCTTTGTCTTGGGCTTTTTTTTTTTTTTAACACAAGGCTTTTTTTTATTTTTCCTTGCTAGGCTGGATTCTGGATGCTGCAAGGCTGTCATGTCAGGATGCTGCAAAAGAGGTGGTTGCATCTTCTTACTGCAGAGTTGGTGACGTTTCCCTGTGTGCAGGGAATCCTTTGTGGACAGGAAACTGTTTTCCTTGTTTGCAATTTTCTTGGTGCTGTTGCTTGTAAACACTCTCAGTTCAAAGAACTGAAGCTAGATGTGAACAGGGATTGGAGGAAGGAGGCAGGGAGAATCCCTTACAAAATTCAAATGTGTCTCACTTCTGGGAAAACCAAGTAAAACAGGATTCGACGGCAGCAATTTCATTTATGAGCTGTTCATCAAAAACTCCAAACAAGCACCAAGTCCTGTGGGAAGCTGGAAATTGCACTGGACACCTCCAAAAGACTCTGTTGTTGAAACTTCCTTTAAACTTTTTCTCAAGTGGAAGATCCAGACCTGGCAAATGGGTAAGGTCATCATTTAGAAGAGCAAATTGAACAGGGAATTGAATTGAACAAGTCACCGAAGTCTGTCCGTTTGTCTGCCTGTCTTTTGGCCTTGGGTTACTGTGCTTTTTAAAACTGTGATTTCATAGCTCAGATAAAAGGTAGGTGTTTCATGTAGCTCTACAGGTAGCAACCATCCTGTTCATGGAAAATATCTGCTGTGTGAGGGATGGGCCCAAACTAGAGGTGTTCCTCATTTACCTACAAAGCGTCTTGCTTAGTGTACGTACAGTCAGTTCTTGTGAACATGTGAGTCCATTGCCTGCTCTAAAGGAGTTAGTGGCTTAGTTTCAGTGGTCATAGAGATTTTCACTGAAATAGCGCTGTTTGTGGTAGTCTTTTGTGTGACTTAGAAGACACAATAGCCAGACAGTTCTGAAATTATGATATAATTGTACTCAGCGTTCCCAGAAAATGCTCTGAAGTTTTCTCCTGTTGCACCATTGTGATAAAAAACCTCTGTTGCTTTTCAAGCTCCACAAGTCCATGCTGTGCTGTGCTGAAACTGCTTGAAAACCCAATTAGCACTGAAAAGTGAAGGGCAGAGAGGGATGATCTGGCCTGGGATTCCCTCCCTTTGGCAGTAGCAAAGGTCAGTCGTGCAGCCAAATGTCCACAACCACATGTGGATCCACCCTGTGTGTGTTGCCAGTTCTCTGCACAGGAGAGTGAGAGGGTGGGTAGAAAGAATTGATTCTGGAAGGGGAGAGACTGAGAAGAAGAGCGGAGTTAGCAGGATGACTGGGATTTTCAGAACTCTGATGGATGCTGGGCACCCAGTTCCCTAGAACTGTTTATCAATAACACTTTCTCTATTTTCATGAGTGACTTTTAGCCTGTCTGGCAGTTTTCACTGCCAGTGTGTGAGGGAAAAGAGGTAGAAGGCAGCTCACTCTGCTTTGGCAGCTGTAACAGGCTGGGCTGTAATACCTGAGGGTCTGAACTCTGATAAGCTGTGACATCCTGACTACCTGTCAGGCTCACAGAGGCTTATGAAAGAAACCCTGAGCTGCCAGATTGGAAGCTGCTTCTGGAGCAGGTCTTCTGAGCACTTCTGAGTGTGGATGTGAGGCTGCAGTCCTTAGGCAATGTGTACTCCATGTTCCCAAGAGACCTACTCTGGGTGTTAGTGCAGGGCAGCTCGCGCTGTGGGACTTCTCTGAGTCCCTGTGTGTCCTGATCTTGCCATGTGGCTGACCATGAGTGACCAGAGCTGCTGTGGACAGCAAGGGCAGTTGTCTTCAGAGTCAACCTGGGTGCAGGCTGCCTTTGGAAAAGCATGACTATCCTGCAGAAATCCATGGATACCCTTCAGACACATGGCACACAGGTCAGAGACTTTCAACCATGCTGTGTGCCCACACAATCTGCAGGGGTGATAGTTACAGGCTTGCTTTGCTTTTGCTGTGAAACCTGGTTCTGATGCATTATTTCAAGGAAGACATTCAGTTGGAATTTGCAGGCCAGACCATTTGGTGAGATAAGTAATTCCAGGTCCCTTATTGGAGCTGCTTGATACAAATCTGGTTCAATGTTTCTGAGAAACTGTTGATGGTGGGATTTTTTTTTGTTTGTTTCAATGAAAACCTGAAACCTTTCCAATAGAGAACGTGAGGTGTAGAGAATTTTTAGATGGAGCACGTGCTTCGGGCTGTTTGCTGGATTCAGGCTTTGAGAATCCAAGTTCTTTGTGGGCAATCCCACACATGGTGGGAGAAGAGGTTATTGGGCTTGAAAGTTGACCAGGGAGATGGGACTCAACTGAGCTTTGAACAGCAATCATTGTCCTTATTGATGGTGCCATAATATGTGCTTGACTCAAACCCAACCTTGCACAGGCAAGACCCTGTTAAGTCATGTAATTAGATATCTGTGGTTGTTCCTTCCAGTGTGATCCAGTGTTGAATAGGCTAAAACATATGAATAAAATCAGTATTTTTTAAAGTGTGCTGTGTTTTCTTTGTCACAAAGACTGGATGCCCTCTTGGACTTTATTATGTTCATATGAAATATTTGATGTGGAATTAATGCAGCTTTCTTAGGAAAGTCCATGTCCACTTGCAGAAGTGTACCTTTTCTTCCTCAGAGGTGATTGCTGCACTCCTGCACTGTTCTCCTGCCACTGAGCTGACCTGGGTACTTTCCAGGAGAGGTACCTTGCTGCAGCAAGTTCACCTCCTCGGGAATGCTCAATGGCAATCTCCAAATTAACTCCTCACATATCTTTCTTGCTCCTTGGCTTGGAAGCCACAAAGGTAAGTCCATGTACATGGCATTTATCCACTGGGGAGACATTCTGTCTGCCATGCAGTCACACTGGAAGAGGCCAGTGAGACAACAGTCAAGGGAAAAGCCAGACCCTCTTTCCCCAGGATGCACCAGTGTGTATCCTGCTGAAGGAATCAAGGGCAATGGTTCATGCACAGAACTTGTTTTCTTTTACCTTGACACTGTGACAGCACTTTTAACCAGTACCTGTGCTTGTGATATCCCTGCCACTTATCCAGAGCCATGACTGTCTCTAATCACTGAGCCCTGGACCCTCTCACTGTCACATTTGAGTTCACACCCATCCTTTGTTTATCTTACAAAGCCTTGGTTGTCTCAGCTGCTGTATTTCGAACCACAGAGTCAGCCTGACCCCACTTGCCTACTTAATTCATGTCTTTCCCTCCTTCATTCAGCCCAGATGGTCCTTGACTCCTCTTTTGGAGGAAAGTTGCTGTCCCAAAACACTGTCATTACAGATACCATCACTGAAGCCCTGCATCAGCAGTGCTCAAAACCTGCACAACGTGTAGAAATGAGATTACTCACAAGTGCCAAAACATTTTACAGATGGATGTGTTATGTCAAGGTATTTTATAGACCACAGCATCAGATAAATCACCTGCTCAAGGTGGGGGGGGAGGGGGGGGGAAGAGGGGTTTTTTAAATCCAGTCAGGTTTAGGGTAAGTTTGGGAGTCTGTTTTTGGAGGATGGATTGATGGAAGCATGACCTGTGCAAGGCTGACTGACCAGTTTTACCATAAAGGCCCATAAGAGTCTTTATGCATTAAAGTGTATTCATGGACAGTACAGGTGTAAAAGAAATGGCAGGAAGAAGGAGCAGCAGAGAGGAGTATAAATGTATTAATTTTGTGTACAGCATTTTTATTTGCTCTTGTAATTGATCTGTTGTAACCATTTTCCTAGAAGTGAATTAGTGGTCCCAGCAGAGAATGCAATTTGGAGAGTCATTGAATTAGAAGAAATGAAATCAAAGACAGACTAGCATCTCTCCTATTAAATAAGTGTGGCAGAAATTGTGTTGCAGACATACAGAATGAATGCTGACAAATCACCAGAACTGAGCAGTATTCACTCCAGACTTCCAAGGGAAATAGTGGAATTACTTGTGGAACTGTATAATTAACTTAATCCTCCACTGGTGCCTGAAGTCTGGGGAGTAGTGAGCATGGTGCCTTCCTTTAAAACAGTTTACACAAGCGTACCTAAGGCACTGCAGTCTGGTAAATTTGACATTTGTTAGGCTAATTAATAGTACAACAGGGAATTAAATCAGTGAATGCCTGATAAATACAAACAATTTCACAGAACAACACAGAATATGCCAGGTTGGAAGGGACCCACAGGGATCATCAAGTCCAACTCCTGGCCCTGCACAGGACCATCCCCAGGAGTCACACCATGGGCCTGAGAGTGTTGTCCAAACACTCCTTGAGCTCTGTCAGGTTTGGTGCTGTCCCCACTGCCCTGGGGAGCCTGTTCAGTGCCCAACCACCCTCTGGGACAAGAACCTTCTTCTGGTATCTAAGTCAGCAAGGTCTCTGTTAAGGCTTTGCTTTAGGAAACTGATTTCTTTGAAGGGATAAACAAGGACAATGATAATGGTGCATCTCTTTGATTAGGTCAGAAGGCTTTAGAGGGAACTGTACAATCATGGGATAAAAGAGAAGGTCCTGGCATGGTTAAAAAGGGGAAACAGTGGGCAGAGTCTCTGGCCAGCTGATAGAATGGAAAGAATTCAGTTAAAAAATCATCTCAGTGCTCAGTAGAAGTTTAAATAGCAAATCAAACATTAGGCTCTGCTCACAGCTCAAGTACTTCTTCAGACTAGAGCTGGAATATGATTGGGAGAAGGCAAGGAGGATCATCAATGACATCAAAATAAGTATGACAGAGGCCTAATTATGAAATGCATGGAGAGCTTGAGTAGGGATTAAGCATTAGCCATTTCTTCTTGGGTACCTAGACTTGGAGTAATCCAATGAGACTTGTGATACAAGGTCAAAACACAAAGAAGGAGCTGGCACTTCAGGCAAGGAGAAGCAGAACTGGGGAGGTCATTGACAAAAGGGGGGTGGAAATGCAAGGAATTTGAATGGAAATAAGGGGAAACCTGGTAAAGTAAAAGATTGATCACAGATTACTAAATAAACAAAACAGACACTCCAAGAGCCAGAAAAGGTTAAAAGATGGGAAAGTATCATGTGGTTGTTCTGTTCTTATTCTCCTTTCAGTGTCTGTTTGTTCTTAAGACTTCCTAGTATTCCTGCAGAAGACTGGCAGAAATAGGAAACCTATATCTAGACCAAAATCACTTCATCTTTAACAGTAAATGACATTAATTGGTGTTACATAGATTTGACCATTTGGAGATACCTAGATCTGACCTTTCCCAAGCTTGGATGGAGTTTGATAACTCTTTTCCAGTCTTTTCTGATTTGCAGATCTTCTAAATATTGTTGGTGGAGATGAGAAAAACAGTACAGTAAATAACATCTTACTGATGACCTTTATGGACTCCTTAAAACTTGTCCACAGACCCTTAAAGAGTCTTGAACAATAGCTGGATGGACACCAGCTGTACTGTGTAGAGTTCATAAGTATGTTTGTCTCTGAATGGAGCAGACAAACTTCCTGGGTATTGATTTTGTGCACATTAATAGCTCCTAACAGCCCAGACTGTTTCCTGAGTAGCAATTTGCATACTCATGGGGGAATAATTGCCTTGTTTATTGTTAGAAAAATTCACCCTTTGCTGTATGCTTTGACCAGAAGACCACTTCAGGCCACTTTGTAGTAGTCCAAGATACCTCATGTAACCATGATCTCTGTTGGATTCCCAGTCAACAAGCAGTGGAGTGACTGTGAGCCCAGCCTGGTGTCCAGCAAGTCCAGCCAGTCCTGTAGGAGAAGCAAAAAAAGCTCATATAAGACTTCTCTTGCTATGAACACTTGATCTTCCTCTCTCAGCATGGAACTGTGAGGGTGCAGAACAGCAGGACCCCTTTCCCAGTGGTTTGTTTCCCAGCAGCTTGGGGATAATGACAATCCGAGCCTAAAGTGCTCAGTACAGCCAAATATGCTTTTGGGAGCTGGGGGTGTCTGTGTGCACATCTTTTTCAAACAGGGTCATCCCTGTTGGGTTGGGAGTGCTTTGGTGATGATCTGGGGAAGGTGCTGAGGAGGTGCTGTGTTTCAGGAGGTCACCTCCTACCCTAAACTGCTTCATTATGTGGGGATGTGTAGCTGTAGCTTCTTCCAAATCAACAGGGTGCTGTTTAATTCCTGCAAGTGCTCACTTTGTGTCTTCTCATTGCTCTGTACACCCAGTATAATCCTTCCATTGCTTCCTTTGTCCATATGGGAGTGAAAGCTGGGCATCACAGAAGGAGGGAAGAAAGTTTCCAAGGCTTTCCTCCTTACCATGCACTCCTGGTGGTGACCACGCTGCAGTTTCAGCTGTTGGGCAGCACCAAACATCAGAGGTGCAAATACACTGTGGTCATTATTGTGGGGCTCTGCCAGGACCTGGGTGTAGTCAGTGTAGACAGTGTAGTCCTACCATTCCTCCCTCTGGGATCACTTCTGGTGTGCTGCCTGGTCTCCTCATTGTGACACTGGGGAGGATGAGGAGTTGTGGGGCTTTCCCTTCCCACTAGCTGACAGAACTCCCTTTCTTCCCCCAGAGAGACAGAACAGCATCAGGAGTCACCAGATTTCTGTATGTTCTGGCCAGGGGAACAGTGTCATGGAATGAGAGAATGGTTTGGTTTGAATGAAAGGGGCCTTAAAGACCATCCCATTCCACCCCCTGCCATGGTCAGGGACACCTTCCACTAGCCCAGGTTGCTCAGAGCCCCATCCAACCTGGCCTTGGACACTTCCAGGGATGGGGCAGCCACAGCTTCTCTGGGCAACCTGTGCCAGGGCCTCACCACCCTCACAGGAGAGTATTTTTTTCTTTCCCTTGGGAACAATGTGGATCTCAGGCTGCAGGGGTAGGTGGGTAAAGGACTAAGTCTCAGTCAGACCTTGCACTGTGGGTAGAGGCTCCAGAGTTAGGGATGACTTTTCCCTGCCTTTGTAGAACTGCTCCATTACCCTCCTTGCCTTCTCACTGTCTTATGATTTGATTGATAATAAATTAAGCTCATTTCCCCAAATGGAATCTGTTTTGCCCGTGACAGTAGTTGGTGACTGATCTCTTCCTGCCCTTATCTCAACCCTCTGGGCTCCCTGTAGGGAGCAAGATCACCCTCTTCACCTACTGTGTAATGCTTCATTTTTTCTCTTATGTATGACCCTTATATTACATTATATCCCTTGAAATTTCTCCCTTCTAAACGGTCCATGCTCTCTCCCAGCTCTGATCCTCTCCATCGCACACTTGTATTCCCTTCTCTCCACCCAGGCTTGGCTGGGATGAGCACAGCGCTCCAGCAGAGGGCGTAGGATCCATTCAGGAATGAGCTGGAGAAAGTTCCGATGACTGATTTCTTTCTCTCTCTCTGTTTTGGTGTGGTTTTGGTTTTTGGTTTGTTTGGGGTTTTTTTGTTGTGTTTTTTTTTTTTTTCTTTTCCCCTGCAGTGCTGGTTCAGGTATGTAAATACTTGCCCCTACAGACTCTGCCTGTAGGACAGTCTCTAGATTTTTCTCTCACTCTTTTCTACCACAGTCTAAGTAGCTGTTTCCTTTTTTTTTCTTTCTTTTTTTTTTCCCCCTGCTCATGAGTTAGGCAGTGTCTATGGAGCTGCCTCTGCATCTGTCTTTATGGGGCACAGCTGTTTTAGAACTCCCCAGGTGGCACAAGTTGGTTGACATGACAATGTTGGTGGCTTTAGGCTTTGGCTGTGTTCACTTCTGTACTAACTCCATTTCAGTGGTGCTTCTCTAGTGGGAGGTGTGAAGCCATGGCTGCTGGAAGTGTGGGGTGTCTGCCTGCTGAGGTTATTCCTTTAGGGTAACTTAGAATCATAGAATCACTGAATAACAGAATCATTAAGGTTAGAACGGACCTCCAAGATCATCGAGTCAACCTGTGAACAATCCCCACCTTGTCAACTAGACCCAAGCACTGAATGCCACATCCCCTCATTTCCTGAACTCCTCCAGGATTGTTGACTCCACCAGCTCCCTGGGCAGCCCAGTCAAATCCCTGATCACCCTTTCAGTGAAGAAATTCTTCCTGATGTCCAACCTGAACCTCTTCTGGCGCAGCTTGAGGCCATTTCCTCTTGTCCTGTCCCTTGTTCCCTGGAAGCAGAGCCCAATCCCCACCTGGCTACAACCTCCTGTCAGGGAGCTGTACAGAGTGAGAAGCTCCCCCCCAGCCTCCTTTTCTCCAGCTCCTGCAGCTGTTCCTCATAAGACTGACTCTCCAGACCCTTCCCCAGCTCTGTTCCCTTCTCTAGACACTCTCCAGCCCCTCAATGTCCTTCCAGCAGTGAGGGGCCCAGAACTGGACACAGGATTTGAGGTGTGGCCTCAGCAGTGCNTGGCTTCAGCAGTGCCCAGCACAGGGGGACAATCCCTGCTCTAGTCCTGCTGCCACACTATTGCTGATCCAAGCCAGGGGCCATTGGCCTCTTGCCCCCCCTGGGCACACCTGGGCTCATGTCCAGCCCCTGTCACCAGCACCTCCAGGGCCTTTCCCACCGGGCACTTTCCAGCCCCTCTGCCCCAGCCTGGAGCTGCAGGGGGTTGTTGTGACCCAAGGGCAGGGCCAGCACTTGTCCCTGTTGAACCTCAAAGACATTAAACAGGACTGCTCCCAATACTGAGCCCTGAGCAGCACCACTGGTGACTGGCCATGATCTGGATGTAACCTCATCCACCACCACTCTCTGGGTCTGGCCATCCTGGCAGATTTTAACTCAGCAAAGAGTGGTTTGAACTTGTGGATCTAGAGGATGGGAAAAGTGCAAAAATGACAGTGGGAGAAGGGCTGGTTGCATTACAGGACTGCTCTGCCACAAGGTTGAGATTCCACTGCTCCCTTCCTTTTCATCATTACATTACACGGCCACAGCAATGCTCTCTGGCTTTAAAATTGATGGCAGATGTACTCCCCAGATAATGAGTCTCATAAAAAACTGTATGAAATCTCCCACTGAATTTGATGGCAGGGGTGCTGTTCCAATTTAAAGGTTGCAGCATGATGCAAAAAAAAGCTGAAGAAAGGTTAACCTTTTCCACTCAGCCTCTGGAACTTGGGTTGTTATAGCGCTGACTTTGCCAACACTAGAGCATATTCTTTTGGATGACTGAAAGGAATCTGTCTGTGGACAAGGAAATGCAGGAGTGTTCCCCATGTGTTAAGTGGACATAGCTGCAGAGGGCTGAGAACTGTCACCATGATTTGTCACCAAACTCCTTCTCATGGCAGAGCAGTGACACTTAAAATTTCTCTGAAGGAAAATGAAAAAATCCCTTTTTTGAAACTGGAAATTTTCTATTATTTTGCATTGTAAAATTTTTAAATTATTATCAATTATTGCTGTTAATCTTGGTGGAATGCATGAACATGAAATAACTACGGTGCTGTAATACTGGCAACTCTTTTTCAGTACTAAATCCAATGTCATCTTATAGACACACCTATAGCCTGGAGGCTTTGCAGCATGTGCTCTTCTGCTTCCTTTACACAGAAATCTTTACCCCTCTTAGCCATGGAGAATGACTCCATGGACCAAAGCCCTGCTCTGGCATTATCTACCAAGCTGGACCTGCCTCTTTTCCCTGGTGCAGTGGCAGCACATGCCTTTGTTATGGTATTTGACAAGTCTTTGGACTCACAGCTGTTTTTCTTGTTAAAAGCCACAAACACAGGTGTGGCCCAGTCTCATATTCAGCAAGAGAGCACAGAATTACCAGAACCTTCATGTCTTAACATATATGGTGCCAAGGGAGACTCCTTTTCTTCTCTTGTGGCTAGCACAGCTGAAGTTATTGGTAGTGTGGCCCGTGGCTGGGGGTGCTGAGGACCACAGCAAAGCAGATGCAGGGGAGAGGGAGTGGTTATTGGTAGTGGGTGTGAGCTGTTACAGAGATCCAGGTTTTAGTGACTGAAATTCCGTTTAGTGCCACTAGAGGATACCCAAACCGTTGCCAGCTTGTAAGAGACAGCTCCTTAATCTTGGCTTCCTTGGAAATCAATTGCTAGGAGAAGGAAATGTATTAGGGGTGAATAAAGCGAATAGATATTCAGGAACATCTAAAATCTTTCTCTCAGGTTGCAGTGGCAGGTCAGGGAGTAGAATCACGAGCACACAAACTGAAGCAGTGAGCTCCCTGTACCTGAAAACTGAAGCTTTCTCTGTGTCAGAAAGTGGTTGGTTCCTGGGAGATGGAACAAGTGTCTCACTGGTGCAGCAGCCACATCCTATGGTGAGAGGCTGGAAAAGCTAAGGTGGTATGGGAGAGAGAAGGATAGAGAGGCTTAGAGAAGGGGGTGGTAGGATATCTCTAGATTTTATGCTGGATGGATAGATGGGATCTGGTGCAAGTCTTGATACCAGTTTAACATTGGTGTAGAGTCAGAGGGAACAGAACAAGCCCAGAAAATTCCCTGAGGATCTCACTTCTGAGGTGTGCTGGGGATGTCTGACAGCAATGGTGGCCTCATGGGGTCATCCATGCATTGTTTAATTCCTCCAGAAGAAGCAAAGACAGGGAAGAGTCCAATGAACTTCACAAGGAACTAACAAAAAAACCACTGTTGTTTTACTCCAAAAGTCACACTAAGCAGGGCTCAAAGCATTTTTTTTCCTTGGCCAAACCAGGCTACATCAAATGCACCAGCAGTGCTGCTGCTGGATCGGACAGTCTCACCACAAATCCTTGTATTGGGATGGATGCAGGAAACACATTCCTGTCTGACCTCTACTAACATTCCTGGCTGGGCAGTGTCTCAGTTCTTCCAGGAGGACTGTGATGAGGATGGTTATCCTGTTACTTCTGATCTGCACCTTTTTGGGGATGGTTAAGCTGACAAAGGTGCTTAATCTGCCAATTAGAGCAACACAAAGTTCTTTACTACTAATCAAAGAATTCTTTTAAGGGTAAATGAAACGACTCCTCTTAAGACCCATGTCAGAGCTCTGTCTTGATAAAGTCAGTCTCCAGCAGTTTTATCCAACATATGCAAGATTTCTGTCATTCTGGGGCTGTCTTTTCAAGTCAGTGCCTTCCCTTTAAAGACTGCAGTAGTCTGGATGGGATCCATGCTAGAAAAAATGTCTCCTGACAATTTCCCATAGGGACTGGAGGTAACTTCTTTCTCAGGGGCTGGTCAGGAACACAGCAACAGGATTCCATGCCAAAATTAGGGGGTAGTGAGGCCCTGGCACAGGTTGCCCAGAGAATCTGTGACTGCCCCATCCCTGGAAGTGTCCAAGGCCAGGTTGGATGGAGCTCTGAGCAAGGTGGAAGTGTCCCTGCCCATGGCAGTGGGATTGGAACGAGATGATCTTTAAGGTCCCTTCCAAGCCAGGCCATTCTGTGATTCTGTGATTATAAATCAACGTGACCTTCCTTCCTAACCAAGGTCAGGCAGACACTCTTTTTGCCTTCATCCTGCTGACACTGATCTGCTGATTATCTGTTTCTCAGTGTTGTTGTACCTGCCCACCTGGATATCATCTGTATGCTGCTGGAATGAGGACTTTGTTCCTGCTCTTCCAAGGGCTATGTATCAATGTTGAATAATGCAGTCAGAAGCCTAGAGCTCATGTACTGCAAGTCATTAAACTGGATTGACTGGCCCCATGCATGGTGAACAATCTGTTCTTTTTAAAACAGTGATTTATTGTCTTAGACTGTAGTAAATTCTGCTGTATAAACCCAGAGTAACTCCACAGTGAGACAGTTTGTTTTAAGGTATTTGAAGACACTTCAATTGCTCTGCTGGTTAAATTATGTTCATTTCTCCTCACTGCCATCTTGATCTCAAAGCAGGATATAACCCATCTGAAGATTTTTTTCCTAGCCAGTTGTGGTGGTTTTTCACCCACAGGAAGTTTCTCCAGCTGTGCCTTTTGTAATCTTCAAAATTTCTTCCACACTTTCCTCTTCTTTCCCACCTGTTTTATCTTTTCCTTTTGTCTCATAAACCATGCCAAATGCTTCCTTGAGCTCTTCCAAGGGCAGACACACCTTTCATTCTGCTGATGGGCTGTGGCAGAGTGAAAGTTAATTTTTTTCCCTTTTGTGGTGAGCCCAAAGTAGAAGTGATAACTGTAATGCCATTTGTGGATATGGCTGTTGGGGGGAAAACATCCTTATTTTTGCTCACTGAGGACTGAGATATTTGTGGTGGGGGAGAAGCAAAGAGTGGACTAGTGGCTGTTCTTACTCACCTTGTTATGGCTTGGGATTTCACCTGCAAAAGGCCATACCAGGCTTCATAACTCAGCAAAACTGCATTTCTGTAGGTTTTTCCATTATTTTCCATTGTTTCCCCTTGGTTCCATGCTGTAAATGTAGTGAGGTTTCTGGGAAATACTTCGGCTCACATGTTTTATGCTTGGGTTTTTGGGGTTTTTTTTGCATCTGTGCATTGAGCTTGATTTTGAAGATCCATGAGAGAAGGGCTAACATGGGTTGAAGGTTAATCTCCTCCCTGATGTCAAACAGTGCCAGCCCACTGTGCTTGCTGGGAATATCATCCCAATGTCTGGAAGCTCTGTGGAATGGAGCTCTCCTTCACTGTCAGCACCTATTAGAGGGCAGGGAAACAGGGGAATGGAGCTCTGTGGGGAACTACAGGTGCCTTTGGGGAAGGATCACTCTGCTGCAAGGTGAAACAAGTGACTGGTGAAATGCTTAACTGGTCTGCAATTGAGGAGTTTGGGATATTCTTGTTGAAATGAAGTTATGTTGGAGGCAATAAGTGCCAAGAACAGAGGGAGATAAATGAAACTCAATGTGCCCAGGAGGTGAAATCATCCTGTCCTTGCCCTCAGTCTGCAGGGTTAGGTAGCACAGATGAAGAAAAGCTGTGGTGTTTTCCCTGGGAGCACTTGCTCCCTGCTTGGTGGAGTTTCCTGTTCCTCTGTAGTGTTTCCCCCAGGAGCAAAGAGATCTGGGGCAGGGCTGGAGTTTATGGAGCCCTGCAAAGGAGGGCTTTGTGGGGGGAGGACTCTGCCATGACATTCTGCAGCTGGGGAAACCCAGAGAAGCCTGGATCTGCTGCTCAGAGTGTACCTACCCCACAAGGAGGGCACTGACAATCATGGGAGGTCAGGAGATTCCACAGCACTTTCCTTCCATGGCTCCAGAGGTAACTTGATTTCCTTGTGGTTCTGGGCAAAAAAACCCCAAAAACTAAGGCAGTCAAAGGAAGGAAACCCTAGACAAACACAGCTGCTTTCTTTTGCACCAGGCAGAATCTGGCAAGGAGGGTCACAGGAATAGGATTATCCCATAAAGGAAGTGCTGTTGCACCTTCAGGAGCCACCATCAGGAGATCCTGAGACCTGGAGTGACACACACACAGGGCTCAGCTTCTCCTGGGTCCACTCCTTGGTAAATATGCATTTGAGAAAGGACAAGGACCTTTAGGTAACTGCTCAAGCAAGCAAAACATCTACAGTGAGCAGTTGCTTGTCAGAAGGCAGCTGCCAAAAGCACAGGCACAACCCCATTGGGTTGAACTCGGTGGCTGCCTTAAAGGAAGGTAATTCCCTGGAGGTTCCCAGCTATTCTCTGGGGTGACAGAGTGGCATTTCTGGTGTTTCTGACCAATGGCTGTACCAATGACTTGCCTTTCTATTGTACTCCTGCCAAAAACTCAAGCCAGTTCCTTCCTCTCCTGCAACTCTCTAAGTGAGAGCTGGAGCAGGTTATTTCCAACACGTGACCAAGACCATTTTAAATGGCTCCCCCTTTCCACTGGTGTCCTTTCAACTAGTGATGGGGAGGAAATACAGGATAATTGGTGGGCCAACCACAGATTTCACAGACATGCCAGAGTTTTAACCCGTGGGATCCCTCAGTGTGTCTGTTCTGGGTGCTCCCTGTCCAAGAGTATCCCACTGACTTCAGCTCCTGAGCCCTCCCCACGCTGCTGGTTTGCTGGTGCCAAGGTAAAGTAGGTCAGCTAACTTGGAGACCATCTCTGGTTTGCCTCCAGCAAGGTTACTGGTGTGGTTTTGGCCACTGGAGGGCTCCAGTTTTATTTTGTAACTATGACAGAATGATGCTAAAAATGACCATTGCATTGGGCAAATGGAAGGTCTAAAATCCTGCAGAAGCCTCATGCCTTATCCCTAATACTTGGGCATGAAAATTGAAAATGGGATGTCCAGCTTCCTGCATCATGAATAATCAAGAATCTGGGACACTTGCTTAAAATTATTTGGGTTATTACAATGATTTTTCTCAGCCTCCCCAGTCTGTCTCTGTGCCAGTGCAGCAAGGATGTGCTCACAAAATCTGGTTTTGTGCAAAGGAGCAGTGGCACTGAAAAACAGAGGCAGGAGGGTGTGTGGAAAGGGAAGACCACTGCAGAAGCACAGATAGATGCACACCACTTCTGTGAGATGTTTTTATCAAGGGCTGGCTAGGGGTAGGATGGGAGGGAATCCCCAGATTGCACCCACCTGAATTGGTTAAAATTCTGCCGTTTCCCCTCTTTTCCCTCATTGAGAGACTGGTGCAGCCCAGGAGGGAAACAGAGAGGGAGCTTTTATTCATCACAGAGCACTGCAGTGCATTCATTGTGTGTCCTTGAAGGAACCCCTCATTTTGCAGCTGACCCTGAGCGTTAGCATCAGGAAAGCTTTTTTTTTTCTGCCTCCTTATTTTTTTTCCCCCCCTCCCTCAGCTCTAGTCCTATTTTTAGAGCCTGCCGTTTTCTCAGGGGCTTCACAATCTATTTTTAGAGAGACTTTGCGGGCTGCCAAACCATTGTTATTTTCTTTAGGGTGATGTCAACATGGTGCCTATAGTAAATGTGGTCAGCATTTACAATAGGTGATGTTTTAAAACAAAGAAACATGAATGCTGGAGGTAAAAAATGCTTTTGCAAGCGTGGCCCTGCTGTTTAGTGTTTTATTTCCACAGAGCATCCTTTTGCTTGCCTCATGACTTTCCCCTCTCCTGAAACACTGTTGGTCTGACCATCAAATTGCTCACTGCTGCATGAACCTGATCTGTACATTATTAGATCATCTAGAGTGACTGTAAATCAGGTATGGTCCAAGTCTTGCAGCATGTTTAATGTTTTTATAAGGCTCTTTTTTCTTGCCTTTTATACTGGGAATGAGTCAAACAGCCCAGCTCTGAAAGCAACGTAGGGAAGAGTTTGAAAGGCTTAAAATATGAGCAGTAGAAAATATTAGTAATAATCATCATATCATCAATTTTGGTGGCATTTCTCAGACGTATCCGGGATAATCACAGCTTCTTTTTACCTGTGGGGAGTTAAAAAAAAAAAAAAAAAGGAAAAAAGTCATGAACAGTTATGTAAAGATGTGGGAGCAGATGTACTGCTGGAGCAAGTTGGCACTGCTCCACTGATGTCACTCAAACTAGTTGATGTGGGGGAACATTTGTCTGCAAGGGAAGCAAGCCTCAGATTTACCAGAGCTGTGGTGGCTTCACAGCATCATGGAATGGACTGGCTTGGAAGGGACCTTAAAGATCATCCAGTTCCCACCCCCTGCCGTGGGCAGGGACACCTGCCACTAGCCCAAGTTGCTCAAAGCTCCATCCAGCTTGGCCTTGGACAATTCCTGGGATGGGGCAGCCACAGCTTCTCTGGGTAACCTGTGCCAGGGCCTCCCCACCCTCACAGAGGTCGATAAGTTATCATGTATCAGTTTAACATAATTGCCCATGTCACGCCCTGATCCCCCCACAGCTGTGAGCTCTGATGTCTGTATTAAATTGTCATTCAGCCAATGTCTCTTCCATACTTCCTGCTGCAGACAGCGTTGCCCAAGAGGACAGTTCCTGCCCTCAACCTACGTGCAGTCATTCCTTGGGCTGTAATAGCTCAGCTGTTCCTACGAGCACTGACTTGACAGGCCATGAACACACCTCTTCCATCAGCTTCTTGTGTGAATGCCATGGGAAGACTGGAAAAGTCTCCATGGGAGGTGGTGAACAACCCTTCTCCAGAACCACAAGGACATTTAGAAACCTAAATTGCCTTGCTTCAGTAAAATTTGAGGTCATAAATACTTTTGCACGTTTGAACTTTGAGTGCTGGGCAAGGAAATAATGCGCAGTACACAGGAATGGCTCTGTTACTTGTGCTGTTCTTGCTTTGAGTCCTTTCCTTGAACCATGAAACCTCCAGAAGCTTCACAAGTTGGTGGTATTCATTTCAATATAAACCTCCAAGGGATTGATCTTCCATGAATTTGACCAGCTGCCTGCTGAACCCTTGCAAACAATTACAATCCATAATGTCCTGCAGCAAGGAGTCCCACAGCTCAGCTCTCCTGTGGGCAGAGTCACCTCCTCTTGCATGAACCTGTCCCTTTGTTACCTCCTCACCCACAACTTGATTTCAGTGGATTGATTGAGGCTCTACAGCGCCTGGCACTGAGTTTCAGTTCACCAAAGGCCCATCTCAATTTTACCAGGAGACCTTTGAACTTTTGTGAAGCCAACCTGAGACTTGCATTGGTAACCAGACCAGAGGAGTTTTTCCTAGATTTGCATTTCATTACATATGCCTTACACTCTTCTTACATATAATCCCACTGGACAAGAACAGCCATTTGGAAGCCCCCAGGAAAACTGCCTGACTTCAAGTTATTTTGGCACCAGCCCCCAAACTCTTCGGAGCCACCAGTTCTGGTTCATGCTTTTGGCAGCTGAGCTGGTTGGCTGCCTCTGAAGGTACAACTGCCACAGCAGATGGCTGTGAGGTTAGGATTTATTCAGAGCTATGCATAAATGAGGCTGTCTTTCCTCAGGGGGAATGGCAATCAGGAGCATGCTCACATCCCCACCCACGGCTGCACACTCACATCCCAGTGCTCGGTGGTGACCGAGGAGCAGAGGAGACAGCCTGTCTGTCACACACCAACTCCCCTGTGCTGCCTCACCCCACAGTCTGTGCCAGCTCAGCGGGGCTCTGGGCTCTGTCTGCCCTGCTGAGCAGCAGAGGTGTTCCATGAGTCCTGCCCTGTCCATGGGGAAATAGTGCTGGAATGGTGCAGAGTCTCCATCTTGGGCTTATCCCTTTAAGTGCCCTTTGTGACCTGTGCCCAGTCAGCAGTGCTGGGCCTCTGTTGTACCTCCACTGCAAGCTGGGTATCAGCACTTTGTAGCACTGCTTTTCTGAAGGAGTGGTTTGTAGGAGTCTGAAAGTGTGATGGGAGTCGAAGGGTTGGGACAGGAGGGATAGGAATCATAAAATCACAGAATGGCCTGGGTGGGAAGGGGCTTTAAAGACCATATAGTTCCAACCCTCCTGCTNTAGGTCACCCCAAAGCTTCTCTTCTCCAGGCTGAACAATCCCAACTCTCTCAGCCTTTCCTCCCAGCAGAGCTGCTCCATCCCTCTGATCACCTTGGTGTCCCTCCTCTGGACTCTCTCCCACAGACACTCTCCATGTCCTTGCTGTGCTGGGCCCCAGAGCTGGAGGCAGCTCTGCAGGGGGGTCTCCCCAGAGTGGGGCAGAGGGGCAGAATCCCCCCCTTCCCTGCTGCCCACACTGCTCTGGGTGCAGCCCAAGGCATGGGGGAGTTCTGGGTGCCAGCACACACGGCTGGGGCAGATCCAGCCTCTCACCCACCAGCAAAGAGTCCTTCTCAGCAATAATTCCCACCATTTCCTGGGAAATAACACTATTATTATATTAGATGCTCATGTTGCAGTGAAGATGGCTGAACAGAAAGTGAGCTGTTAACCCTCAAGAAGTTTCCTCTTCAGTGCCTCTGTGTAGGATGTTACACATTTCCACTGAGTGCTGAAGCAGATGTGAAGGACCCTTGCTCAGAGCCTGTGACTACTGAGCAAAGACACCAGCAATTAATGGGGTTTGGGCTGACAGCTCCTTGACTTCTTTTCTGCCCCTAGAGTAACCGCATTAATTTTTATCTTTGAACATTCCTGCTGCACAAAAAAACCTCACCAATGGTGCCACCTTAATGTCATGCCAGCTTATTTGTCTTATTTGTGTGCTGGTATATTTAGGAGCAAAGCTGTTTGAGTTCAGTAAGTATAAGGCAGCACTTGATAAGTGAGGTAGTGGTAGTAGTAGCTATTTAGATAAGGCAAGGGGAGGTGTGGTTTGCTGTCAGTAAGTACTTGGCACCTTGCAGTGTTGGCCCCCAAATGGGGTTGGCCCAGGCTGTTTCTTCAGAACTGGGTTTTCTGGAAGTTAAAATTCCTTTCCTCAGACTTGGAGGACATATCAGTGTTATCTGCCTGATGGGAGGCAGAGTTAGATCATAGAATCATAGAATATGCTGAGTTGGAAGGGTCCCACCAGGATCATCAAGTCCAACTCCTGGCCCTGCACAGGACATCCTAAGAATTCCACCATGTGCCTTAGAGTGTTGCTCAAACAATTCTTGAGCTCTGTCAGCCTTGGTGCTGTGCCCACTGCCCTGAGGAGCCTGTTCAGTGCCCCACCAGCCTCTGGGGGAAGAACCGTTTCCTAATAGCCATCCTAAACTTTCCCTGACACAGCTCCAGCCATTCCCTCGGGTCCTGTCACTGGTCACCAAGAGCAGAGATCAGTGCCTGCCCCTCCTCTGGCCCTGGTGAGGAAGCTGCACTGCTCTGAGGTCTCCCCTCAGTCTCCTCTCCAGACTGAACAGACCAAGTGCCCTCAGCAGCTCCTCTTGTGGCTCCTCCAGGCCCTCCATCTTTGCAGACTCCTTTGGGTGCTCTCCAGTAGCTTTTTGAAATAAATATCATAGAATGGTTTGGGTTGAAAGGGACCAGCACCCCTGCTGTGGACAGGGACACCTTCCTCTATCCCAGATTGCTCAGAGCCCCATCCAACCCGGCCTTGATCCTGCTGGTCAGATCGGTGCTCTGTCTTTTCAGTCCTGGTTTCCAGTCTTTTTTTTTTGGCAGACATCTGCCCATATCCCAGAAACTCATTTTCTTTCCCGAAGTGCAGGAGAGAAGCCTTCCATTCAGCCCCTAACCCAGCTCCTTGTTCAGACCTGTGTGCAAACAACCTGTGCTTGTCAGCTGCAGTTTCTGGGTTACTGCTCTGCAGAGCCCTTGCTGGTGTTTCAGGGGAATTGGTTACCTTCAAGGTAATGGGTTGCCTCTTGCTTCCAGCTGCTAGAGAGCACGGAAAGAAGCTAAAAATACCTTTCAGCCAACACCTGATGTCGCTTCTCCACGTGAGGGGTTTGTGCAGTTGCCACGGGGATCTTAAGCAGTTTCACGGGGGAGGGGATAAAACCCTTATTTTTGTGAATAGAGGGGGAGGCGCCCATGAGAAAAATCCCTCTATGAAAAGTCTGTGGAGCCTGGTGCTTTGATGCCTGGGTTGAAAAAGCTAAATATTCACAGATTTAGACCAACCAATCGCCTGCAAATGCTATTTTTGGAAAGCACAATGCAGAATTATGGCACATGCATCACATGTGAATTGGGAAAGTGCAAGCTATTTTTGGAGCCTGTTTGCATATGTGCTGAGTCAAGGTTTGCACACAGAGCTACCCTGTACCTAACATCTCTTAAATCTGCTTTAGCAAGGTTATTAGCTTCCAAGCAGCCTCTGGGTCCCACAAAATCCTTTGACTATCACCTTAACGTTTCAGGGAGATTAATTAGAGAAGCCAAAATATTAATTGCAAAAGGGAGCCATAAGAAAAGGGGAAGCAATTTAGAGTTGAAGGGGGGTGGGTTCTAAAAAAAGTAATAGCCAGGTAAGCAGAGAAAGGCCAGAAAAGTATAAAAAATTATGCAAAGCCTTGTAAAGAAGTTTTTTTCCCACCTTATTCTATCTTTGCTAAAGGAAGCCTATTACAGGGAGCAACCCCTAGGGAAAACAGGAATCAGAGAAAGAAATTGGAGCAGCACTGCATGAATTATAGTCAGCCCTGTATTTGGGGGCATGGAAGAAAAGCCCCTGGGTTGCATAGCAAAGGGATGCCAGCTGAGGATAAAACCAGATTGGCTGGCTGGTGGTGGTCTCAGTGGATGGTCTGTTCCCAGAGGACACAACCTTTTGCAGGCTGCCTTCCAGAGCAGTGCTGGCTGTCCTGACAAATGATGGAAACTGAAACAGAGTTCCCTATATGGCCAGAGGTGCTGCCTAGTAAGGGATCTTTCTTATCAGCTATTTCCAGGAGGCAAAGGCCTCAAATACAGGAGATAATTTGACTGCTGCAGACTGCTGTGGCCCTTAAGGGGGAGTTGAGATTCAACAAGACCCAGTGCTGGGTCCTGCCCTTG
>VYXB01008192.1:36800-132426 GCA_013397135.1 Pachyramphus minor | reverse complement strand
CCCGCCCCGCGCACGCTGCGCCCGCGCAGCACCCGCGCAGCGCCCGCTCGGCGCGGGGGGGCGGCACAGCCCGCCGGGCACCGGGAGTTTGCGGGAACTTGGACCCCCAGTGCGGGGTATGGCCCGCCGAAGTTGCGTTTGGGGTGGGGATTTTCCCCTCCTTCTTCCTCCTCTTCTTGGCCGCGTGCCCTCGGGTGGACCACAGCACCCCGACTGACCAGCACCTCGCGCGTGGTGTGCACTGGGACGTTCGGCAGAGAAACACTGGGCACAAACCGTGACATTTTTTGTGGGACGCGGCCGTGGCCCCCCTGCGCTGCGGCCGGCCTCCTACGGTACCCCCTTGGGCCCTCTCCACAGTCTGGGGGTTGAGGTGGCTCAAGGCCTTTATACAACGATTCCTCATTAGATGTGTAATAAACTGCACCTGTGCAAATCTCCATCTCCCCGCAGGTCCACCTAGACCTGCGTAGCTGATTAAAGGTCCCTGGATTGCATGAAGCCTTTAAAAATGAGTGATCTCTGGTTAAAAATACAAGTACCAATCATCACCATTTGCCATCCAAAGCGAGTCAGACACCTCACATTGTCCATCCAGCCTGTGTGAGGCACCAGCTGTGATATCTGGCTGGCCAAGGGAGGCAGGCGCTCCTTATTTGTAGTTGCTGAATCACATTAGGAGAGGTTAACACACATTAAATACTTTGCAGAATGTTGAGCTTTTCAGCTAAGCAGTGAGTAGCTGCCAGAGAAGTGCCATGTCATCGCAGACGGGGAGAAGAAATGTGCAAAATCCGTGATGAAAAGAGGGGGCTATTCATGCAACAGCGCCAACGCGAATATCCGCAGAGCAATCCCACACTGGGAGATCCCTGCTCCTGGAGACCAACCCAATCCAGCTGGCAGCTGGCTAGGGACACCCCGACGTGCATTGCACCCTGGCAGCCCAGCGCAATGTTTAGGCTCAAGTATTTACGCAGGCTTCTTGGCTGATTTTGTGACTATGTCATTTGTTTCTGAGTCAGTTCAATTCATTTTAGGGTTGGTAATCCTGCACGGCCTGCAACCGCAGCTTTGGCTGCAGCGTAGGCACGCTGCAAGGGAAAGGTTTGAAAACCCCTACAGTTTGCACGCAGCTTTCGGCAAATCATCTGAAAGTCCCGAACCACTCCAGAGCTGCTTCTGTTCCCTTGCACAGCCAAGGTGGTGCTGCCTCCTACTGCCAGAAGTCCCCCGACCTTCTGGATGTGGCACATCTTCACCCTGGAGTGACACACAGGAGCGGCTCCTGCCAGGTTTGTCTCCTCACCTTATTCGAGGTGGGGAGAAGGACACATCCCATTTGAAAAGGCTTGTGGCACCCCCTGTCTAACCAGAGCAAATGAAGATGAAAATGAGAAAAACTCAGGCCATATCAGATGCCAGGCTTGGTCCAGTATTAATGGACACATAAACCCACCTGAAAGCAGACTTTCCTGTCAGCTGAGGTAATGCTTACCATGGCTGAAGGTTGAGCTTGCAAAGCAGGTAACATTCTCAATAAATATATTTGTTGTGTGTGAAGGAGTGAAGGGTGGCATATTTGCACTGACCTTTTAAAGACACAGCCTGTTCTGCTTCTGTTCTTATTTTAAGGGAGGTTGTGCAACTCACATTGCAGCATGGCACAGATTCTTTCCCTGGGACCCAGCTTACACAGTGATTTGCAGAAATGCTTAAATCGCCCCTGAAAGAGTACATACAGCAGGGCAGGCTTAGGCTGTCTTTATGGACTAAATCACTAGAGGTAGACCCCCTTTACATCAGCACTGGAGCAGATCATAGGTCATTTTGTAAAGGACAAGGTGGACTGGAATGCTCACAAGTTGTAGCTCGCAAACACGTGGAAACTTGGAAGCAAAATTCTATAGGCTAAATTCATCATCCAAACTGAGATCAATAGAAAAAGTAAACAAACAGCATGAATAGCACTGAGTGAATTAAATTTCAAACAGTAATACATAATGATAGCAACATAGGCAGTGTGTTTTATGTTTTTAATATGTTTTAACACACAAAATTATTATTTTTCTTTTACATTTCTTGCATGTATATTATTACTGTGGTGTTCTTTTCTTTCCCATCATGGCCATGATTCTCTTCTCATGCGGAGCAGAGAACATCAAGACTAATTGCATTGAAATTAATGTCAATTGAAAATCTCAACTCCTTTGGTTAGCTGCCAGGTGCTAGATGTTTCCTCTTTTTTCCTCTGGCCCTGGTGGCATTTTGGAAACTCCTTGTATGTGAGACCTTTAACCTTCTCCCCTTAATTTTACTTCCTCTGTGATGTGCCTGGCTGGGCAGGCTTGTGACTTTGCTGTGCTCCTCTGCTGATTCCTCAGCATAACACTGGTTGGTTCCTGTGGCCAGAGCATTCGCTGTGCTCCATGGCCTCATTCACTCAAATGCTTTCCGCTTGCCAGCCACGGAACAGTAACCTCACCTGCTACTGTCTTACTTAAAAATGTCCCATCTATCTCCAATGCATTCCATGATCAGAACAGTAACATACAGTAAATTAACACAGTCTGTTTAAAAGGACTTCAGGACTGTACCTGAAGGAACTCCTTCCACACTACCTGTTGCAACCCACAGCTTCCCCACAGCTCCCAGCTCTCCCCTGTCATCCCTTACTGTGTGACTTGTCAACGTATTTTCATCTCCTGTAGGGAGTGAATCCTGCCTCTTCATGAAAGCAGGGTGTTATATATAAATAAAAGTCTTCTGTGTGCTATCTAATCCTGCTCATTGTACATATCTTTTTAATGATTTGCGTAGACATTACTTGCCCCCTCTTTGTGCTCTTTCCTCTGTTAATAACTCTTCATTAAGAATAAGCAAGCAACTGTGCCCAGTCAAGCACACTTTGTAAGAAGAACTGGAGGCCTAGGAACAATGTGTAATTCAAACACCTTATATAAAAATTGCATGTATAAGTAAAGCTGAACATCATCTTAAAAGTTGACATTTCCCACTCCTCAGACTCTCTGTCTTAAGTGTGGCATAGCAACATAGCCCGAGGAAGAGTTAAGATAATTTTAATGCAACATAAAATAAGGGGGAGGTGAGAAATACTACATTCTTAGTCAACATCCTCTACGCAAAATGTCGCCATAGTATCTCTTTGGTATGACCTACCTTTAAAACATGTACCCAGCAAGAAAATAATTGCCAGAGAATTCAGAAGACCTTAGCTGAACACTTTCAAAGAACAGGAGAGGAGTTCTGGAGGTGACCAGTGTAGAAAATGCTTTAGCATCAGTACAGTGCGTCTCAACAATGTGATTTTCTACATCTTACTCCACTTGTGACACACCAATGCAGAGGTGATGGGACATGGGCAGTACCTTTTTTTTTTGCCTATGAATTTCAGCAGTTGCTGGGGCAGCCTCACAGCCACATACACAGAATGTGATCCAGGATTAGACAGTGCGTCTTGCAGTTTCAGGGACAAACTGAGGGCTGCTACCTCTCATTGCATCTCTCAAGTTAATCCATTCCTGTTCTTGTCTGAATATTCTAATCCATCAGCAATTCCTTCAGAGGTCAGACTGCTGCATTGCTCGAGGGGAGGGCTACCAAGCCCAGTCACACATTTCTTGATGTGTAATGCACTTCTAGCACTCATTGCAAGGCAGTCCTCCCATGGTAGCTCCATTAACTGCTCTGAACTCTTGTATAGGCTGGGAGAGGACATATGTAGTTCCTCAGCGTGTGTTTACATAATGCCTCAACACACATCTCTTCCAAGGGATGAAGAAGCCGAGAAGCATTATTTAGTCTTGCTGCTTCAGCATCTCATTGCCATTCTGAGTAGTACCTACTTCAGATGGGCACCTGCTCCACAGGAGCAAAGAACCCTAAACTAGTGCTGGTTTTGCAGAATCAGTGCTTTAAAATGTGTTTTGTTTGTCCAGGAGTCTCTAAAGTAGTCTAATGTCTATATAATAGGTTTGCTATTTAAATTTAAATACAATGCTCCATTATAATTATATACTTATAGGCTTAATTGTAAAGAGTTTTAGAAGTAGTGGTTTTTCATAACTTCATAGTTTGCAACAAGGCAAAGCCACTGGATTATTTGGTTTAGCAACCTGTATATCACAGCCTATCCAGTTTCACTGTTTTTTCCATAGAGCTCAGTAACTTGCAATTTGAGCAGCGGCACAGTCCACAGTTTAGTACTCTTAACATAATAGGACATACATTTGTGAAAAATTTTTTGCTCTCTATATAGCTTTACTTTCCTCCTGTATCAGTATGTCTTCAAGCTGATAATATTTCAATAAGTCAGTGCTAAGTTCCAGCACAATGGCTGGTGTTACTTCAGCAGAGAGTGAAATGAGCTTTGAATTAGGTTTCCCTATTTATTTAAGCTTGCACTCTGCTTTGAAATTCCTTAGGATAAAAGTTGTGTTTATGTCTAATTGCTAACGTATGCCTAACCTTAACTCTGACTCGGCAGGTGTAAGTACTCCTTGATTCTATGCTATAATACACCCCTTTATTGGATTATTATATGCTGTATTCGTTATATGGTTCTTCTCTAGCCACTACAGAAGATGCCAAAAATATTGTGAATGATTTCTCTCCTGCAAATATCATCACATTCTATTTATACACTGTAGCTTCTGAGATTTGATAAGACCAGAGTGTAATATGGCATGGATACAGATGCTGTCAAAGTTAAGTTAACACAACATATTTCATCACTCTCCCACTTAACATGCATAATACACAAATGGTTGCAAGCTATCACTCTTTTAAAGAAGCAAAATATATGGATTTAATTTTTAATGATTTAACTTGGTAATTAATCCAAATTATTAGTTAACAATAGCTAAACCGGAGAACTGTAATGGATTCTCTGGATAATGAAAATATTTATTATTTTAATAAGTTGCATGGCTGGAAGTCTAAGTCAAGTCTTAGTCTACTGGTCACATATTGCTCTTGATTCACACACAGACCCCCGTGGAGGTAGGTGGATGTCTGTGTCCCCAAACAAAGAAATATAAATTGCTGCTTCCAAGTACTGATGACAACATCTATCATGTCAGCTGCAGAATTGATCCATCTTGAATTATAAACCAGGGCTGAAGGAATTATGCCAATTAGACACAGATTTTTTTTTCTGTTGGTTTTCTGTTTCCTATAGTTTTTTACCCACACAAAAGGTTTTGAGACCTATTTATATTATGAAAGTCTTTTTGTCACCTGAGCCCCAAAGAAAGATTTAAAAAGAAAATGTAATTGCTGAACAGAAGTGCTGTGAGGGCTGTTTCAGGCTCAGGGGAGGGGAAGGTCAAGGTTTTAACCTGGAAACAAAAGGACTGAACCCAACGCTATGAGTGGGCTTTCCCTGGGGTCAGAATTGAACAAAGCTCTTTTGCTGGATGGTGGCTTTCTCGGCGATGGGGAGGGCACGACAGGTACACACCATCCTCCAAAGCAAAGCCCATTGAGGGGTCTTCAGGTTGGGGTCAGGCGTGGGGGGCAGCAAAGAGGGTGTCCCTAGTGACAGTTCCCCATTACACATGCCTGCCAGTCACCCCCCAACAGATGTCAGGGGCTGTCACACAAAGTGGCCAAAGGATCAGCGGATGGAGGCTCAAGCTGGTCACCACTGCCAGTAGCACACAATGCCCCTTGGACCCATAAGAGAAAGGTTATTAACAGGTCCCTCATCTGTCCTCCAAAAATTTATGAATTTGTGAGAGATGTCAGATTCTGTTAAGCGATTACTGCATATTTCCTTTTGTCTGACATTCCCACTTTGTAAACATCTTTAATAAATGCCATAATTACGATTCTCAGTGACTGCACCAGTTTAAGATTGCATGCTTTCAGAGCATCTCTTAGAGCAGTGGGTCCCTGAAGAAAACCTCCACGTGACCAAGGTTGCTGCCTGGCAGCCTTCGTTGAACAGGCAGAGGCAAGCTGGAGACAAAGGCAGTGGTGCACAGCAGAATCCCTGCCTGCCTCCACACCATGCCAGAGACCGTGCATGTTCCCCATCTCAAGCCATTGCCTGCAGCTCACAGACAAGCCCTGAGCAATGCCAGTGCTGAGAAATATGCAAAGATTAAATTAAGATAGATAGATAGATAGATAGATAGATAGATAGATAGATAGATAGATAGATAGATAGATAGATAGATAGATAGATGGATGATTTGGGATAATTACATTTACAAACCAAAACAAGGAGGAGGCAGGTGATCCTTGCTGAACAATCACAGGGACTTGTGTGTGTTTTCTGGGGGTCTCGGGTGCTACTGCGAGCTGATCTTAGTTACCAGCAGCCAGGACCCACTCTAGGGCATGAGGTGGGACTAGAGTTACAGCCAGCATGCCAATCCCATGCTGGCCAGCTGTGGTCCCCAGGTCATCTTCTCTGGAATCTGAAATGGACTGTCCCCGCTTGCTGTCCCAGACAGGTGACCCAAGCTGGGCTTGGAGGTTGCTACCTACTCCTCTCCAAACATAAGCAAAGGTGCTCAGCTCAGGAGACAGGTGCTTTGCTTCCTGCTTCTTGCCTTTTTCTGGCAAAGGTTTATCAGATTTCAGCATGGTCATCTGGCAGGTGTCGATGTGGACTTCTCATGGGGGTTACTCCTAGAAAGGGGCATCTGATGGTGAGGAACAGGAGATGACAGGGGTAATGACCTGCCTGGGTGACAAGGGGACTGTACAGAAATAGAAGGCACTTAAAAGAAAACTCTACAGTTTAGGGTGGGATCCTTTTATCACTGGTAGCATCTCAGAAGGTGACAAAGGACTTGCCATGGATACAAGTTAACCTGTCATTGTCATGTTGAAATGTGTTCTCTGCCTTCCTCTAACAGCTGCAGGCGCTGGTCAGTTCCTGGGCTTGCAGGATTGCTGTTTGGATGCAGGGTGGTCCGTGCAGCCTTCTCACTAATTTGAAACTTGATGAACTCTATGATCAGCAAAACCCCAGAAAATGTCTCTTAGCTGAAGCCCTCATTTCCAGGCTACCAGGACCACCATGCAGGAGAATGTTTTGTTTCATGAGGGAAAAAGAGAACCTTTTCAAAAAGCAGTAAGGTGTTTAAAGCATTATTTCTGGATGTCTTAGTGGGTTTTTAATGTAGAAAAGATTGTGTATCAAAGTTAAAGGTCATGGACCTTAGAGAAATTCAAAGGATTCTTCAAAAAGAGGTTAAATATATTTAAAATTTATGAGTGTGCACCCTGCAAATTGGAAAAGGAAATTAAACTTTTTCTGCAGAAAAGGAAAAATAAATCTACTTACATATGATGTAATTTAGAAAGTCAACTGTAGCTTTGAATGATGTCTGAATGAAAGGATAAGGTAATGCTGAGGAAGGCTTTATATTTGGGCTTAAAAAACCACGTGGGGCATAGGGAGAAAGGGTTTGCAATATATGTGTGTACTTATTATGAAGAGTTTCCAGTAGCCAGAATGAAAACTATATCAAGCTGACTTTCAGCTAAGAGAGAAAGATATACAAACAGAGAGAACAAGGACAGCTTTTTCAACCTCATCAGTGTTTTCTGCACCACAGTGTTTTCTGTGCTCCACATAACTGATTTGAAAACCTACACACTGATATTTTTTCCTAAGTCTGGGTAGTACTTGTGGATCTCTATTTCTGCAAAATAAACTTCTAGTCAAAATAACTAGGCTGAGAACAAAGGAGAAAATGATGAAAGATGTAAGGCAGAAGGAAACAATTTCTGTGGGTATTTCAGGGGAGACACTTATAGCAAGCAACAAGAGTAATTTGCAATATTTTCCTTTAAACTAAAGGTGAAAGCTGTCTGTGTTTCAAGCCTGGCATGGCACAGCATGTTACAATCTGTGTGCCACATTAAAAGAGCTGGTGATTTCAGCTCAATTCCTTGTGAGGAGGCACTCACTGAGCAGTGCCGAACAATTGGGTCCCTAGATAATAATTTTATTGGCGAGGCCAAGAAGGGAACGGCCGCGGAATTAATATTGCTGCACTATGCTGTTCCAATTCTGAGGGTGAGAGAGGACTTTGCTTTATAATGCTGACACCACAAATCCCTTAATGAGCACTAAATTCACTTAACAAAATTCTAACCCCCTCAGATTTCTGATGTAGCTTAGCTTGTCAGCTTTACCTTGGAGTTTTCTGTGTTTCTGTGTTTCTATGCCATCAACCTGAGCATCCATAAAGCCCATATTCTTTTTTTATTCACTCTACCTGTTTATTCCTTAGTATATTTACCCTTTTATTAAGAGCTTCCACTCGGTTAAGACTTGTTCAAGTATAAGCTCAACAGGAAGCATTTTCCTTTATACTGTAATAACTCTATATTGTTGCCTAGAGGGTGACAGAAAGTAACGTAAGATTCATAAAAATATAACTGTCTGAGCCAAGTAGATAGAATTATGGTAAGCATTAACCGAAGTGTATTTCTCTGTCCTATAGGGTAAAATCAGAACATCTTAATGTTTTCTTTCTTGGGTCACATAATTCTGCAAAAGTACACCAAGAGAAATGCCAGACTGCTTCTGCTTGATCATTACATTCTGTACCAGCCTTTCAAATAGGTTTGCAAATAAAATTACTTTATTTCATTATGTGTCATTTTACATTTTGCCCATGCATCACCCCACTGAGACCATTTGGTTTAAGACATTTTTTTTGTAAGCTATAAGCAACTGGAATTTTAAACTCATTTAAGCTGTAATTCAGGATGCTTCTAGTAGCCCCTTTTCATGTTTAACCATTAAAGAAGTACATCGATAGAAAAAGAAAAATGCATGTCTTATCTTTATTCATTTTTTTATCCAAGTAATAGTAAAAAAATCCAAACCTCCAAAAGGCACACTGCTGGAGAAATTTTAACCCTTTTGGAACCAGCATGGTGGTTTCCGAACACAGCTTTTTTGGTTTGTTTTTTTTTAAATTGGATGAGGGAAGTTTAGGCATGATAATTTTCCCTTCCAAGTCAAGGAGGTTGAAACAACCCATACATCTCTCACTCTCCTACAGTGAGGAGGTGGCTGAACCACATCCTCCAGATCACCGTGCTCCTTCCTCCTGAAAGAGAGGGTCAGCATTTTGGAACTGAAATCCAGTAATGCCATATGTTCTGTGTCAGCAGCTAGACCAGCTCCATTAGCATCAGCAATAAGCTTTTTGATAATGTCTTACCATGCTGCAGAAGAGCTACCTGTGTAGAGCAGCTGTCTCCTGCAAAGAGGAAGCAAAATTATAGTAGCAGCAGGATAAACACCGCAGGCAAAGTCATGAAGGTGATATTTGTTAGCAGTTGTAGGCTGAGAAAGAAATCTCACCTGTGAGACTGAAAGAATAAAGGATGAGATGGACTATTATAGTATTTTCATTATTTCATTTCAACATTTAGTCAAATTAGCAAGTCTTAAATAAAATGGAACCAGGTATAGTTGTGATGAGAAGGCAGGGAAAAATTGAAAAGTCTAGGACATTTTTCACATCTCTAGAGTTGAGGATTCTGATGTTTTCTTTGTTCTGGTTGCCTAGTAATAATTTAATATTTTTATTTCTATATTTATTTTATTTCTTAAAAAGCCAAGAGGTGGAGATATGTTGACAGACTGGAAAAGGAAGCTATCATTAATTAAAATTATTTTAAATCTAAGATTAAAATAGTGCTCCTGCATATAAATTTGCTTCAATGAGCTGGACTTGCTGTAATGTTAAATCACTGTATAAATCAGGAAATGTATCAAACACACTGACTGGGGACTAGATAGTGCCACCAATTTAGATGGTGCAGATTCTGTTTTCCCTGTAACCTTCCTATGTGCATGTGCAGCTTAGATGCCACTAAGTAATTATCCATTCAATTACCCTTTTACTCTAAAAAGAGACTAGTCTAAAGTCCATGAAAATGAGTGAAAATTTCTGAACTAGCTTGAGTACAGGTTGGACCAGGCCCAGAAAGAAATAAAGTATGGAAATTTGGGAGACAGTGGTTATCTCTGTTGTTTCCTGGTAGAGCTGGAAGGGAAATCTTACGAAGTACTATGCAGCATGCAGTTCATAATGTCTAACTAATATGTGCATTCACTATCAGTGAGACTCTGAACAAATCTAGTTTCATCTGAAAAATCAATCAAGGAGGAAGAAAAGGTGCTATGGAAGACAGTAAGATATTCATGATGTTTTTCTCGTTTATATCATATATATATGTATACATGTGTATAATCACAGTGAGTGGTGGCAGACTTGTATTCCCAAGTATTCAAATTAAATTGTAATACTGACCCCTATCAACCTGTATCAAAAAGGGTCATCAAAACCCATGCTTTTCCATCTTCTTGGTGACCTGGAGTAGGGAGAACCATGGCAATCTCTGCAACAACAAACAGAGCCCTTGCATGGAATGCAACAGACAAGGAGAGGGGTTCTCATTGGGGTCTTTATATATCCCACTGCAGCAACAGTCCAAAACACACTTTCCATTCCTCTCCAGAGCCAGAGTGGAGGACTCTGCCTGGCCCATGCTGTGCTGAGACAGAGGTCAGCAGAGGAACCTCTGTCTAATCCTGGGGCCAGGGTCTGCTGATTTACAACAAAGGCTACCATGACTTATGTCAGCTGTTCATGGTACCCAAGTGACCACCCAGCTCTTTGGAAGGAGTGATGTATGACTTTTCCATCTTTCCCTCTTGCTTATAATAAAACGCTGTCTGCACTGAGGTGAGGTGAGTGTTCCTCTTCCCTCTCCTGTTAATGAACATCATGCTCTGAGGCAGACTTGTCTGTGGGAGGGGAAATCGGAGGGCAGGAGGGAATATGACCATTAGGATTGTGGATCTTACTCCTGCACATCCAGCAGTTCAGATACAGAAATCCAGAGGCAACACACAATCTGCCAGATCCTATAGAGTAGGGCTTCAGAGGCCTAAGGCTTACAGGGCAGATGCAGTGTCAGCTTCTCAAAGAACAAATGGAGAAGAGAAAGCTATCCTTATTCCTGGTGTGACATCCCTTGTGACTACCTTTTTCAGGAGAAGTGATCTGCATTCCCACATGGTCTGCAGGGCAAGCTATAAAATAAGCTGGAAAAAAATCCGAACGAGACGGCAGAGCAGCAGAAAACACTGACCGATGTACCATAGCAGAGCTGTCAGCAAGACCTTCACCTGCTGTTGCAGGATTGCCTTTTTCTCCAGCAGGACACAGAGATAACCAGCCAAGATTAAAAAAAACAGGAAAAACATTGCATCCTGACAATGCTGATGAAATGAAGGGGTTACTATTGAGTAATGCAGGAACTCTTAGTTCATGCAGGAGCACACATGAAGTAGTTCAACCAAGTTACACCAGAACATTGCTGCATTTCTTGTACAGACAGAAGCTGACGAAGACCTCACAGAAATGCATATAGACATTACAGTTACATAGATCTAGTTTTATGCATAACCTTTATATTAGTGTTCTGACTACAAGGGCAGCCTGTTCTGCCCTGGGTCCTTCTGTCCCGGTTACCTGCAGAGCAAGCACTGCATGCTGTCCTGTGACGGAGAGGTGTGAGGTGGTGGTGTGAATCGTTGCATTTGTGGCCACGACGTCATGAGGTAAGGCAAAGACCAAAGACTTCGCTGCTTCTGTCCCTCTTTTCTGCAGAGGACAGCTGGGACAAGGGACTTGATGGGATCTCTAACAGCCTCTGGGACTGGCTATCATGTTGTAAGCAGGGACGTATATTCTCTAAACTGTTTATTTGCATGACTGCAGAGGAAGGAGAGGATTTGCCCCAAATGCCTTCTTATTTATGTTCTCTTCTAACTGTTTGATTAGCCTAATTTGTCATTCTTAGAGAATGCCTCTTATCACGTGGAAATTCTTTTAAAATTATTATACTGACACAGAAATAATAGATGCCTGATTTACATTGTAATCTTCAGTAAGAGTGGTGTTTGTATTTTTGAAAGTGTTATGATTTTAGTTGCTTCTCAGTGGGTTTTTTTTTCTCCTGTTATTGTATTGCAACATACAGAAAGGAAGGGGAGTTCAGGCATTCGTTAGAGATACCTCACAATGAGATCCCAAATCCTAGTCCCTGACTAGGACACTGCAGTCATCAGTACAGACAGCAAAACATTAAAAAAGCTCTTAAGTAAATAATGACTGCGATGATGATATAGTAGGAAAAGGAGTAAATTTTCAAATTACTAGGGTTAATAGTGGTAGGCTCTGTTTTCTAAACAAAGATTACTACCCATTCTCTGGAGCACACATACACTTAATACACAACTGCAACATTAAAGCTGAGATAAAGAGGCAGATACTACTGACAGCAGGAAGCTCTGTCCAATGCAGCATTTACAGACAAGCTTCCACCATAGTGTTTAAACCCTGGGCTTTGGCACTGCCGTGTTTAAGCCACCTCCACCTCCTAAGTCAACTTCACACTGCAGAGCTCTGACTCTGAGTAAGTTATCACCTCTCCTGGAACAAACCCAGCTAATGGCTGCTCAGAAAAACACTTTTTTTTCTTTAGCTCTTACAGACCTTGATGGGTAGCAGTTTTTATCTCACAGCAACATTCAAAATGTATCTTTTCCAGGTGAAATTGCCTATGTGAATTTGCAAAGGAAGGTATCAATGCCTTACATAACTCCATGTGCTGCCAAGATCAGTATTGGGAGGGAGGATCTGTATTCTTCTTTATGACATTTGGTGTCATTCTGTGTGCTGAGTCCTTTTTTCACCTTAGTGAAGAAGTGTACTCTAGGAAATGAAACTCATTTAGAAACACCTTTGTTTTTACCATGGGACCCACTCTTTTACTGACAGAAGATGCGTCCTCTCCCTACAAATGAAAACAAAAATACCGAAGAGCAAGGGCCAGAATTGAACCAAAGAGTAATTTAAGATCAAATGAAAGGGCAAGTTGTAAAGTTTAATTAATACTCCTCCCACTAACCACTGACCCTGCTGTGCCTCTCCTTCTTCATGAGAGAACAGAATGGAATGCCAAGGGCAGGAATCCCGTTTCTTTTTCTCCAAATGGAGATGCATTAAATGCGAAACGAGCAGCAGTTTCTTTTTCACTAAACACAAAAAAATCTCTTTGTATCTTTCATAGTCATTTAATGTCCCTCCTTTATAGGTCAGCCTTCAGAATCATGGCACAAATGTTTTTACTGACTATCTGACTGTCATTCTCTTTAATACAGTCTATGGTGTGCTAGTTGATGATAGTTTAAGCGGAATTTAATTGGTAACATATTGTCAGTTGAATTAGAGGCCATATGATACAGATTTAAACCTTGGTAATTTTTGCATAAAGAACAATCTGTCAACAAATCACAGCAAGAAAAACAGCCATAAATCAGTTTGTCAGGTTTATTAGTAAACGCAGAAGTTTTGTTGTCTGGTTCAAGTAGTGCCTCTTTTTCCTAGCAGGCAGAAAATGTTTCTCTAAATGCAGGTTACTTTGCAGGTGTGCAGATTTTATGCTTCCCGTGCACAGGAACGTACATAAACATATACAGGGATGTATGCAGTGGCAGAGCACTGCAGATAATGACCTAGACAGCTCTTCCAGCCCTGTCTTCCTAAATAGATCAATCCACAGCACCACATGTGAACATGCTGTAGAGTCACATCCACATTTATTTAACTATATAAACTGAGGCTACATTTAGAGGAGGATGTTGCACTTTCTCTGTGTCTCTGTGCTTCTGCTGACTGATTTTGGATTATTATGCTTTTCCTGATAGATTCACCTTTTTTCCTGCAAAGATTCATGATAAGACTTTTCTGGCTTGAAGCTGTGGCAGAACTACAGTCCCTTTTTCTGGATTCATGCAATTCTAAAGTAGTTTTTCCAAATCTGATGATATTCATCTTGTAGAGCACTTCCCTAACCTGGATTGTATCACAAGTGGTGGAGCTGGCTTCCTGGCACAAAGCAGAGTTATTTTTATCTTGCAAGCCAGATGAAGCCCAGAGAAGGAAGGGATTGCCTATAGGGTCTTGAGGAGAGAGATTGTCTCACCTGTCCTGGAGTTCACAGAAACATGACAAGGGGCCAAATCTCCCAGGAGGCCCCTCCCTGGGGTGTTGGAAAGGGATCCTGTAAATCATCTAGCAGACTTCCCCTATTTTTGGGTAGGTACCCACTATCAGGTACACATATACACCCCAATCCTCTGCCCCACTGTACATCTACTGATACCAGTCATCCTCTGACAGTAGCCTACATCTACTAAGCGGAAGCTGTTCTCTACCATACAGGTGCATGTGTTGGTTTGTGTCTAACAGGATTAATTTTTCTTAATGGTCAAGAATATGAGAAGTAAGGCATCAATTGAACAGATATCCAGTGGGCATCATTATGAAAAAGATGGGAAATCACAGAAAAAGTGTCCCATGAATATTTCACTTAAATGGACACCTTATGTATTGCGATTACCCTTGGGTGACAGAGGCTGACGGACCATGTCTATCAGTCACAATAAAAATTGTAGGACGGTCTGCAGCACCATTTGTATAATATATATATAATGGCCAGACTTCGCGAACGAAGATCTGTGGAAGGTCTTTGTACGCCTTCCAGCCTGCGCATTGGATTTATTTTAGGTGGGACACAGTGCGCGCAGAACTGAGCCCACCCTTTAATCCTAAGGTTCGTCTGCCGGGGCCAAGCGAGCTTGGACAGTGGCAGCGAGGTCCTCAGGACGTAGGTGGATCGCCTTACAGGGCTAACGGGCTCCGCCTACCCGGGGAGTTTCCCCGACCGGGAATCGAACCCGGGCCTCGGCAGTTACAGTGCCGTATCCTTAACCACTAGACCACCAGGGGCTCCCGAAGCACCATTTGTAAGCACGATATAAGGTACCATAGTTGTTACGGCAGCATAATGTTCCTGTGCAGTAACAAATATACTACGCACAGACATGCACATAATTAAAACGGTGCTCGCTGGCTTGCTAGCACCGTTTGCCAAAGAATAAGTTGCATGCAAGTGGATTTGCATACAAATGAGATACTGTCAGAACAATAATGGGACTTTGATAAGACCACATACTCATGTCATTAAGTCACTTCAGTAGCTAAGGAATATTTAGTTGGCATTAAACGAGGATAAAAGTTGATCATTTCCCCTTCCCCCAAAATTAAAACAAAAGCTGACAAAGTACATCCACTTAAAAATACCAGGACATTTTTAAATTGAAAAGTACTGCTGTTAATGCTATCTTTTAAAAGTTTTATGATACACTGCAGAGTTAAAATTGTAATTTTAACACAGAAATGAAACCTATTTATTGTTAAAAGCTATTGTCACTGAGACTCCATGTCACCTGCTTGCTTGGTAAGCACAGCTGCAGTATGGGGTGTGATTTTAGAAAAAGAAATAGACCTTTTAAACAAAGACATTTAAATTCATGCTTGTATTTAGTTTTATGCTTAAGTTCAGTAAAATCAGCATGGATTAAATACCTACTGAAATCTTCCAGTGAACCAATAGCCTCTGAATCCTCCTATTTTTTGCTGCACTCAGAGACCTCTTGTAAATGTCTGAACTTTGGACTTGATCCAGCTATGCTGAAATCAATGGGAATTTTTCCATTTACTTCAGTGAGAACAGGTCCTTTGGGAACAGTCTGAACTGAGATGCAATGCTGTACTTCGCTGCTAAAAAAAACCTGAAAGCCCAGACCTTTTGGAAGACCATCTTATGGCAATCTCAAGGTCTGTGTTTTAGAAGTCTATGTGTTTTAGACTAGACTATGTGTTTTAGAATGGCTTACAGTCATTTAAATGGTTTTGTCTGTAAATAAACAGAGGAAAAGTTAAACACTGGGTAAGAAGTTTTCAAAAGAGAAGCCAAGACATTAAAATAGTCTTTTGATGGTGGGGGAGACCTACTACCCTTTTATTGCAGGAAATGGTCTTGCAAATTTGCTAACTTCTAACTTGAAAAATGGTGTAGGAGTCACTCAGAGGAGGGTAAAAATTAATATTAATGATTTCATTTTGACAGGAATGAACTCATTACCATGCACATTTCCAACGTTTTTCAACAGTTAATTTTAGCTGCTGAAAAAGACCTCTCTTGCTAACAGAAAATATGGTAATTTCACATTAAAAACTGTGTATTAAGAAGTCTTTCTTTGCCAAAGTTACAAGCGCTTGACAGGGTTTTATAAACCACACTGAGCATCTCATAAACTTTCAATCACACATTATGAGAGGACTAAAAAATCCAAAATTAAAATCAGTTGTCTGATTTAGTTTCTGTAACATGTAATTTTTTTTTAGGTACTGCTATTATGACAAAACAGCCAAGACATATGGAAGAAATACATTGGCCCATAAGACTCCCTAGATTTTTCTAAGAAAGAGAATACAACATTGCAGTATAATAACTGCTAGTCTCAGCGATAGAAGGTATACTGTTTGATTTACTGGTAGAAGAATTAGCAGTTATAAAAACTAAAAAGTAGCAGATGTAAGACAAACTTACATTAATATAAATGTGCTTGCTTAATCTCTAGCATGTTGAGTCTTGGGCACTACCTTTACAGTTTGCCAGCAAAACCTGTATGTGGCTGCTGGTGGGCTTAAGGAGTCCTGAGAAGCTGTAGGTGATGCATGAGATGTAGCTCTCCCATTTTTGCTCAAGAGAGACAAACTCACCTGACAGTTCTGAAGATTTTGAAAGAGTACCACTAAAAAATTGGCTATTTTAATCTGGAAAATCTTCCAAAGGCTTTTTTCAACACTTTTGAAAGGCACAGCGTGAAGCCTTCCCCTGTTCACTCTGCTTTCACCAGGGCAGCTTGAAGGGATGGAAAAACACACCAAATGATGGGTTTCACTCTTCCATCCCAAGTTGCTCCCTCTCTCCAGCCCTGATGACCATCCTTCTGTGGCTTTACCTTTCCAAAAGCTGTGCTGTGTAACTCTTCACTTACAGAGCCTTGGGCAAGTGCTGCAGGAGCCCTCTTGGTGCTGTGTGTGAGCCATGTGCTGATAAAACAAGGCAAATAACTGCCTCCCAGTGCTGTCAAACCCACAAAATACACAGCCTGCAAAACAAAGGAGATTGCTTCTATTTCCTTCCATTCTAATCTTCTTCAGGGCTATTTGTAACAATAGTAGGCATAACAGTGCCAAACACAAATGTGATTTCCAAGTTGGAGTTCCTTTCAGGAAATGGATTAGTTCAATTTTCCAGATGTCAGACAGGTGTGCAGTTAAGTATACACTGGAATTCACTTCTGGTGATTAACACTCATAATGACTATTTGGCTATGACAATCAGATCCTTATTTTCAAAACCTACCATTTATTTTTCTAGTACATTTACTTCACTTATAGCCACCAGCTGAATCCAGGATCAGCTAGAAGGAAATTAAGAACCGATTTATTATGCTTGCACTGTTTGTACAACATTTATCATCAGTAGAAGAAAGTGACTGTGAAAAGGGAGAGTAAAGAGGTTTTACACCAATGCAGAAAGAAATGAAAATGTGTCATTCTATTCCCTGTGGGATTGTCAGGAAAAAGTTGAAAGAAAATGCAATCAAAATTTCCCCTTATTGCTTGCACCCCTTGACCCTTTGCTTTGCAGAAGTCATCCACTTCCAGAGCAATCTTACCTCCAACTCTACAAAAATTCCCCTCCCAATCACCCTCCCCAAAAAAATTCAACATCTGCCAGTGGCTTGGACTTGGACTTATACAGGTCAGTATCTTTGGAAGGTTGCTCTTGCAGTGAAAAGCAAAAATAGTAGAAGAAGTTTCTGTACCAGCTTCTCTGACAGAGCAACCCTTGCTCATGCTGGCTTCTCACACTACATTTTGAATCAGCTGAAACTGGGCAGAGGAATTATGAGTCAGGACTCTACTTCTCACTCAGAGAGAGATGATCATGGAAATAAAAAGTTTGTTTCTGTATCTGGATACAATCCAAAGGGTTCCTCTTCTAAGCATCTCTGTATACCTTCGTAATACTGGATAGAGCGACCACAAAGTCCTAACTCTTAGAGAAATTAATTCATCTATATGAACTAGAAGCAAATAATGTGGAAAAGCAGTTCTTTGTGGCCTTGATGTAGCAATAGATTTGGTTTCAAAGCTGCTGCTGGTGTGCTTGAAGTCATGTAAATGCTGTGTCATATATGGGAGTGTCTAGTACTGTGATTTATCTGCGCTGGTGTAGATCCCAAAAGTATTGTTCACTAATTGCTGGTTAATTAGGTGCTGTTAATAAATCTATAAACTGCTTTGATCCTGATTTGGTTTTCCGGCAGGAGACATAATCTATCTTTAGTCATTGTGGATAGGCAAGAAGGTTGTGACCACTCTATGCAGTCAGATAGAAGAACTATGCTATAGTCACTGCTGAGAAGTTTCAGTGTAATAAAGCATCCTAACAGGAAAGTGAGGGAGCAAAAAGCAGATCTTGTAAGCGGACCCAAGAAGGAACCAGAAATTAATGGAGGTCAATTTGGCTTGGTAAGTATGGCAAATATTTTTCTGGGCTTATTAAGACTACTGAGATCCTTCTGAGTCTGTCAGCCCCATACAGTTTTAAATCTGCTTCCAGTTCCAGGCAAGCAAGCCTTCCTTGGGCACTTTCTTGCATGCTTCTCTCTTTCACAAACACACCTACACAACATCTTGCTGGTTGTCAGGCTTCAACAGCCTTTTTTGAGCTTTTAGAGTACTGTTCTATTTTGTGGATGCCAAAATACCTTAACTTGACCCAGTCCCTCAGTTGGTTCTTTTAAAATCACACTACTGACACTTTAACAAGGACTTTTGTATCAAGACCAAGTAAAGGCTGCTGGATGTGGTTGTTCCACTCTGTAAATTTTGTGCCCAGATACTGCAGTACTATACTTTTTTTCCCCAATGGACAGTCTTAAGACTTACTTGACAAAATACAGAGTTAAAAGAAAAAAGCAGTGACATTTCCTTTTCAAATTTAAAGTAGACCTTAGAAAATAACCTCTTCAGCTATTTTTCACTCATTTTTCTTAGTTTTTAGGATAGTGTCAGATGAAACGTGGACTAGTTCTTTTCTGAGTCAGGCTCCGTGAATTAGTGTAGGTGGAACCAATAATAACTCCAGGGAACACTGTGAAAGCATCATCATATAAAGGTGCCTCAACACCTTCAAAGATACATTACAGGTCAGATCTCCTTCATTATTGTTGCTTCCCTGAGTAACATGAGCAGAACTGGGCCTAGAATGGGCTCTCATGTCTTAGCATCAGCCCACCTTAATCTCAACTCAAAGTCTTGCCTTGTTGCATGAGCACAGCACAGGGGATGCTCACAGACCTGGATCTCAGTGGCTGGTTCAGATTGGCACAATTGGCTCAGAGGTACCAGAATAACCCTGAAACTAACAAATGCAAGGCTCATTGAGAAAGGGGATTCCCTCTGTTGAACATGGGCTCTCATTGGAAAAAGTGGACAAAGGTGTCAGAGATCTTGAAAGAGACTGGAAACGTGACCACTTTTCCCAGCCATATTGAGAGGTGCACTTAAAGGCAGCAACTCTCCCTATGACCTTTCCTTGCATGGTATGCCATCAACCTGCAGTGTCACCAATAAGGTTACCATACGAATTCAGCTGCTTTCCAAACAAAATGCTTTACTGGGTTGAGCTTGCCTCCGGTAAAGCACAGGAAGCCCTAGCAAACCAAGCGGTGGCTCCAAAAAAACCTTCTGTGAGGGTATTGAATGTTGCATTGGCTTTTAGACTGTTTTGCAGTCTGTGAACATACACACTAGTATAAACAGTTGGACTCAATGATTTTACGTGTCTTTTCCAACCTACATGATTCTATGTGTGAGGAGAAGGAGAAGAAGGTGAGTAGGAAAGATGGAAAGGGAAAGCAAGGTTATGAAATAAATTTGTTTAGCATTTAAATAGCACAGTGATGAATATAACCTAGACAGGAGAAGCCCATGGGGCTCTTCAAGTATTTTAAGGTGTGAACCCACTTAAATGGTTCACTGGAACACATTCCCAAATGTATTTTTCTCTTTAGCGAAGAAAAACAATGCTAAATACTGCAGGTTTTTTAGGAGGTCAAAAATTTAAGAGTTCATTGTGAAAGTTGAGAAAATTGTAATCTTAAAGCAGAATAGTAAAGCTAGTGATAATTTGCCAGAGAAGGGTGTCATCAGGTCAAATTTACATTTTAAACAAAAAAGAAAAATAATCTTGTAAATTTTGCGAGGTTTTGAAATAATCAGGATTTGGTAGTTTGGGTTTATTGCTTTGTTTGGTTTGGTTGTTTTTTTTTTTAAATTGGGCTAACTTCCTCCCATTAAATCAACTTTTTCACTGACTTTCCTGAAAGTATGATCTTGACAGTTGCAATTCTTGTGAAAGTGTTGGAAAATAATTAATCTATGAGGTAGCAAGGCACAAAAAGAGACTATGAAAACATAACTGTTCTGTGCTATACTTTCCTACTGTTTGGTAAATAATTTCAAAGATACAGGAAAGGTTTTAAGTGTTTCCAGTTGAAAGACATCTACTGAGGAAGGTAATACATATTTTTATTTTAAAATGGTGGATGCATATATATATTTAAAAATGAAATGAATGGACAGGCTGATAGATATAGATGTAGATATGATTCCCCTTCTAAAATAAGTAAACGATAGCATGATTCTATTTGGTAGGCTGATTATTCAAATTCAGGCATGTTTTTCCAATGCTACCTATGGTTTGGAATAGTCTTATTACGTACAGATCTGATTTTAAAGACATTTATTATACTCTTTTGCATCAATGATTATTTAAAAATAAAATAAATATCGAGCTATGATCAAATAAATATATCAATATTGGTGTTGCCATTCAAAGTCGTTTTGCATTAGAAAGTGCAACTGCTTTTCCCTCCATTTTTCCATGAGGGAAGCTGTTTTTGTAAGATCTCGCATTCATTCAAAACCCTAGTTCAGACATACTAGCTGGCTGACCCAACACCCCATTCACTTTAAAAAAAAGAAGTGTTTTCAGGTTTGCTTCTGTAGCTTGGATCACTTTTCTCCCTTTATCCTAGTGGTTTATTCAACCTGACAAACCTTCAGGGTTTTTTTTCCTTTTATTCAGTACAGTAGAGAAAACCCTCTTACAGTGTGTCAATTTTAATATTTGCTTACTTCACCAATACACAAACGAGTACATCAAGGTCTGCCTTTGGGGAAGCAGCAAATACAGTTGTTGATGCTGTACCACACAGTGCTTGTAGCAGCCTCTGGGTAGCTGTGCTCAGGCTAATAAACCTTCCTGCTCCCTCAGGCTACTTGTTTCTCTCTCTTCTTCATCATCTTCCTCATCATCTTCATCTTCTTGGCAAGACTTGACACTGCTGGCTCAGCAAGCTGGGACACATTCTAGTCTCACCGAAAGGTTTACAGATTGGTAAATGGGATACTTTCTGAAATGCTTTTCCACCAGTCTCCAAAGTGAACTAACATTGCACTGGATAGAAAGCCTCAAAAATTAATTTAAAAAAAAGAGGGTTCAATGTATTTCTTTTCACTATTCATTGTTTCTAATAATTGACTAGAGTTCGAATTTTCCTTAGTTCTATCTTATAAAACTGAATTTTAGAAGTGCTGGACTTGCCATATCCCATGGGTGGAAGGGGGTGGAGTTGCAAGACTTTCATGCCTCAGAACATAGGGGCTGGTCCAGCTTCAGCTGGGTTCCCAAAAAACAAAGTTTAAACTTTCCAGTGAGCCCTCAGAAATTTTCAATAAATAGATAAGGACAACTAGACTTAGCACTCAAGGGAAGGATGCATTAAGAAGAACTTTTTTTTTTCCCCTTGAAATTGTGATGTGGAAAGCACTGTAGAAATGCAAAGTGCTACAGTCACAGCTCTTCTCAGAAGAAACAGGGTCACCTGCCTTTCTGCTTTGAGGCAAAACACACACACAGATATGATTTCTGCAGGGCCGGGAGTTGAACTGGATGATCCTTGTGGGTCCCTTCCAACTTGGCATATTCTGTGATTCTGTGATTCTGTGATTTGCTTTTTCTCTGTAGCTCCTGCAAAGACTGTTGTCATATTTTATACATAGAACAGACATGAACATTTTATTATTAAACATTTTCTATATAAATTGGCCATGTAATCGGATGAGAATTTAGTACCTAGTCATAACTTTACCTGGTGCATATTACTGATTATTGCCATAAAGACGAAAATTCAGGAAATCACTAAAGGTTTTATTTTTGAGGAATATTTTTGATATTCCACTCATGACTTTTCCACTCTATTAATGTGTAGCTTTCATTACTCACTTTTTTTATCTAGTAGTTTGTGTAAAATTTGAGAAAGTGTTTCTGCAACAGAAACCTAGGTGAGGTACAGTTTCAAGAATTCTTTAGTGGAGAGCATTTCAGGGTTTTTACTGGCTTATTGTTTGCCCCTTTATCTCATCATATCAAAATTACAAAATTGATCCACATTACCTCAGGCAACAGGATCTGATGATTTTTAAGAAAAGTTATGTTTAGCAAAAAACTGTTGCAGTTATAGCAAGAAAAATGTTTACAAAAATAAAGGTACAGGTCTTGTAAGTGACTACTAGCTAGAATAATGCTATCACCATCTACAGAGACTCACAAATTCTTAAAAAACTTCTGAACTGACATTGTGGAGCAAATGTGTTACAAGCAACTCTGCAGTCAGTGGAGAAGCGATCACACACACAGTTGTGTGTTGTGCATGAGCGCTTATAAACACTTGTGTACTTAGGAGATCTGGAACTGCGTTTATATAAATACTTTTATATTGTCCTTGCTGTAAGCCGGTCTTTTTTAAGAGATTAGGATGAAACTACTATAAGGTAACAGTTTCATTGTGTCATCGGAAATTCTATGACATGCATAAAATAATAATTTGTGAAATTTTAGCTTGATTGAGAAAATTTCTGCTGTTGAAACCTGGATTATATGGAAGTAATTAATTTTACTCAATTGAATTTTATAAAAAATGCTGGGTTTGATTGCAACAGTGCAAGATGTTTGATATAATTTAACTGTGGATTTCTGAGGGGGTTTTTACTGTCTGAGATAGAGTTGCCTATTCTTGAGCAAGCAGGCTATTATACAACCTTATGTTTTGTGCTACTGTGTGATGAAATGCTAGAATTGATACAGGTCTTTGCCATACTGACTATCATACAGTACAATATAAAATAAATTACCAGAAAAGAACAGCATTTTTCTAATCCTAAATGCTTATATAAAGCATTTTGAATTGTTGCATTTTAAGGAAGTAACAATTACTCTTTCCTTATTCATTTGATTCATGAATAGTGCAATTTTCAAGCATTTGTATTTGGTTAACTGTACTCAGAGAAAAAGACCCATAACAAATAGTCAAGTGGCTATAAACCAGACCCTTCCATGCTGACAGACTAATTAATCTGGTCAGCCTTGAATACCAGTGTTTGCTGTGTGAGCAGGCAGCATTCAGCAGCCTCCAGCTTCAGTGGTCACCTATAAATACTCCCCAGTTGCTTCATGCTGCTCTCATCAAAGCCAAAGGTAAAATCTTTATTGATCCTGGCAAGTAGCATTGGCTCAGTACCTGCTGCTTTTCCACAAAATATATATATATATAAGATGGGAATTTGCTCCTCAAAATCTGAATTACTGAGTATCTAATGATGAGTGCATGTGATTTTGTCTGGCAGCAGCCTGCCTTCCCAAGAGTGGTTTGGGAGCCAGAGTGGGAACCTGACCTCTCCATGACTCACTTGGCATGAACAAAGTGGGCTGTGCAGAACCTTCCAGCCTCCTGGGGCCATACCATACCATATCATATCTATTGTATGCATAGGTGTTAAGTGATTGGGATTGAATGGTCATGCTGTAGTGTGCTGAGGTCATGTAGTCTGTTAACAGCTCAAGTTTTTAAGAAAATCACATTCAATACAATTAAAAACCAACAAACCAACCAACCAGAAAAGGTGTGGCCAAAAATGCCACTTATAAAACAACTACTGTAAATACTGGGGATCTGGGATTTTCAGGATTTTTTTATTTTCTCCAGTTCACAAACAATCTTTCTCAAAATTCATGCTGCAGGTCACAGCAACAGGCTGGTAATGTTTTCTCATTTGAACAAAGCATCATGTACTAAGGCAAAGGAAGATTGTATCAAATTCCTATCATCCTGAGAACACAGCAAATTTCTAGCAATACGCTACCAGGAATTATACAAAAAACCCCAACCAACCAACCAACAAAAAAAACCCACACAAAAATCAAACTAAAATTTTTTCATTTATTTATTTATTTTCACAAAATTATCATAAAATTTCATATCACATTATGAGCAGCAATTCCTGCTATAGAAAAATAACAACCTAGAGCATCAGATATTCTCCGGTGGATCTTTCAGACCCAAACTTGCTTAGCTTTTAAGATTAAACAAGATCAAGACTACTTAGACAAGGAAGGCCATCTGTTTTCAAGGATCCAGCTGCTACCCCTTCAAACACAACTCACTGTGGACTCCTGCAATTTATTAATCCCAGGATAAACCTGTAAGACTGCAATATCATTATTTGACTTCTTTATACCATTAGGTTGAACATTTTATCAACTGCTGTGCAGGTAACAGTCAAAAAGCTAAGGAGATTTGTCAACCTCCATAATTAATATCTCCTTTAAGTTACAGAAAATCCAGTCCCCAGTTTAGCATGGACTTAAGCACTTTCTGTCTGTGGGCAATTTGCAGGATAATATTAAAAAATGGCATGTGTTTTTGACCCTTTCGATACCTGGACTCGTGTTGAAGATGTTACCTGTGCCAGTTTGTTTTTTAAATTGGTCCATACATTCACTCACATATGCACACACACACACGTGTATGAGCACGAACACACATGATACTGTTTTGTTATTTTCAAGTTTGTCATTTCTTTTTCAGAATGGGAACAGATGAAGACTCCACTTGAGTCAGGTGAAATTGGTTTCAGTTTGCTGGGTTTTTTTCTTTTAAACCAAACAAGTCTGGAGTTATCTCAACCCTCAGAATTTATGTGCTGGATTTAAAAGTGAAAAAGGCTTTTTCTCAGTCAGACAACTCCAAATTGGCTAAGTAACTGGATGGATGTTAATAAAACTTCCCCTTCATTGGCGAAATGATGGTGTTTGGTCCCAGGTGGAGAATGATAAATCAATGCAAAAGCTACTTTTCTCAGAAAGTTGTAAGTAACTGAAAATAAGCATTTAGAGTGTAAGTGCCATGTTAGTTGTGGTTTCAGAGTGTTACTGCTAGCAATCCACCTGCTAAAAGCATATTTAACAAGATAAATAAATAAACCTTTTTATATATGCACAAGTATGTAGTTGAGAATTCCACCACTATTAGTCCTAACAGTGTACCTTCCTGAGAAGCTCTGAAGTAGTATCTCAGTCAGGTTTCTCACGTAATTATGTGAGTTATCAAAACTTTTTGCATGAGCAGAGCTGGTGTTCGTGCTTTGCCATGTTTTCTGCCTAAGACAACAAGAGAAAAGGGTGGTTTGGGGATTTGAATTTTCAAGCTTTTCATTTCTGTGTCTTCACAGATGTATTTTTAAAGAAATGGAAAGGGAGCATTCAGTAGGGTAACTTCTGTCTAATTCCTTCAGCCTCCCTGGCCTGTATGTGGGTGAAGCATTCAATCGCATGTAGCTGCTCTTACCACCACACTCCTGGCTATCCCCTCTCTGCTAGTCTGCTCTCACCCCTTTTTAACATGGTCAGAACTCATCACATATGGAGGATCTTCAGGATGAGAAGGGCAGGGTACTCTCAGTGTCTACAAGGGAGGTGGCATGGCTGGATCTTTAATTAGCAGCAGACACTAGCTCCACCTTTGCAGGGAGGTGATCATCTTTGCTTTTAGATCATCTAAGCTGCTGCCAGCACGTGCTTGGTTCTCTGAAGTAATCACAGAATCTTTAAGGTTGGATGAGACCTTCAAGATCACTGAGTCCAGCATTTGACCAAACATCACTATGCCAACTAAACTGTAGCACTAAGTGCTATGTCCAGTTGTTTCTTGAACACTTCCAGGGATGGTGACTCCACCACCTCAGTGGGCAGCCCATTCCAATGCTTAACTACCCTTTCAGTAAAAAAATTCTTCCTGATGTCCAACCTGAACCTCCCCTGGCACCCTGAGGGAGGTTCCTCTTGTCCTCTTGCTGCTTGTTTGGGAGAAGAGGCTGACCCCCACCTGGCTACAACCTCCTGAAAGAAGGTTATAAAGAGTAATAAGGTACCCCCTGAGCTTCCTTGTCTCCAGGCTAAACAACCTCATCTCCCTCAGCTGCTCCTCACAGGACTTACTCTCCAGACACTTCTGGAGCCAAGCCATGGGCTGCCTGCTTCTCCAGAACAGTATCAAAGGCTTTACTGAAGTCCAGGCAGACAGCATCCACAGCCTTTCTCTCATCTGCTAGGCAGGTCACGCTGTCATAAGAAAGAAGATCAGGTTGGTCAAGCAGGACCTTCCTTTCCAAAACCCATGCATGCTGGGCCTAATCCCCAGTGGTACGTCCCCTAATAACATAATACACTAATTGCAAATAGTAAGGGTTGAAAATGTTATATTTTTATTTGATTCCATTAAGGACTCTACCTACTTGGTTTGGAACTATTTTAATTATATTCAACTTACTCTTGAAACAGTAATTGCTAGAATTCTTTCTCCTGTTCTCTCTCTCTCTCTTTCTCTTTCTTTGACTGTCATGTGGGATTTTACAGGAGTCCATGATTCTGGGAACTAATGTTTTGGATGAACTTAAAATACTGAAGAACTGACTGTAAAAAAAGAATGAAAATCTATATTGATAGTTAAGAATCCTTCCAAATCAATATCAAAATCATTTCCTTTGTGGTTAGTTCACATTGCTTCTTGTCCAGTTTAATACAGGGCAACATGCAGCAATTGCCATAGGTTATGCTGTAAATCCTTGTTAGCAGCAGGGAAGCAGCCTTCATACTTTTGTATGTCATTTCCTGACATCAAATGTTCTAAAAGGTTTTCAGGTAATTTCAGTGAGATTCAAAAGATGTACTGTGATGCAAGAACAGCTTACAAACCATACTGCATAATCTGTGTTATTCTAATAATTTTGGACACTTTCATTTGTCTGTTTAATTCGTTATCAAAATATAGTGAAAAAGAAAACAACCCCCGAAGACGTTTAAACGAGAACCTAATTCACTTTGATACAAAGGGTTAATTTTAAGGGATACACAAACTGGCCATGATTGCAATGACAGAAACATTGCTGCTGCCCGAGTGCCTGGATACTAGGAATGCCTGAGCCAGAGATGTCTGAACCACCCCTGAACACTAGCCAGATAATCATATATAACTATCCATTGATATAGTCATCTGAGAACATGGAGAAACACAGCCCCAGTTGTTAGTGGTCTGACAACTCTGAAAGGGTTTTTATGGGTAATACCCAGACAGGACTAAAGAACGTGTCCAGCTTAGAGAAAAAATTGCTATGGTGGAAGGATGCCTGAAGAAGATGACTTCACCACTACAATCTAACTGACTTGCTAGACTAAATGTGCTTCTTGCAGAATGCAGTGAAGTAAGCCACAATATATACAAGGAGGAATACCAAAAATGTTCATTTAGTACCACAACCTCCCTTTAAAACCACCTGAAAAGCAGGAAAAGGAGCTGGTCTTTGTACAGAGATGTTACAAAGATGATCTCCAGATCCTCAGCACAGACAATAGGTTTTGAGGACTACAGGAGAGTCTTGTGGCTGTATGGTGATTAATCACACTTTTTAGAGTACTTTTCAAAATACCACTGGATCATGTTGCTGTGAGAAGGCAATCTGTCAATGACTGCTTTAAACTTTCTCTCCAAAGTGGCTCCAATGGGTTCAGTATTATAGTGGTGATCTTCAATGGGTGCAAACCCAAAAATTTTTCAGGTGCTCAGAGCACCTTAATAGTACCTTTATATTTACCAACCCAGTATCTTATACATATACCTTAGAAGGTGTTTGTCAACATAGCTCCACTGGCTTGTGAAAGCAGTGTTGATTTACTCCACATAAGCATCTGACTTGGGAGTTGAAAGAGCAGAGGTACAACGAAGCAATCTTGTTCCCAGGTAGGTGTTTTCTGCTACCACTTAGTAAAAGTGCTAAAAAACCACAAGGAAATCTTATTTGTTTTCTCATTTGGTGATTATTTTGCCTGGTAATTGCAAACATCCTGTGTTAAGTCTGACAAGAATTAACTTATGCTTTGGCAAATATTGGTGCTTTCCTTCATGTTCCCCCCGATAAAGGTAGTCTGACTTTGATATTTTTTAAAGTAGTCATAGTCTTTGTTCTTCAGAAATGATAAAGCTTTCTAATTCTGAGTTTTATAATGCTACAATATGGAAAGACAGATTTTATCTTAATAACGTCTATATTATGATAAAGAACCAGCCACATGACAGGAAAGCAAACATTTCAGTTCATCTACAATTCTCCGTCACATCAAAAGACACTACATGTGAGAATGATATGCAAAAACATCCCATTATGCAGTTTGGAAACACATATATTTATTCCAAATGAATCAGTATTGTTAAGAGTAACCTCAATGGTTGATCTAGATGATGTTTCACAGCCTGAACTGATACTTTAATTACAGTGTAATAAGATACTGATCTTATTTCTGTACATCTTCAAAGATATTTCTGTGAGCTAGATGCCGGATGTAAAGAGCTGTTCCTGATACAAATAATAACACAAGCACTATCCCTCCCAGCTATGCTGGGGCACCTAAACTGTTGTTAGTATTAAATGGAACCAGTGACAAAATAGGATAAACTCCACAAGAATTCTATCTACAGAAAAATGTAATAATTTCTGTGAAGAAATGAATTGAGCTGAACCATTCCTCACCCCAAAGAGAGAATTACTCATTCATTCTGCATAGAATAACGAAATAACCAAAGTTCACCACACCTTCCTGTAACAGATGTGAAAATACAGAGAATAGACCATATTCCTGTGAGCTTTTGCTTAATATGCACATTGGTAACTGCATACTCATATTTTATATATCCCACTCTCTCACATTCATTCATATAGGTGAAATATATACTCATACGTATTTATGATGTGCCCAATTCTGCCTACCTTGCTCATAATGGGAGGCATCTTGCCCTGCAGTAGTCCTACTGAAGTCAAGCAGAAATAATGCTCTTTAATCTGAGTATGGGTGGCAGATTCCACCTATATATAGGACATCTATATTTATCTCCATTTAAAGTGGTTAATTTAGCTCTGTATTGCTGAATTAAATATAAATTATCTGCCAGCACAAAAGCAGCTTGGGAGCAATTACAGCCCTCTGTCTCCCCCCACCCCAAATACGCTAAATATCAATGTGCAATATGCAAATCCTAGGGGTTTTTTTACACTAACCAAGTCAAATTCTTAATACCAGACAAGAAGAAAATCATAGCTTAACATACTCCAGTAGATGTAATAAATAATGAACAGCACTAACAGCTTAACATCATAAGGAAACAGATGGAAAACTTCCCTCCAGAGATCATTGCATCTAGTATTAGAGAATGAGTTTCTGGACGTGCACAGGGTGAACAGTTCAAGTCTGAATTACAATGAGGTTGGTAACACTTTTTTATTATAAATGTAGGAATTTCATGTCTTCCTTTTAGAAAGTACTGCTATTATGGCACTCATCTGTTTCACTGAAGACATGAAAAGCAAAAGGCAAAATCTTAAGCTGCTAAAGCGTGCACAGCACAATCAAATCAAGATCTCTCTCTGGGAGTACCTTGGCTGGGTTTGCAGAATATAGCAGGGCTGCAATGCCATCATCTGTCCAGGAAATGAAACAGAACCTACATGGAAGCCAACTATTCACCTGCAGTGTTTATCTACACTACTGAACAACATTATTGAGGCAATAGCTATTGTATTTGTAGGTCAATGACTACTATATGTTTCGAGAATTGTAATGAGACAATGTCCAATCTGTTTCTCTGATAGCATTTCCTTTTCCACATCAAGTTTCTTGGCTGTATGTTCAAAGTACCTGCGAAAATAAGGAATGGAAATTTCTCTGGAAAACAAGGCACATCCGTCTAGTTTGCATAGACCATTCTAGAGAAGTGGACCAATTATTATATTTTTCATGGGGTGTTTTTTTGGGGGGTTTGGTTGGTTGGTTGTGTTTTTTTTATAAGTGGTGTCCAAATAACATATAAACACTAAATCACTGGAAGCAACTCCACTAAATCAAGATTTCATGCTTGAATCCTTTAGCTACATGGTCCTTAATGGGTATTTGACCCTGTAGTGTGATTTACCTCACTTTCTAAGAAGAATGTGTGCACGTCTGTACTGCATGCATTACAACTGATCCTGCCTCTCTCATCTACTATCAGGAAGGTCTCCAGGTATGGTGCAAAACTCTGCCCTTAGACAGATCCTCTTTCAAGTGTCTATTATAGCAGCATCTATTTGCCGTGTGTGCAACTATGCCTCATATAAGAGTTTTCTGCAAACTAACGAAGCTTTTCAAGAAGAAATTTTTCTCAGTGCTTTCTTCTTCCATCTTCTTAACATCCACCTTAACCATTTTATAGACCACAGAAGAAGGCCAAAAACTAAGTGCTTTGTTCAAGGTCTCAAAATCCATTTCAGCAGAGCATGCCCAAGCCAGCCCAGCTCCTGTCTGCTCTCTCAGCTATTAGACAACCTTGCTTCCAGGACCAGATGGATGCAGAAACCACTGCTTTCTACTATGGCTGAAAATATACAAACATCATTGAAACTTGTATTGATTTTGAAGCCAAAACTTTTAGATTACTAAAACTTTGGGGCAACTGTAAGGTCAGCCAGCACACCTTTGGTAATAGGGTGAGGAGCGGAAGCTGATATTCTCCTGACAAACTACCTAAGCTTATAAATGTTCTAGCACTCATTACGTTATACACAAGGTTAGCCAATAATTTCAGGTTGCTGTTCCAAGACACAAATTGCTTCCAAATGCAGGACTATACGGAAATAAATGGAAAAGGTCCAATACTGGAATGTAACAGACACCAAAGAGTTATTTGAATAGTAAGACTACTCAATAATTTTATATTGCACAGTTTGATATTCAGTCAAATAACTCTGAAGCACCAACAGTCCATTGCAAATGGAGAGCTAGTGATGTACTCACAGAGCCTGGCTATAAAACAATGAAATAAGGAAAAACAACTTTCCAAAATAATAATAAAAAATCTCTGCAACCCAAAGATCTTCTGGGATGCTGAGACAGCTACAAAATCTCTCCTCTGTGTGCACATCTGAGCAGCATCTGAAGAGATGCAGGGCTGTGAAACAAGTAAGCTGCTTGCAGGCAGAGTTTAGTGTTTCCCTCCTGCCCCATCACAGGAGGCAATGTTGGCAGCTGCAGGCATGGCACAAGGCAGGGGGCTGCCGAGCACAGCAAACTGCTGTGAGCTCCCATAGCCCACCACCTCTCCTGCTCCAAGTGCTGGACAAGGGGACACATTGTGGATCGGAGGGAAAAGGGGTCGAAACTAGAATTTTGCCACTAGACTTGAAAACAGGTGTCTAACAAAAGAAGTTTCCCAGTTTCTCCATCCCATCTCACTGGCAAGAACAAGACTAACAAGTCCTCATTCAGGCTTTCACCTTTGCTTTCCAGCTTGTGTTAGCCCATCTCCTCCTGTTAAAGAAGTGTCCTGGACAACTGTAGCTCCACCTGGGGATAAAAGTCCACCTCAGTGCCTGAGAAACTTGGAGCCACATCTCCTGAGGGAATGAGAGATTTATAGCACAAATTTCACATAAAACTGAATGCAGTCAGTGAACTTTGTGTTAAATCCTGGCATGAACTTCATGATTGTGTCCAAAACTTTGCATAATGAGGTAATTGATTAAGATCTTCTTGAGGTCCTATCTTGCTTTTGACCTTCACCAGGTTAAAGTAGCATCTTTTCTGTGCTCTTCACTGAAGGCCCTGGAGTGGCTCCAGGTCACCATATTCACATGCCATGCTTTTTGGTGCATCAGCTAACTTTGAATTGCACAAAATTTATTTCTAGTTTTCCCTGGTATAACCAGCTTTGTCTGCCAAGCAAATCCTGTGTGGGATTGCTGCTGAAAACTAGGATGATAACCAAATAAGTTAATATGAGGGAAAAAAATGTGGAATGTGGTGAGAATAGCATGCCACTTTGATGCTGGCAGCACAGATTTGCTTCTTCCTCACGCTTCCCCTGCATTTGCCTCCATTTGGTACTTCCTCTCATTGCTTTTGTACAAGGATTTCCTCACACCCTTGGTAGTTTTGAACAAGAACTTAAAAAAAAAAAAATCACAGAGGCTTTTTCTTTACCCTTCTCCTTACCGTTACTTTAATTTTGTCTCTCCTGTAAATTCAGAGGCTAGCTAAATTTATTAAAGTGCAGGTTTGGGGACTTTGCAGGAGATCCACAAAAAAGTCATTCTTGGGAACTTGTCCAGAACCCTTGCTTGGCACAAGAAGAAAAAATTCTCCCAATGCATTTGAGTCTTTTCAAGGAAACCACATATTTTGTGTCTGAGGTTTGTTCATGACCTTTCTCTTTTCCTTAAGCTATGACACATTACCTGACAGTGGCTGTATTTGTTATTTATTAACTTAAACCCTTTAAAAGTGAGGTACTTTCTATACAGCTTCAGGAAACCCTGGAAGATGAGGAACAGGGGTGACAAGAGGGAATGCTAGGCTGAAGGCTGAAACAAAAGACTGCATCTGTTATGGGAAGGATCTTGATCCTAAGCAGAGCCTTGTATCACCTAACTTACTGAGAAAGTGGGGTTTAAACCACTAACCAGGTGGATTTACACCCTCCAACATACATTACATTAGTCAAACATGCATGCTGTTAGGCTGTGGCCACAGGGACTGAGAAAGGCAGGTCAAGGGCCAAAGTCAGAGATCATGCTCATGTGAGCAGTTTCTCTGTGCACCAGTGCTGGAACTGGTTCCTTTATTATTTTGCAAAAAGATGTCAAGAGGCACAAAATGTTTAAAAAAGCAAAAGAGAAGCCACCAACGCTAACAAATATTTTTCTTTAAAGAAGACCAAATCCAAATAAATCGAGATACTAAGCTGCGAGCCTTCATCAGGTTGGCTTCATAAACTCAAATCAATTGAAAGTGTTTGGCAGCCAGTAAGTCACAAATAGTCCATACTCCTATTAATAAAAATAACTGCCTACAGAGTTCTCAATTTTCAAAGCTCTTTACTATTACTAATATTAAATATTTATGTTACCATATGGGCCAGAGGGAGTAGTCAGAATCAGCTCCATACAGCACTAGGCTCTCCACAAGTGCGCAAGATGTAAATATTAATTCATATATGTATTTACCAGTGGTGTTACTTTCCAGCTTGCCTTCCTGACCCTCCTTGTTGCTTCCATACAGCCAATGAACACAGAAAGAAATGCCCAACTGGAGAGTGCTAAGCACTGCAACCCTCCATCCATGCTGTTGGCGCTGTTGCTCACCCATCTCCTCTCATCCTCTCCCACAACCCCTTGGCGACACCCTTAATAATGTCATGGCTTTCCAGTCACACCTCTGCCGATGCAGTCTGCCACACTCCTGCAAACCCCCACCCTCCACGTCTTGCTGGGGGGCTCTGCTACCATATGCCACAATTGATTTATTAGTCCAAATTTCCCAAGGGAGCATGGCATACCCATCTGATGCCCCTCATTTGGGCCTCTGAGTCACAGGTAGTGAAGCAATGTGTTAAAAAACCCCATCACGTATTCTGTTGGCAAAGTGCTTCCCATGGTGCATGCCACATAAGTTTCTTGCGTGCACCACTCACCCCACTATGCCTATGGAATAAATTATGCTCCAGAAATTTGCTGTCAATGGCCTCTTTCAGATAGTAGCAATGAGTAAGATAAAACCTGCCACCTTATGTCAAGTCGCACTCATCGAATACAGATTTAGTAATAGTAATACTTATCTTTTATGTAGCACTTTACATTTTCCAGTTGCTGCACAGAGACTAATTAATCACTTAGACATATATAAGCCAGGTCTGAAGAACATATTGGAGGATTGAGAGATGCCTGCTCTGCTGGGAAAGCGCAAAGGTGACTGCCTGGCCTGCACAGGTATGTTTAGTTGGACTAAGACACTGTGATCTGTTCAGATTTAAGTGGAACCACAGGGACTCTGAAACTGTGCATGTCCCTCTTCACCTACTGAGAAAAATAAGTGTAAGCAAACAACAACCATTCTGCCACACATCCTGCAAACCCTTTCTTGCAATTAGAGCAGTTACTATCTCCGAGGCTGGGAAATGTGAAACAAAGATGGATGGGTTTGCATCCCACTTTTCGTGAATGCTCGCTGCCTGTGATGCCCCATTGAGAGCTCCCTTTGCCATGGCTTAGATGTCCTTTCCTCTGTGGCCTCTCAACTCCTGCTGTGCATATTCTGAAATCCCTCCGTGTGATGGAGAGGAAGGTGTTGTGTATGACAGGGATGTGGGAGAAGGGCCCCATGACACAGTCACACTATTGACTGACAACGCTCTTCCAGCATGGCTGCCCAGCTGCTGTTACTGCTGCTGGTGAAGTGCTTCAGACATACTTTCTGAATTAAGCCAAGCCTGGATAATTGGGAGTTGGAACCAACTCAAACATGAGCCAGCAGATGAGGGATCATGTTGTTCTCTGAATTGCTTGTTGACAGTGAAGAAAAGCACTTGTGGTGGAGTGCTGCTGCCATCCAGACAGAAGCATTGGCCAGCAGAGCCACTCACAGTTTTGTGAGAGCATCAGTTTTCATCTCAAACTGGTTTTATGTGGCTCTCCTTGCCCCAGACTATCCCTAAGGCAACACAAAGGCAGCTTTGGGACTGACGGTGAGGACGTGCCCAGTGTTTCACCTTAGCTTGTCATAAAGTAAAAGAAACCCACCACCAAACAACCAACCTGTACAAAAAAACACTGACATTTTTATACTTAGGGACTTTCTTTTTTGACATCCATATTCCTGATATCTTCAGAAAATGTAGGGAGGCATTAATATGCGCATATGGGATTACTCCTACCCTTATGCCTGTCATACACTAGCTATGTGGAGAAAAATCTTACATTGAGCATGTGGAAGATGCTCAGATGAGCTAAAATTGAAGCTTTCATAAAACTGCAGTGCAGGCCTTGCAAGCATCAGTTGAATTAAGAGTCAAAAGAATTTTAAAATTAATAAATACAGAGCTTCTTTTATTTGTCTTTTAGTTTCTGAATCTCTAGGTCATAATTTCAGGGTATTTATACTCAGCCAAAAGGACTGGCAATCCAACTGGTATTTAAAGTGAAAGATGAGATTCTTCCACAATCAAAAGATTCCAGCAACTGAGATTTTTTTTTAAAGTCTCAATTAGCCAGAAACTAGTAAAAAGACCTGGCAACCCTGCTATGTGACATTAAGTTTTCAAATTTTTGACACTGTGCTTGTTTACATTTGTATTCATCTAAATTTTCTTGCATTGAATTACAATGGCACTTCTGTCACCCACAGGTGCTTTCCCATCTTGCATTTACTGTCACCAAAACCTCTCCTGGGCTAGAGACCATGCAAATGCCCCAGGGTCTTAGTGATGTCCAGTGATGCTACCTGGTGATTTTGCACTGAAACCAATGTTTAGGTACTGTGCTGTAAAGAGACTCTCCAGTGCTCCAAGCACCCTGAGGTCTGTCATCTCTGTCTCCTTCAGTTGCCACTGAAGAAGTGTATCTCTTCCTCTTTGCTGAGGCTCAGACAGACCTGCTGTGCAAGTCAAAGATGTGAGTCACTGAGCTGGCACATTGCTTCTGTCTTGGTATTTCTGGATTCTCCCTCATCTTTGGAGTCACGTGATGAGTGTATGCTGCTGCAACATTAAAAATGAAAAGTTAGGTGCCCAAAGTCCACCAAAGCATGACACCAGATTATAAACATAATGCAAAGTCAGCCTTGCTGTGCCTCAAGTCTCCCCTTCCGTTTGCTTAGCCCTGACAAGGTGTGATGTAACGCTGAGACACGGAGCCTGGCTGTGACCTGACCCATGGGCACCTGGCTGTGCTTTCCAGGGTGGGAAACACTGGTGACTGTATCCCAGTTCAGCCCCTGTGGCTCTCAGGAGGGCACCTGAGGTATTGCTTTGCTCTGTGAAGGTGAGCAGCTCCTGAAGCCCTGGGAGGTTATGCACCAGTGCAAGTACACCATGCTTCACCTGTGTACACTGGCTGACGCTTAGCTCCTGGTGTCTTGGAGAAAGCACAAAGGGCCTGATCTGGGACACACTGCACTTGCAGAAGCTCGTCTATAGTATTGTCAAACTATCAGATAGCCAGTTTTGTTTTTTCAGCATGTGACTTATCCTTTGTTGTATCTGGGCTTTCAGAGGAAAAGCAATTATTTTTTCTGAACTTTCTTTAATCACAAGTGTTATTGTGGATGGAGAATTAAGTGTGCATGCAGTCTTGTGATGTGACATTTTTTCAGAGTCAGAGCTCCAAATCAAAACCCCTTAGGTTATATTCAGAAATGACCATGTTATGACCCTTTTTTTCATGTACAAAAAACAACCAACCCAAAAAACCTCCCACAAATAGCATCAAAAATCAGAGTCACTTTTAAGAATATCTCGTGTTTCAACTATGTTTAGCAGAAGCAAATGTTTCTTCCATCTTTTTCTCCCCATGATGAATACCCCCCCAAGACTGACAGATTTTGTAAAGTCCTTATTATCACACTTCACTACATATCAGGATGAATGAAGAGAGCTGTGCAAACACTGCAGATATCTTTTCTTTATTACAGCTGCAGCCACTCCCTAGAGACATTATTAATGTCCGTGGCTCTCATAGAGAAGCGGTGTATGCTGGCATCTGATTGCTATTCAGATCAGCATCCTCCCTCTGTCTGTCTGTGAACCAGCACATGAGTAGGTACATAAAGGGCTCTCGCTGTGGGCTGGCCAAGTTCCTAGGGCCTCTGTCATGAAAAGATAATGGCAGCGTGATTGCCAAAATTTTGTGGAAATTGTGCTAAGCCAAAGCAAAATAAAACCCAAGGTAGGGGATGCATTTTTCCTGGGCAATTTATTATTTATCACTGCTTAGCAAACCCCTTTGTTCTTGCTTATGGCAGTTACTCTCCGTTTATAGCTCACTTGGGTGTATAAGTCAAAAGAAAGATATACAATGTTTTTAGAGGATGTAGGGGTAAGTCTCATTCCCTGGACCAGATCCAAGCTTGACAAGGGGCAGTTACATGAGAAATGAAGGTTAAAAAAAAGGCAACTCACAAAGCGCACATCCACTGCTGCCTTGAGCTTTCTGCAGGGGGAAACCTGATGTGTGGAATCAACAGCCAGAAATATTTCATGGATCAGAGGAGGCTCCTGTCCTGCCAAAAGCAGCTGCCCACCAGTGGTTTTGAATTACACATTGGATTGTGGGAGGAGCAATCAAGGAGCTGATAAGGGCAGCACCCATGAACAGGACCTGGGTGAGTCTGCCTTGCCTGCGGCCACAGAGCCTTGTGTGGAAGACAAGCACCCACCGCTCCACTCTCATGCCATCTGCTTGAAACCATGATAAATGAATCTGTAGTAAATCAGACCCCATAAAATCCTACTTACAAGTCTATACTGTTTGAGCGTGAAGCAGGCAGCATGCCCACTAAGTGTCCATTCCACCAGGAAACCTACGAAATACCTATCCTCTTATAATACACCTTGGCACAGTCATATGTCAGAGAAGAAAGGAAAAAGATGTTTAGCAGTGAAGACCTGAGCTAGGATATTTGATTAAGGCAGGAAAACTAGTGTTCACACACTAGAATCAGGATGAGACAGCTGCTTAAGGAGAGAGAAGAAGAATGTAAAGGCCTTGCTATCTTGTTCCGTACCACATCACAGGTAGATGGGGCTCCATCACAAGAGAAAAGCTCCAGAATAACCTACTTCATGTAGATGTTGCATGATAAAAGTAGGCCATAGCTATGTACAGGCCATCCTATGGGAGATGCTCTTGGAAATGCAAAAAGTAACCAAAATTTTCAGCTAGTGACAGAGCCCACAGTGATCAACCCTGAAAATTGATTTTTTCAGGGAAATCTGTCCATATATATGGGACATGAAGAACTGTGATGTGAACATACAGCTGTGGTCCTTATAGGATGCAGAAGAAGCCCATATCCATACTCTTGCACGAATACATTCAAAATGAAACCAGGGACTGCAACTGCAGCAGACAGGAGGAAATATTTTGTCGTCTCTATTGATTGATGCCACATGCTCATTGTTCAATAGTTTTTTACAACAGGCCTTCAGTCTGCACATACATCAAGAATGAGAAAAATGGTAGTATCTTGTCTTTTATAGAGCCACCATGGTAAGTACTAACCATGAATATCACCCTGGACCTGCTTTGTCTCATTAATGTACATAGGAGGAAGGCAATTTCTGGAATTTGTTGGCAGAACAGTATCTTTGCCCAGCTTTGTGCATCCTGACAGCAGGGTTTCACACAGTGTAAGAACACATTGTCCCTGGCTTAACACAAGCACTGCTTTTCCCCTCTGCCTACTTCCATGGCCTGGAAAGCTCTGCCAGCTGCAGTGGAGGTTACCTGATATACTGCCAATGCACCTGCTTTAAGAACTTGTCACAGCCTGGGGCTGCCACCTCCTGAGCCCTGTGCAGACCTGACTCCCCGTTTTGCTTGCTTTCCTTCTGAAGGAGGATAGGGAAGCATGTTGCTGTGAAGGTTTCTTTCTAGCTGTTCCAGACATTTTGCAGCAAGAGGCACCATCTCTCATTAAAACAAACTTGAAGGTTGCAATGAGCTGTGGCAATGACCTGATTCTCTGTAATGTTGCGGGCTGTCACAGCAGAGATGTAGACAGCAGCTGCTTCAGAGGAGGGACTCTTGACTCACATGGAAGATCCAAGATAGGTATCTTCTTTTTTGTGACTTTTTTTTCCGTGAACCAAAGTCCTGACCCATTTTGCACCAGTATAAAACTGCCTCTTCCTCCCTTCAGTGTAAGGAAATATGCTCCTCATGGGAATCCTATGAAGATGTTCAGGCAATCTGGAAAACCTATTTTGTCTCTTCGTGACAAAGATACACCGCCTCTGGATGCCACCAAGAAGTGGACAGAAAATCAAACTAAGAATATTTGCATTTGCATATCCACATCATGAAATCACATTACATGAGGAAGAACTTTACTGTGCAGGTGACTGTGCACTGGAACAGGTTGCCCAGAGAGGTTATGGAGTTTCCCTCACAAGGGATATTCAAGAAATCTCTGGATCCAATCCAATCATGTGCTCTGGGATGACCCTGCTTGAGCAGGGAGGTTGGACCAACTGACCCATTGTGGTACCTTCCAACCTGACCCATTCTGGGATTCTGGGATTCTGTGATTTGCTTCTAAAGACCTTGCGAATCTTCTTTCCTTCTGGCAGGAAGCACAGATGTACAAATGTAACCTCATAACTGAAGATGACAGGTTTTGACAGAATTCCTCTTGTTGTAAGTAAAGACCTATCCAGGTTTCCAAACAGCAACAAGCAACACACAGTTGCTCATAATATAAATGAAAAAAAACCACAAAACACCAAACACTGAGCCCTCTTGGAAAATGATTTTACTCAGAGAACAATGCATTTTCATGGAAAAGTTTTATTTGTTAGGCACTTCAGTACAATTACTTGACCACATACAGTGAGGATGAGTTGCACTGAAAATTGATACTTTCCATAATGGTGTCTCATTACCAGTGATTCATTGGAGAGGTGCTGCTTTGATAATTAGCGTTTTATGGGTGAATGGGCCACACATTCTGTAAGTAGTCCACTTCCCTAACAATGATTTATTTAAGTGTTTGGTTTCTGATAGTCATGTAAATAAATACATGGTAATGGAACAAACATAGCGACAGTGCTTCAGTTGACAGGTTTCTGTGTCTTACCATAAAGCAGCTGAAGAACCAAATCTGCATATACAAATCCATAATGGTTAGGGGCTTTTATGTGGTTTTGCAGGAGCGGTTTTGACTGAATGCACAAAAAGATGCAAATTTCTCATCTCCTTCAATTTTTACCTCCCAGGCTGGCTTCAAAGCTTACTTTTTAACTTAGATATTTGGAGAGGCTGATGTTAGATGAATGAGCACTACGATGCATCTGTTGACAGCCTAGTGCTGTTTTGGAGGCTGGCTTCCCCCTCCCACTCCATTAATGCACTTTGTTTGTGAAGATGCTGTGCTAGATGCTTTGAGCAATGCCCTACCAAACCAATCCTGTGTGGTCAATAAAAGCAGGGATTTTAACACTGCCTGTAGTGGGCAGTGCAGCACAGGATTCAGCACATCCTGTCCTGCCTGCTTCTGCTCCAGTGGCAAAGATCACCAGTCCCAAGAACTTGTCACTACTGCTTTGCTGAAGTTACCACCCTCCGAATTTACCAGCTGAGCTACCCCATGTGAAAATGAGCCAGAAATGGTAAGTCTCTGCTAAGTCATCTTTTGATTCACAGGAGCAGAGAGATGGCAGGTCCAAGGGCAGCCAAAGCTGGGAATTTTTTTTTGCAGAACTGCTGCAAGCAGGAAAAAATAAAAATAAAGAGAAACCATCTGAACCAGCAGCTTGGCAGGTTTTACTTCCCTGGCCTAAGAGCCCCCGCCTTGGGAGCCCCTGTTGGATCCATGCAAAACTTGTCCGAGGGCTCATGGGACACGGTGCAGTGAGTGAAGCTGGCACAGCTCTTCCATTCTGTCATTCTCTGATCACCATGAGACAGCCAAAATAAGGGCTCACAAGCAGTCCTCATTCAATCAGCTCCAGAAAAAAATGCAAATAAGCTGAACAACAACAGCAGCAAAAAACCCTGGAATTTTTCTGGTGCAGTTATGGTGCCTATAAACACAACTTGGTTTTCAGTCTCACAGTTTATATAGCTTCTGGAAACTCCTGAGATTTGAGTAATCTCATTGAGCAAAATCCTAGCCCCACAAAAGTAATTAGCAAAACTCCTACACATTTTGATGAGCAGAATTTTGAACACCATGAGCAGTTTTTGCTTAAATCCGGAATTCAAGCAAGAACACATAAAATTAAGGTAGGTTATTATAGCTGTAATAAAGAATATATACAAGTGCATTCATATACTTAGAAAAAGGAAATAAAGAAAGGATATTAGCTAATAGAATGCATAACAGTTTACATCTGCTAGTATAGTTGCAGGGAGTTAGACCAGATGTTGGAAGTCTGTCATCTTTTATTTTGAAATATATTCTTTCAGTGTATATTATCTGGTGTGTCAATTAAAATATGTTCAAGAGTAAATTTCTTCCTCAGCATTATAAACTTACTGTGACAGGGTGGCTGAGTCATGCTTGTCTGAATCACTTCAGATTTTCTGTGTTCCTTCAGCCAGCCTTAATTCCCTGTGGACATGAAGAGAGCCAGTTCCTTGGTTGTGCCAGCTGGGAGGGCATGATATGGCTTTCAAAAGCTGGCAGGCAGTGCGGGATGTCCTTCCCCTCAGTTTGTCATCAGAAACCTGTGTTGTCCCCAGGGACAAAAAGCTGTTTCTTCTTGAGGTGAGACTGGCAGCAGGCTCTTTTCATTGCTTTCCATTTTCATTTTCATTTCCATTTCTTTTCATTTTCTTTTAAAGCGTAAGATGTCTGGTGAACGTGCCATGCCCTCTGACTGGATGAAGGAAAGGGAGAAAAGCAAGAGACTACCTATTTTAAGAAAGGTTAGATGTTAGTGCCTTGCACCTCAGCTTACCACAAGATACCTGCATATCTTTGAGAGTTTCAAACTGTGGGACTCCACACAGCCCACTACTTGGTTTCTCCTGAAGACTCAATACTTTAAATGGCACTTTCTTGTTAAAAAAACACCTTGTAACTGTGCTATTAGAGTAACATACAGATAAATCTTATGGAAATTTGAAGAGAGGTGCTGCCCCAAACAGAGATTATTGCTCGCACAGACCTCAAGGTAGAAGCGTGTGCAGACATATGCAATGCAGGCAGCACAGCAAGGTCACTACTTGCATATATTTCCCAGGTGCCAAGTACAACTTATCCCTTTCAATAGCATTTTCCATTATTTTTCTCATCACTTAGCAGGGGAAGCAAGTGGCCGTCCTGACCACCAGTCTCAGCAAAACTGTGGATGTCTTTAAACCTGTGCATGGACATTGGCAGCTACAGGGTGGCTCCAGCAGAACTGGCTGTCCTACTTGCAGGGTCACCTACCACTGCCCTCACCCACTTTGGGTCTGCTATGTAGGGCTGCTCCACGCCTGTCTAAGATCTCCTTCAGCTGCCGGTAATGAGGCCTGACAATCTCTCCCAATAGCCCCTGACTCAGCAAGGGAGGGCTTGTGTTATGTCTAACCTCACCATTTTTGCTGAAACATTGGTCCACCCCTAGTTGTCTCCTCACTAATAGGCATGAAGGGCAGATTAGCTGTCTCTCCTAAGGCTAAACTGCACCTATGTCTTTCAGACTTGGTTAACGGATCTTGTTTTCTTGGCTCTGCCTTTTCCAGTGGTCTCTCCTGAGCTGTCTCCAGATAGGCTTCACCTTTCTTCAAGTGCAGTACCCCATAACCTTCCATCTGAGACCACACCGGGGATGAACAGAGCTAAAATATTGTTTTACATGTTCTTACATATACGTAGGAATATGGGGTTTATTTTTCTCATTACAGCATGACACAGTAGACTCCTGTTCATCATCTCAGATTTATTTATTTGCAGAGTTGATCCCTCTCTGGCATTTGCCATTATTACTTTAGACATTTTCCTGTTAAATTGCTTTTTTTTTCTTTTTCTTTTTTAGGCAGCCATGTCTGACATAGATCAAGCCTTTTGAAGCCTGCTCCCAGCACCACAGAGGGTGCTCACGCCTTGCTGCTGTCTGTAAATGCAACAGGCTCATTCTCGAGTCCATCATAAGCACCGTTGGCTGCACTGCCGAAGACACGGAGCAATCACAGGGCCACAGCAGCCTCCCGCAGAGCCTTCTTGATCAAAACTTCCATTTTGATAATGAGTTAATCACCATTACTGTCTGAGTAGTATTTTCCAGTCTGTTTTGTGCCCACCACGCACAGATCTGTCTAGACCACACACTCTCTGCACTTGCCTGTGAGCACTCTGCGGGAGACGTCGTGACCAGACATGCATTTACTTCTGTCAGCGAGATCTGTCACCCTGTCACATAAAGAAATAAGACTAGCTTGACAAGTCCACGTTGGCAGCTACTCCTTCCCTGTTCCCTTCCAGGTGTTGGATTATTTGTTTCAGCATTTTTTGCAGGAACTGGTGTTGCACTGATGGGGGTACACTTCCCCAGAGGCTGCTGCCCTTGGCTTCAATGACAGGAACCCTCCTCTCCTTTTACAGTCCTTCAGAAGATGTGGCAAGAGCTCAGCGTTTGCAAATTCTTACAGAAAATCCCCAATGGCTCTGAAATTTTAGCACAGTTCCCCCTCCTCTCTTCCCCAGTTCTTTTGAGCATCTTAAGATTTAGATCGTGAGGTCTAGACGAGCTTGAAAGCTCCGTATTTATTTAGAAAGTACATGTTAACCTGGTGCTTTGAACTTGGTTGGAGGGCTTGTTTGTTTTCAGTGTTATATTAGTTACATAAATCTCTTTTTTATGTTTCTGTGTGAAAACTTTGCTGTCGACCAAGACTGTATACAAAGACTGAGTCACTTCCTTTGAGGCATACTATGTTAAAACATGGGATGAGTGTCTGAGATCTCCATTTTGTGGTGAAGAGCTAAAATAAAGAAATCCTCCAAGAGCAGCTGGCAGAAAATATTTGTAATGAGAGCTGCCAACTACTAGAGGAAAGTGGCTTATTTATGTAGGGGCACCACTGAGACAGACTGAAGAGACAGACTGCACTGGATTTAGAAAATGAAAATCATCCAAGTGGACAAGGCTGTAAAAACTATATAATATAAAAAATGAATCTTGTAACACAGCAGCACCTGCATCTGGCAATCTTATTCATGCCTTTTGCAGGAGATAAACCTTCTTGCTCTATCAAATAAACCCCATAATTACATTGCTTAAGTAGGATATTAAGTGGCATCATATTAAGCCATTACATGACCCTTGTCATCATCAGCCCTGCCAGGCGGTGAGGAATACTGTTGTTCCCCGCTGATTTCTCTGGGTATCTATTTAAACATACTGTGGTAATTAGAAACATCTAAATAAAGCCCTGCCCAGGATTACAAGAGCTGAATTGAAGAAACCTTTCTTTCTGGTGGCTACAATGCCCTTACCTGCTGTTGTTGTGTGTGCACATGCATCCTCATCAATGTCCCTCATTTGATATGATCCAAAGCTCTATGGGGTAAGAAAGCAAAGAGGTTCAAAGGCAGCATCCTTTTCCTCTTCTGACTGATAGAGCCTTTGCCACTGGCAAAGAGGATCTTTCCACAGGGCTTGAAAGCCAAATGTGCTATTTCCCTCTGCTTTATTCCTTTATGCCTTTCTTTGAAGGGAAACCTGCAGGTTTCAGATCCCAGCTTCATTCTAGGCGTCCTTCCTAATTACCTGAACTGCCATCATTAAATGCAGCACATATATTGATCACTATCATGAATGTTGCCTTTCTAATATTCAGCGACTGTGAATCAAACTGTGTTGCAGATGTGGATTTCAATGACAAGCTATATCTGAGTGCATCCCACAGATTTCCCTTCCTTATAATAATTATAACTGAATCAGGAAAAAAAAAAAAAATCACTCAAGTTCCTGTCCTTTAGTTATTCTCTCAGGTAATATGATTAGCTCAGGAACACTACTAGGCATCTAGTCCTGGGAAAAATTTCAGCTTCAGGTGGGAGAAACCCCTTGCTGATTATGAAAGGTGTTTGGGAACACGCTTCCAGACTGGATTGCTTCCCAGATTTAGGAAACAGATGGCCTAGAAAGGTTTATGTTCATTTTTCAAAGCACCAGTTTTAGCATTTGCCTTTCACTTAATTGTGTTTCAAGAGAACATTTCTTCACTTCCCACAGGAAAACCACCACAAAAGGATTTCCAGCTCTGTGCTGTGCTGCCATCCCTGCTTTTCTCTCACTCACAGGATTTCACCCTCCAATGCCTCAGATGCTCCTGTGCTTTCCATCAACTGCAAAAATTGTTCACGAGCAAGCTCACAAACAAGTCGTACTTCATGCCACTGGTAAGTAATTACAGTGGTAGACACAGTTTGTAAAAGTGCCTTATTGAAAGGAAAAATTCAGATATATCAATGATCTTTGTCAAAAGGGAGATTTAAAGATTTTAAGATACTTAAGGAGAAATTGAAATTGTCCACTTCAATCTCAAAGGCAACCTTACATTTTATAGCCAAGGGCCAAAGCATCATAAGTTGAGACATGACAGTAATGTAAATGATTTTGCCTGAACAATTCAACAGTTATGTGAAAAGAGTTTGTCTGAGAGTTATTTTTGTCTATTTAATGCATTACCTCTTAACAACCTATTCCCTTGTTTCCCTCTTTCATGACTGAGTTGTATACCAGGTTGTGAGGATCCAGTTCTAGCCATGAGATGGTCAAAACCTTATATTGCCAAGTCCTGCACTTGGATTAAAACAACCCCATGCAAGGCTGGGGACAGAGTGGCTGGAAAGAGCCCAGCAGAAAAGGATCTGAGAGTGCTGCTTGACAGCAGCTGAACATGAGCCAGCAGTGTACCCAGGTGGCCAAGAAGGCCAATGGCATCCTGGCTTGGATCAGCAACAGTGTGGTCAACAGCATCAGGGCAGTGATTGTCCCTCTGTACTCGCCACTGGTGAGGCCACACTTCAAGTCCTGTGTCCAGTTTTGTATCCCTTACTACAAGAATGATATGAAGGTGGTGGAGTCATGGCCAGAGAAGGGCAATGGAGCTGGTGAAAGGTCTGGAGCACAGGTCTTATGAGGAGCAGCTGAGAGAGCTAGGGTTGTTTAGCCTGGAGAAAAGGGGGCTCAGGGGAACCTCACTGACCTCTACAACTACCTGAAAGTATATTGTGACAAGGTGGGGGTCGGCCTCTTCTCCCAGGTAACAAGTGACAGGACAAGAGAAAATGGCCTCAAGTTGCACCAGGCAAGGTGGATAGTAGGAAAAATTTCTTAACAAAAAGGGTTGCCAGTTATTGGAGCAGGCTGTCTAGGGAAGTGGTGGAATCACCTTCCCTGGAAGTGTTCAAAAAACAGGTGGATGTGGTACTCAGGGACATGGTTTAGTAGCAAATAAGGCAGTGTAAGGGTAATGGTTTGACTTGACGATCTTAAAGATATTTTCCAGCCTTAACAATTCTACAATTCTATGATGTGAACAACTATGACACTTGGCCAACACTTCCCCCTGCATACAGAGCACATCTTCTCCAATCGAGAAGGGCCACACACCACTAAAACTTCTCAGTGCCTGGACATGTAATTTTTCCACATAATTGCCTAGATAGGTGCACAACTGCACACTCCCAGCCAGCTGGGGGGCATGGGGGTGTGTGTGTGTGTGGGTACATTAGGTTATCTGGTAATCCTCCAGCCTTTTTAGACCAGAATAGCTGTTCCAAAACAAACATGCTCCAATAGCCACTCCAGAATAGTTCATCAGGTGGCTTTGCTTTCCTGAAAAAGATTATTTCTCATGAATAATCACTGCCCTCTGGAAATACAGTGGCTTTTCGTCAACTAGCATGCCCTAGGGAGAACCACTCCCAATCAACTTTTGGGAGATGATGTATTCTGTAGTAGTTATTATAGCAAATTTGCTCAGGTGGATAAGGTCAGGAGAGGTGTTGACTGGAAATGCTCTTTGACCAACTTACCCAGAGGTTAAGGAGCAATTAGGAGCACAGTGGAAGATTTTACCCAAGCACTTGCCGCAGGCACAAAATTGATGCTGAAAAAATGCAAAGTCTGTTTTTGTCTCTTGTCGTCTGCACCTCAATCACAGTATAGAATTACTCTGGTCCAGCGATGCCTGCTCGGAGAAGGGTCCATATTCATTCCACCTCCGGGGTTTCCATTAACATTGCAGTTACACTGTCATTTGGGCAGAAGGCCCTAGTCAAAGCACTGCTTCATTTGATCTGCATCTGTCCTAAAGTAATATCCCTCTGCCCTTTCCATTCTGTTTCCCTCTGAGGAAAGGACTGCTGTTTTTGTGAGGAATGACTGCCTCCATTTGACAGCAGAATACTTCGGAGCAATCACACTAAGCAGGCACGCTGCTGCTATGAATTACTGTCTACAGCACATTATGGTGACCTCCCTACTTTCCTCTTCCATTTCATACGAGGACCTAGAAAGGAAAGGCACCCTTGTGTGGATCTTAGTCATTCAAATATGGTGCTTTTCAATGATTCTTTCAAGGAAATGGAAAGCAATTTTGTTGAAAAAAGGAGAATATTCAAATAACGTGGATCCTACTCTCCCCTTGTGTTTGTTACGGTGGAATTTACAGGCAGCCCCTGTATTTCTAGAGTATTGAAAATTTGGTATTCCAAAGGTCCCAGTTCAAAATATTGGCTTTTTTTAACCATCGAATTTTGCTATCAGGGTATCAGGTTAACATTTCATATAACCTCTCTCTAAGAAAATGTATGGATCTGATATTGTAATGGATGCTTTTACTTCTACTGGCAATTTTGCACATTCTCCCCAGTCTCTGTTTCTTTTAAGATAAGAAGAGGCCCCAGCTAGGAAAGGAACCTATAACACAGGGAGCTTGCCATCCTCTGCCAACCGAAGAAAGACGGAAATTTTGAGGCTTATTTATTTATATTTTTTGCTGTGGTACCCTGGGAAACTATGAACCAAACCATGTGTACATCCCCATAAACCCTTCCAAGTAAAATATATTGATTTGCAAAGGTCATTCTTTGTTAGGGAAAATGTTGAATGTCTTAGCATCTTTAAAATCTAGGATTCTTATAACTAATTTAGGCATGAAAAACTGTTATCTCAGGGGTTTTGTTTTGTAAGATAGATGAGAGAGATATTATGTAGGGAACATTTATTCTGAACGACCTTATGTTTTCTCTAAGGGAGAAAGGATGCTCAGCTCTCAAGTTCTATTTAGCTATTGCTAATGATAAGAGTGACCTCTTGTGGATGTTTCAAAAATCTTTTCTAATTCAAGTTACTTTAACCTGGTGGTAGTTTCGGACCTTTTTTTTGCTGGGGGAGGGGGGCATTTCTAGTACACTTGTTACTGTTAATAAAAGAATAAACAATTTCTCCCTTGGTCAAGTTTATGACTAGACCCCCAATTTCAGTGTACCGGATCTTTAAGTTACAAAGGAAAATAGTACATATATTGAATAAGAAGAGAGTTGTTTTAAAAAGGGAATGGATGGTCTTCAGGTTTATTAATTAAGCATGCTACTGTATCCAGAAGTCACAAGCAGATTTTGGTATTTGCAATTAAAGCTGTTGCATATGTTTGAGCAAAACCAGCTTGCTTGTTTTTCCTTAATTAAAAGTGCCACTAACCATTAAATTGGCTTCTAATGAGTCAGTAATAACTGCACCTGGGCTAAAAAATTTGTCTTGTGACTTCAGACACAAAAAGTATATTCAGACTAGTGTCACAGGGTGTGCTGTACTATACCTCTCTTTTTGGTTTCCAGCTGCATGTTGTGCCACTTTAGACATGGGTTTAGCCATTCTATGGCTTCTCAAAGTCACAGGCAGACACCTGGTCTGCAATTAGCATTCATCAATGTTTTAACCCAAGGGCCTGGGGTTTATACCAAAGCAGCTGAGTCTCATCTACATTTAGCTAAACTGACTGGTAGGTTTTTGCAGAAGGACAGGATGAATAAACACAGGATACCAACACCTGTTTCACTGAATCACAAAATGGTTTGTATTGGAAGAGAGCTTAAAGACCATCTAGTTCCAACCCCCTCCCATGGGCAGGGACATCTTTCACTAGACCCAGTTGCTCAAAGCCCCATCCCACCCGGCCTTGAACACTTTCAGGGATGGGGATCCACAGCTTCACTGGGCGACCTGTTCCAGTGTCTCACCACACTCACAGTAAAGAATTTTTTCTAGGTTACTGTCTAGCCTAAAATGCAGTTTCTTTCCGCTCTTGTAAAAAGTCCTTCTCCATCTTTCTTTTAGGCTCCCTTCAGGTACTGGAAGGCTGCAATTAGGTCACCCCAAAGTCTTCTCTTTTTTAGGCTGAACAAACCCAATTCTCTCAGCCTTTCCTTGTAGGAGAGGTGCTCCATCCATTGGGTTGAAAAGTAATTATGTGGCTGGAGATGGGAAAAAATACCTAGTGTTTGTTCCTAAGGACAAATCTTGGGAGAAGCCCCTCCTGTTTAATAAATCCTGAGGTTTACATAACTGTGGAAGTGTTTTAAAAAGTTGAAAGACATCAGCACAGAGGAGGACAAGAATAATGTCTATGAAGACCCACAGGACTGAACTGAATGGAAACGAAATTCAGTCATGCAAAATATCTTTTGGAAGTAGCAATGAAAAGTTATTTGGAAGACAGGTACACAAACTTGGAAATGATGAAAAGAGAGAAAGAAAGAGTGAGCTTATGATGATCTATCAGTGGCACTGGAATCCATTAAGGGGAAGATTTAGTCTTGAGGGAGGTATGTCCTATCCAGGTGAGGAAATATTGGAATATAATATAGTGTGCATTTCTAGGCATGTATATCAGAGTCACAGGAACTCAAAAGAGGATCTAATGCAGAGATGGGCTACTCTGACCATCAAGGAAGAGGAGGAAGTTATCCTGCTCCTGCCAGTAAAAGGAGAGCTGATGGAAGTTATGATTACTCTGCACAGTTCCAGTTGGGCTGGAGGGCATGGAAGGGAAAATCTGCAGACCATACAACAACCATTGAGCCTAGAGGCTTTTGCAGCCTTTGCTTTGTGTCTGCAGTAGTGGAAGGATCAAAGTCCCACCATTGTGTGAGTAGCCTGAAGGGACTGCAAACAGAATGATATGTAGCAAAAGGAAGAATAGACACCCAATGATATACATCATTAGATAGACTTAAGCAACAATTTCCATCTATGTAAAAAAGCAATCTGTTTCATGAACAGCAAATAAAAAGGAGCACACACTTGACTGAAACAAGCAGTCATTTGAAATGTGAACCCGGGTTTGCTAGTGGACTTTTGGCACATGCTGTCAATCACAGTTCTTAGCACTTATTAACACAAACAACATAATTCTCCCCTGGGGGAGAAAAAAAAAAGACATACTCTAAAAAGAAAAGGGGGAAAAAAGCATAAATTTGTCTTCCTGAAATTGACTGTCCTCAGTAGCTTTTTTCAGGATCCTGTGAAGTTTAACTTACTGGTAATGATATACAAAAAAATGTATAAGTACACACTTAATTCACAGTGAAAATACCAGATATATAGAAATATATATTCAGTAAAGCAGATAGCTGATAAACAGCCTAACCACAACATACTCATATTATTTTTTGTACACATCATACTGAGCATTGTGAAACTGGGACACACAGTACTTAAAGCATTACATTACAATAGGAAACCATATTCCATTACCATTTCACATGGGGGAGGAGGGAAAAAATACACTGTTCATTTTGCTTGTTTTTCTTTTTCTGTAATTACTTCTTAACATTCATCACTTAATATGATTTCAAAATTTCCATAGGTCTCAAAACCTCTCTCTCAAGTTTCAGAAACACCAGCATGGCAGCAGCACAGGCAGGTGATCACCATTTCGTGCAGGCAGTGTCACTGTCCCCACAGCTTTTGGTTGAGCCCTCTTGTCATTAATCCAAGTCTCTGGCATTCAGATGGTTAATTACCTTTCTTCCAAGTGATGCATGGTCATTTACAGTAATGTAATTGTCCTCCTGGCCAATGTCTGAGACATGAGGTTCTCCTTGAGAGAAGAGGCTGAGGCAGAGCATCCCTATTATTCCTGGGTTAAACTGCTTCACCAGTGTAGGACCAGCATCAGGGTGCTGCACCCCCAGGCAACCAACACTCATTTGTCAGAGGACCGTCACTGTGTCCCACAGTTCAGCCAAAGGGTAAAGGGGAAAACTGTGATAGTCTGGGCAAGGGGGCAGGAGGGATACAACAGCAGGATCACCAGGTTCCTGCCTGAGAGCCTACAAAGATAGAAGCAGTGCTGAATACTGCTGTGGTCACACTGGGTCGGAGCAACATCCAGACCCTTGCAGTGTACTGTAGGGATTAGTCATGCTCTGAGAGCAAAAGACAACACCGAAGACTTAATACTAAAACAAGTAGTTCCCAGGGCTCTCAGGACCATCCCAGCCTCATTCGTTCAATATTTGTTTCTCTTGCTTGATCAACGGCCTCCAAAAATATAGATTTTTCCTTAGCAGGAACAGTAATTGGAATTAATGTCTTTCTCCTCTGCTTGGTCAACAATTTTCATCAAAGTTACAAGAACTGAGAATTCTCTATCACTGAGAAATCCTGCTGAAATCACCAAGCAACTTAAAATTTTGTGGTGGGAAGAGCTGTCCCTCCAGCTATGAGGCCTTATGAAGTCCCACTGTTGTCACTGCTGGCAGGAACATTTGGAGCCCTCTAGAAAGATGGGAGGGATTATTTCATGTTTTACATGCTCTGAGTATATTTTAACCACAATAATAATTAGCGATTGCAACATAACACTGTCTCTGTCAGTGGTTGTTATGGTTCAGTCCCAGCAATCTGCAGGGACAGGATAATGTATTTACCTCCCAGGAGCTGTAGGGAAAAGAAGCTGGTTTCAGTCATCTGGCACCGGGTGGCTGAAAGCAGAGGCACAGCCTTACACCCAGGCAGGATTTCCTATCGAAAATTCTAGCAAGAGAAATGAAGCATTAAAAGGAGCTTCAGTGTCTCTTTCCAGAAGCAATCAGGAGCTGAGTTTCTCTGTTGGCTGCTAAGCAGTCAGGTTCACAGGGCTCTTCCTAAGCTTCTTTTGGGAATCCACAGGGGACTCCTGGCTCCAAGGAGAAGGGAGCCAAATACTGCTTCCCAAAGTACAAATATTATACTAGAACTCCCAGAGGAATGCAGAACATACAGGCAATAACTAAATGTGTCTAGGAAAAATACTTGCATATGTACAGCCCTCGAAGGCATAAAGTTACTGACAGGAACAGAGTCAGTGGGACACAGCACAGTGTGGAGGATTGCTGTGGGGCCCTTCTCCCAGGTGTCTGGGAGGGTGTCAGGGTAGGGTAAGGGTAAAGCCTTGGACTGGCTTGTTGCAGCACAGGCAGCTGTCTTTTTGCCTGTGTGTTTTTGCAGAGGTGAGAGAAGACAAGGTGACAAGTCACCTGGTGTTCCTGTTAGTTGTTACGCAATGAGGGGACCTGGGTAACTGCTTTTAACCAAAGCAAAGGCTTCATGTACTGGCTGTATGTTATGGTTCAATCCCAGCTGACAACTAAACACCATGCAGCCTCTCACTGTGGGATGGAGGTGAGAATTGCAAGGGTAAAAGTGAGAAAACTTGTGGGTTCAGATAAGGATATTTAATAGGTAAAGCAAAAGCCATGCATACCAACAAAGCAAAAGAAGGAATTTTTTTCACCTCTTCCCGTGAACAGGCAGATGTTCAGTCACCTCTAGAAAAGCCAGGCTTCAGCATGCGTAATGGGAAGACAAAGCCATCACTCTGAACGTCCCCTCATTCTCCTTCCTCTAGCTTTATATGCTGAGCATGATACCATATGGTATTGTGATATCCCTGTGGTCAGCTGGGGTCAGCTGTCCTGGCTGTGTCCTCTCCCTACTCCTTGTGCGCTCCTAGCCTGCCTGTGGGTCGGGTGGGATGAGAGGCAGAACAGGCCTTGACTGTGCCTGAGAACTACTCAGCAGTTGCTAAAGCACCCCTGTGTTATCAACACTGTTTCCTGCAGATCCAAAATACAGCCCCACACTAGCTACTGAGAAGAAAATTAACTCTGTCCCAGCCAAAACCAGTACACAATAACAACAGCTACACACAGCTCTGCGACTGCCTGTGTTGTTCAGGAGGGGCTGGAGTGAGTGAGGAGTGCAGTGACTCAGGCTGGGATAGCAATAAGATGGCTTAGCAAAACCACCCAAGTTCTGGCTTTTTTTCAGACTCCCCCTGCTCCCCTTCTTATCCTCGAGTTCCTTTGTATCACAGCACAGGAAAGAGACAGATAGACAGAAAAGGTGTAGGGAAAGAAGTGCAGGGAAACTCGTCAAGGGTTTGCTAGACTTGGAAGATTTCAGAAGGAATACATTTTGATAAATCATAGAATAATAGCATCATTTAGGTTGAAAAGACCCTTTAGGTCAACACATCCAACCATTATCCCAGCACTGCCAAGTCCACCACTAAAACAGGTCCTGAAGTGCCACATCTGCATGTCTTTTAAATATCTCTACCACTTCCCTGGGCAGCCTGTTCCAATGCTTGACAATCCTTTTGGTGAAGAAATTTTTCCTAATATCCAATATAAATCTCTGTTGGTGTAAACTGAGGCTGTTTTTTCTTGTCCTATTGCTTATTACTTATGAGAAGAACCACCACTTTGCCACAGTCTTCCTTCAGGTGGTTGTGGAACATGAGAAGGTCTCCTTCTGATCCTCCTTTTCTCCAGGTTAAACAACCCCAGTTCCCTCAGCTGCTCCTCATAAGACTTGTGTTCCAGACCCTTCAGCAGCTCCATTGTCCATCTCTGGACACACTCCAGCACCTCCATGTCTTTCTTGTAGTGAGAGGCCCAAAACTGAGCATAGAATTTGAGGTGCAGCCTCACCAGTACTGAATATAAGGGGACAATCACTGCCTTGGTCCTGCTGGCCATACTATTTCTGATCCAAGCCAGGATGCCATTAGCCTTCTTGGCCACCTGCGTACACTGTTGGCTTGTGTTCATCTGCTGCCAACCAGCATCCCCCAGGTCCTTTTCCACTGGGCAGCTCTCCAGCCACTCTGCCCCCAGCCTGTAGCTCTGCATTGGGGTGGTTGTAACCCAAATACAGGACCCGGCACTTGGACTTGTTAAACCTCATACAATTGGTCTTGGCCCATTGATCCAGCCTGTCCAGATCCTTCTGCAGCAAGTCAACACTCCCACCCAGCTTGGTGTTGTCTTTGAATTGACTGAGGATGCACTCAATCCTCTTGTCCAGATCATCGATAAAGATATTAAACAGGACTGGCTCCAAAACTGAGCCAGGGGGAGCCCCACTAGTGACTGGCCACTAACTGGATGTAACAGCATTCACCACCACTCTCCAGCCTCAGCCATTCAGCCAGTTTTTATCCAGTGAAGAGTAGGTCCATCCAAGCCACAAACAGCTAATTAGTCCAGGAGAATGCTTTTGAAAACAGTGTCAAAGGCTTTACAAAAGTCCACAGCCTTTGCATCACCACTAAGAGGGTCACTTTTCATAGAAGGAGATCAGGTTAGTCAGGTTAATGAAGAATACTTTGACTAGACCTTGTTCTGCTGAGGTTCCCCTCTCATCCTCAAAGGCTTCTTGGGGAAGAATATGGGCCGCAGCCTCAGCTGCAAACTCATGGTCCCTCTGGCACAGTGTGATCACATAGGTCTCTCCTGCCAGCGGGTACTGCGTCCAGCTCATAGCAGAATCAGGACTCCTTATAGCAGTCAAACCACACCAGGAAGTCTCCAGAATCAATTCTCTTTTCCTTGTCTTGTGAACAGCTCTTTCACTGACAGGCTTTGGATAGGCTGGGAAAAAGGGGAAGAAAGATATCAGGCTGTGACTGGTGACAGAAATATGGGATCCAGAGGAAGGGCTAAAGAAGAAGCCAGCAGGCAAGACGGGCCCAGCTCTGGACCAGAGCAAAGCCAGGCTGCGCAGAATGCAGACATTGAGAGCATCTCTGACTCTCCCAAATACAAGGTAACAGCCAAGTATTCCCATACTGCCTAACTCATAACTTTAGCATGGCCTGCTGTCAGCTGATGCTTATAAAACTCAGAGGTGACCTCTCAGCTTCCATCTTTCAGTGGCAAATTGAAGCATTTGATATGTATGGTTTTAGTCTGATTAGCATCTGTATTTTGTGGCCACTTCCCTCACAGATAGCAGAAACATCTTCTACTTCATTTGAATGCTGCAGGCTGATTTCTATCTACCATGTGTTCTGTGTTGCTGTTTGGCTTTCTAAAGCTGTGGGCAGAGGAAATGGCAAAATTGCCTGTTGAATAGAAAAAAAACAACCAAAAAACCCGGCTAAAAATATGCTTCTATCACATCATACAAACTCCGCTGCCAGCATAAACATCTCTAACTCATTCTGGCAAAGACCATTGATCCAGCTGCCTTTGGGGTTGCCTGGCTGCTTGGCTCACTTGGGCCTCCATGAACCCACCACAGACCTTGTGTGGAGACATCTATTTTCTCTTGACAATGCTCAGTCATTTAGGATTACACAGGTGAGGACTGATCATGAGGGATTACAGAAGGGATCTGAGTGAAAGGCTAAGCCTGGACTCTCTGGTCTGACAAAGGTCTATGCCAGCCCTAGCCGTGCAACAAAAATGGAAAAAACAAAGATTGATCATGGCTTAGAGGAAGAATCCCTTTCCTTGTTCAGCTCCTGGTGCCTCCAGTTGGTGCCTGTTGTATCTTTCAATACAAGAGCTAGGGAGAAGCTGGTAAGATCCTAACCCAAAATGAAAAGTAGTCCTTTACACACCCTCCAGCCACCCTGCGGACATCCTCACCAAACACGACTGTGGGTTCAAAAAGGTGTTCATAAAAATACAAAACTGAGATCTACTGAGGGCTCTGAAACACACAGACATTGCATCTGGCTTAGAAAGTCTCTTCATTACTGGAGGCTGAGAGATGACGTATTAGTATTACCCTGTACTCCTCTGGTTTTTGACTACTGCTGAAAACAGAGCACTGAGTCTGACAGGCTTTCATTCCAGTCCAGACTGGTGGCCTTATGCTCCTTTATGGTGCAGTGTACTCCAGGACCTTTGGTCATCATCAGCCCTGTATGCAAGAGCCTGGGATTTTATGCTGTCCTCATTCAGTGGGAAACATGACAAAGAGGTAAATCCCTTAGGACACTTTCCTGTGATTTCTTCCAAAATTTATCACCACTTCTCCAGTCCTCTACTCCTTCCCCTTCACACATACCTAGCAGACCAGGACCTTATATACCATTTAGGGAGATCAAGCCAAAACACTGTAAAGCCCTGCATATGTGCTTCTCTAGGAGATGCCTGCTAGGGTTCCCTATGCTAGCGACTAGTGTCATAGCCAAGGCCAACTGGAGCCAAACTGCTCCCCTCATAGTCCCACCCCTGGCTGTGCTTGCCCCCCACACACCCAGGACCACTCATTGTGAGACTTCTCATTACCTAAAAAGCAATCCTCAAGGCTACGCCTATACAAGCAAATTAAGAAGAGCTGAGGAAAGCTTTAGGCTCCTGCCAGATAATGTTACATCTCCTTCCTCCTCACCCCTTTAAATTTGCACAATGTAGGGCCCATTCCCAACAGGTAGTTTGTGTGAAGTTGCACATTTCGGATGGGAAAGAGAATTTAATGCTGTGGACACACACAGCTGCTCTGTGCCAAGAGCACCGGTGCCAGAGAACAATCTCACACACAGCTTATGAACAGAGGCAGAGCCAAAAACATCTGATTTCTGTGTTTTCCTTCTTCCACCTCTTCTGAATGCAGGCAAAGCAACAGCATCACTGGCTAATCCTTCCCTGAGTCTTGTGCTTCCCCTCCCCTCTCGCTGTGTTTTGATTTGCAGTGGTTGTTGCTTGGTTGCTGCCCAGGCGGGTGAGACGTGAGCCGTGTGCTCCTGTTCCAGGACCAGCTCCAAACCATTACGTGCTTGCAAGCAAACCCACTCCCCATGCAGGGACATATGACTCAAACAGGAGCACAGAAATATTTAACTCCTCCATGCCAAGTGGTTTTCCAGCACCATGCACAGAAGGAACAGAGCGCTGAGCAAAAAGCAGACTGCAATCAGCAGCTGTCTGTCTAAAGGGGAACAGATATCACTGCTAAAAAAAAAGATGTAAACCCAGGCTGTCTTACAACTGGAAGAACCTCAACTCTTACCAATGTTTTAGTACACATTCTCCAAGATGAATTACCTGTTATTACTCATAAAGATAAAATGAAGCCTTTGCAGTGTATAATTAGCACATATTGACAATATTTGAAAGGGTCTGGCCAAAGCTGGCACTTAGGCAGAGTCAATTGCTGCTAAGTAAACATGAAAATTACTTGCTTGAAAGGACCATCTGGTAAAGAGGCACCTCTGTGAAACGAGAAGGCTGCAATTCAGACACACAGTTCTGAACACAACCCTGTAACTGTCTACACAGCAAACAAAACATTCAAGAGCATGAAGAGTGGGAGGCACTTTTTTTTCACAATTCCTTTATTTAGGAAAGTGTGATTGATTTGGGTGCCTCCAGCACAGAAAACATACCAGAAATAATAGCAGTTCTGAGACTGGACAAAACAGTACAAAGATAAAAATAAGGGGAAATTGTAAGATCTTTGTGCACAATTAACTTGAGGAATGTGTTGGTACTGAGGTCACAATATTGCAGGATTAAAGAAGAAATGATGCCATGATTATACTACAATACTTTCTCAAGGTCAGAGCCTCCCTCCAAATTCTATATACAAATTTGGAAAAGAAAAAGCTTTCCAGGACATATAGAAGACCCAGACTGAGGGATTTGGGAGGACATCTTGCCAGACTCTTTTCATTTTTCCCATTCAAGAATTTATTGTATTTTTCAATTGTCTGTCACTATTCAGTATTGAGAAAGGACATTAGACTACTTGGAACGTCATCCAATTCTTACGGAGGATTTTACTCTGTGTGGATTGAAATGAGCTTAACCCTGAGGTTTGTAAGTATACCTTGGTGTGGGGGCAGAGGCAACAGAGAACTGATTCATAACAACAGTGAACAAAAGAGAATAAAAACTTACTCTGTCTTCCAAAGTTTTTCCACACATACATTTAACCTTTGGGAATAGTGTACCTTAAGCAAATGAGGCTGAATAACTTCAGTATTAGCTATTCAACTGGAATTGCTCTGGTACCACCACAGAGCACAGTGCTTGAGCTTCGGGTGTTCCCTCACAAGTTCTCCTGCAGTCCAGTTCTAGCAGAGATCAAGGAAAGCAACAACCAAGAGGAGGGGAACGAGGCTGGGATGGAAATGCACATGGCACACATACTCAGTGATTTCTGGTTCTGGGTAGGTTTTGTTTTGTTTGAATACCTCTATTTGAACCTGTTTCCACTGGCAATGAAGGTCTACATCCTTTGGGTCTTACATCTACATAAGACCTCACAGGTTTACTTTAAAACAAAGTTGCTCTGAGGGTGCTCCACATGAAGAAGCACCCGCGCCTGTAGAGAACAGTATCCTTTCCAGATGCTACAGCACATTTTCTGAAAGTATCGGCAGGGCTCCAGGCCTGAGGGTGTCAGGAATGAAGTCACCCTTTAGCAAAGCCCCTGATGCAGCTTAGACTCTGGTGACATGTCCTTGAGAGGCAGAAACCAAATTTACTTTGACAGCCTTGTTATACTTCTTGATGTAGAACCTGTTCTCTGTAACAAGAGACTCAAGACTGCTGGTTTAGACATGCTGTGTTGGTGGCAGGTTCAGATCTCCATGCAACTTCATGGGGACAAATCTCACCTGAACACTATAAAACAGAGGGAATGGGGAAATCTCAGTGGTGCTGGGGCCCTTGTTAAGTAGACTTCTATTCACGCAATGGATGATCTTTCTCCTTCTGCCCAAGCCAAGTAATTTCAGATAACAGAAAATAAAGCTGGCATGGAGCATTTAGGCATTTTTCTAATGCTATGACTCCTTAGCCACAGCAAGTCCATTTTCTGTTAGCCAACAAGGGCAACCAGCCAGCACTGTGAGGTGCCTCCGCCACCAGCAGAAAACAGAAGGTACTTGCTTCAGGGCAGAGCTGAGCTCAAAGTTTGATATCTCTCTTCTTATGATCAACACCATATTAGGTACTCCTCCCTTCTTTTAGTTTAAAAGTATCTTTCTTTCCCTCCTAGATCTGCTCGGACACGAGTCCTACTGCCTGAACCTGCTCTCTTACTGCAGCTTTGGCCAAAGAACTGGCAACTGCAGCCACCAGTTTCTTTTTTTCTTGCTTGAAAAGAAAACCAGTGGATCAGCAAGGGAAGAACAAGATCTTGTGATGAGAAGGGGCTGGGAATCACAACAAATACCTAGGACAGCGAGCAGGGTCTCTCCTATGAGCTTCACGAGGATGAACTGAGGATGGGAGGATTTAATGCTGTGATGGGTTGAAGTGGCTATGGCCACTTTCCATATACCATCCTAAAAATGCTATTCTCAGGCTGTAACTTCAGAAGTTTCAGTTCTGCCTCTGTAGTATACTGGGTAGGGGAAAAGAGACCACAGTTGTTTCTCTAACTTCATCAGTGGTGACGTTAACTGGCCTGACCCCAGGACAAGCTTCTGTGTTCAAAATCCAAAATCCAGGAGCAGGGCTCCAATATGGCTGTTGCACAAAAAGAGCAGCAGATGTTTATGAGAAAAAATGTAAGCAACATTTACAAGTAAAGACATTACTTCCATGTATGAAGGAAGTCCCAAATTTAGCAGACAAGGCAGAACCCCACATATGGCAGAACAGAGCTATAAAAGTTGTCAGCAAGTGATATTCATCTTGATTTAGAAACAACTTGTTCCTACCAAGTAACATAAATATGACTGAAAACATGCTCGTCTTTTAGCTGCAAGTGCAGTATGCACATTTGTTAGAGGAACTAGGGAAAAGTGCTGGCATGGATTCACTTTTTTTGCACCTCACTCAATAGTATCAGATTTTTTGCTCCAGATTACTCATCCTTCTTATTCTATGATTCAATAGCCAACAGCTTCCAGCAAGTGCTGCTGGATAGAATGAAGCAGCATAAGTTTTGGTTCCTGGTTTGATGAAGCAGTGATACAAACAGGACAACAGATCACTACGGTCTCCACACTCTAAGAATGGCGTTACTCAGGGAAGTAGGCACTATCGAGATGCTGTCTTTCCAGGGCTCAACATCTACTAACACAGGACATGTAGTGTGAGGAAAAAAACTATTTATTAACTTAACACAGTTACTTTATTTACTTCTGTTCTCAAGTCTCAGGGTGCACAAAGATCTGGGTTATAAAAAGGAAACCTTGATCAGTCATCTTTCCCCACCTCCTTCCTTTGGTGAATGATGTTTCAAACGCTGTTGTCCAGTGTATCAAAGCAGCTCAAGCAGCATTTACACACACTTCCAACACAAAAGCAGTCCTGTAACTGACGTTTGTTTGCTCCCACATTCAGTGAATACAGGCACAGAGGCCAAAGTCAATCCAACACCGAAAGAAAAAAAAAAAGGCTAGTATTTACAAAAAATAACTTCACAATGGTTTTACTCAGCAGCTTGCTGGCAGCAAGACGTAACTGAGGGATGGGAGATTCCCTCCACAATCTGGCTCAGCTTTGCCCTCACACAACTGTTTTAGAATAGAACATCCTGAGTTGGAAGGAACCCACAAGGATCATCAAAGCTTTGCTGCTGCTGCAGCCTAACCAGTGTCCCACCAATTCACTGGGCTTAGACGAAAAAGCATTTTTTATTCTTCATTTTAACCACGTATTTTTTTGAGTTTATTCTATAGGGCCAGTCAGGTCATATTTAGGGCTAAAAAATAACCAAGCAGCTACAAAAGGAAAAGCCCACTTCATGATCCTACTCCATCTTTGTCACAACTCACTCCTGAGGAACTCCATCCTACCTCCTCCAAGGGCCCCTTCCTCTTCTCCTTCACCTTGTATTTTGGGGACCTCCAGCTCCCCTTCAAATCCACCCCTTACATTCACACCAGTGCGATAGGCTGCCCTGGGTCCCCAACAAACCCCAGTGTGCCGCCATCTCTACAGCCTCCCCCACTTCTCTTGTACTGGGGCTAAAACCATTGTCATGCAATTTATAAGCCCCAACATCCAACTACTGCTTCTCAGATGCCATTTGCTTCTTAAAACCTCATGAGGCCAATGCTCAGCCCTTGGGCTGCCGTAAGGGAAATCAAACTATCACCCCCCTTCTGACAGCAGCACATCAGAGGCTTGTTTCTGCTCAGACCACATTTACCACAGCTCTAGCTCTTAATCCTCCAGAGAAAAAGCTTCCCCCATGAACTCACACTCTTATAAATTCAACCTGGTTTATTCCAAATATCACATAAATTAAATACATTTCCCATGAATATTGCAAATATACATGAAATGAACATTGCAATCTTTAAAAAAAGTTTGTTTTGGCTTTGTTTATGCAACAAGAAGTGCCAAATGTGGTTAGAACATGAACTTCTCCTGTATTTACTAGATACAAAAAGGTGCAGATTAATAATTTATATTTATACATATGTACACACTCCATTTAATTTCTAGCTTTAAAACAGTAAAAAAATGGTTTCAAGTTTATCTACATTAAACATACTCGTTTACATCTGGTCAGAAGCCCCAGATAAGAGTTGATACAATCATTTCACAACTGCAAAATTAAGGCGCTACCAAAATACCAGTTCCACTAGTGTAAAATGTAACAGGAATAGAGAGTGTACAGCTTTCTATTTATCAATTTAAAAGTGGACTGGAGAACAAGGAAAAAAGAGCAGTAAGAAACATGACAAGTTCTACAGGTTAGAAGTACAAAGAGATCTTGATGACTATCAAATGAACATATTAAAATACAGTAGATAAAAGGCCTCAGTGGCAAACAATTAGTATGCTTCTGAAAGACAAAAAAGGTTAAAATATATATATCATTTTGTAGCTTGAAATTTTACAGGTGAACAACAGGTGTAGAGGTAGAGGGATTTTTTTTTTTTCTTTTTGGCCTCTTTACGATGTATAAAGAAGGGCCACATTCACCACAGTGAAAAGACTCATCAGATATCCCAGCATCCTTGCTTGGACAGCAAGCAAGAAAAGTGTAATGAGCTAGAAAGGCAACGAATCCTGTCTATCTCTTCCAGGAGCTCAGCTCCAATGCTTTCACATGTACCTTGGCGACAAGTTACACCTAAGCGTAGACTGGCTGTAATGTGGTCATCTCCTCTAGAGAGCAATAAGACAGCTAGCTTTTCCTGTGAGGTACTACTGGATGCTGTAGATATTATATGGCAGAGGTGATTTGGTAAAACTCAAACTGGTACTTTCCCTTAGAAAGCAAGTACCACAGGGCAGTGGTGATTTAACTCATTTATTAAAGCTTTGCTGTTTGATCAGCATTCAATGTTTTGGAGGAAAAGTCAGCTTTGGGCTGCTAATATGATTATTTGCATCCATACACAGACAATTCCATTGTTATTACCATTTATCCAAAACATCAGTCACTGAAATATTCACAAACCGCTTTAAACCTTGGCTAAAAAAAAATCCCTCTACAGTTCAGCTTTCTTTTCAGTATCAATCATTCCATTAACTATGCAGGCCTTCATGAACACAGTAATGTCACTTCCCATGTAGAATGTCTTTACACATTACAGAACAGCAGTAAACAACCTCTCTTTTTCCATAGGGTTTTCTCTCAGAAGTACCTCAAAAGTAGGTATCTTGAAGAAATCACTTAAGCAAAGAAGAATATTAACATTAACATTTACTGAGGCAAAGCCAAGAAGACACTAACTAGCACCTTGATAATTTTTTTCTTAAACGCACTCCTATCGTAAAATTAAGCACATATAAGATCAGGGACCAGCAATATACAAATACCATTGGCGTCCTCTTTCAGCTAAGCTAGTAACACTCAAAACTAGGCAGACGCACAAACGAGCAAGATGAGTGAGTCTCGAAGAAATACACAGCATGGAAAGGAATGGGAAGAACAGGAAGCTGAACAGAAAGGATTGCAAGATCAAACAGTCCATCTTCTGGTCCAAGAATTAGTTTGTGAAATCACCCTTCAGTAGCTCAGCTGACAGGGGCCTGAAGACCTACTCACTTCTGACATTTCCTCCCCCACATATGTAATCAGTCCTTTACACTTCAGTGAATTCCTCTTCCTCATCTTCAAAGCCTGGAGGAAATGCATTTAACTTGAATTTTGAGTATTTTGGTGGTGGTAGCAGAACTTGCAGAAGGCTACTGTAGAGGTTATGACATCATTGGCTGTACATTATGCACTTCACAATTCAGAGAATATACTTACAAACTACTTAAATAGAAAAGGCGTGTTCAAGGTAGAGGCAGTTACAGTACATTCAGGGTATGTTACAGAAACCATTTGTGGTAGCCATTTGTTGAAAGGAAAAAAAACTCTCAATTTTTGTTTCCCAGACCACACAGGTTATAACTACAATACCCAAAAAGAGCAGGTAATATATCTCAATCACGGCATTTTAATGCAGTCTTCTTCCAGAAATTCATGTGCAAAGTGGAAAAAAAAAAAGTTTAAATACCTCTTCATTGACAAATAAGGACAAAAGAACTAAAAAAGAAACCAGGCACTTTGACCATGTAGGTAAGCAGCCATTTCTTCTTACCAGACTTCTGCACATGAACAAGTCTTTACATTGGTCTTGCTATGCTTGCAGCACATGGAGATTCAAGTCAATTTTTTTCCCTGTTGGTAGTATCAGTTCTAGTTATAGGAAACTGTGCCAACTGAATTGGTAACACTGAGTATTTCATTGGCAGTTCAGCTAATGTTGATCATTTGACTGACAAGCGATCAATTTAATAGCTATCAAAGTTAGATATTAACAAAATAATACATAAAAAATAACCAAAGAGACAAACGAAGGTTAACACCTGACTTAAGCTTGCATTGAGACTTGCCTTTATAGGTTCGGTTTGTGACTCCTTTCACGGTGTTACTGTGGACTGATTCCCATCACATACAGCAACTGGTACTAAACTACAATACTTCCGGTTTGAAACACGTTCAGTAGAGATCACCCCAATGTAATGGGAGGTTGGCATGACACTGCAGGAAGGAGGGAGATGGAAACCTCCCCGCCTTTCATCCTCGCTGGTCCCACTCACAGAGCAGGTGCTCAGAGTAAACTGCAGCATGCCTCCCTCCTACTTGGGGTGAAATCATTATTTCACAGCAGTGTTTAACATACTTTAGGGAGTGGCTTGATTTGAATTTAGCGGTAAGACCAGCTAGGATTACTTTGGTTTTTCTTTTCAAAGAAACCAAAGTACACCTTTGCAAACATTTCGTACATACTCATTCTGCTACAACACATAAATCACAAAGGAGGGATTACCTAAGGCTACTTAATAGTGTACTTATTCAGTAGCTATTATTCTTTGATCCAAACATCCTCAGATGCCTTGACCACAAATGCTTGTTTTTTCCTCAGACTACTATTTGCTGAAGAGAGAGAGAGAAAGAGAGAGAGAGAGAGATGTGGGTTTATGACAGAGTGCCTTCTGATTCACTGACAGAGTACTGTCAGTTATAGTCTTCATGCATACTTCTGCTGGGCAGTAATAACTCCTCTTCTGTTCACTACAAGCCTAGGAAACACCTCTTCAATCCATTGTCCAGTTTCCTTTTCCTACAAAGTGAAAATCCATACCGCATGCAGGCCAATGGTGCTACTCTAGTACTTAACTCTCTTGCAGGCTAGAAACATCAACTCTATCGCAGTACTTTGAAGCAATTATCCACATCCATCAGCTACACTCTAAATGTAGCACAGCTCTGTAGAGGCTCAGTTTTCATCAGGATAACAGGAGAGTGTGCAAGGTTTGGTGAATACCCAGGATAACAAACTGATGCAATCGATGGATGCAGGACACAGTCAGAAAGGGCTGTTCCGTTTTGAAGGAATCTTTAAAAAACACAAAAACAACCCCTCCCCTTTGCCCTCCCCTAGAACAACCTGTCATGAGATGTTTTTTTCAGTGCCCACTCAACTAAGTCCACGTTATCTGGGTCTTTTGCGAGTCACAAATATCAATACGCGCCTGATGGCAACAAGACGATCTTTAAGGGAGGTCATAGCCAGTATAGCCAGCTGAGCTCTGTTTTCCAGAGGCAACACTGCCAAGAGCCACCAGTACCAAGCAGGACCACTGGGGTTGCTCTGCAAAAGAACAGAAAGACGTATTCACCAATTATGTATTCACCAGCACTGCCCCACTAAGAGCATCACCTTCCTTCTCACCTTGTATTTGCTAAGCAAGTTACCACAAAACAGTTCCAGCAACAATTAAACACTTAATTGCAGCTGTTCTCTTTGTCTATATACACCACTAAGAACTTATTTCTTCAGCTATCAAATTATGTAGATATACTGTTTTCCATGCTTCATGCCAACAGACCAAAATTGGGTAAATAAGATTCAGAATATACAAAACCACAGCAAAAATCTATCAGAAAACAGTCTACTGTAAAAATTCTGTATAAAATAAGGCAGCTTAAGTAGAAAGGTTTTGTTACCTGTGGCTCTGGTTCTTTTCCTGGCATGGACCCAAAATGATTGAGAATTTGCACTTTCATATTGTCTTTAAGAGAAGTAAACCAGGCAACAGCTTGATCATAAACTGAATCATGAAGACGGACAAGTTCTTCATATTCTGGTCCTTCAACCTTATTGTTAAAAGAAGGGAGATGAAACAAAACAGGTTTGATACCGTGGAGCCCATATGCTTCCCCAGAAGCAAACGAAGCAAAATAATGCAGTGACTACAGCTGTTCAAATGTCCTTATCTAAACCAACTGTGCCTAAGTCTCAAATTTCAAACCTGTGATGCTGGAGTTTTTTTACCCTCCCCTAGGTGTTCTGAAGTGACATTTCTTGGAGGAGTAACTGCCCTGCTAATATCCATTCCTAAATACTAGCACAACAGAAGAATCTGCTCTCTATTCCTGGGACAGCATATTAATCATCTCAAACCCACAATCTCGAGTCCCTGTCACAGAACAACCCTTTAACAGTGGTATATCATCTGGCAAGACAAAACAAGCACTACTGCCACTTCCATAGGAGTGTTAAGGCCATGGTAGGACAGCCAAGGAGGAGGAGGACAGACACCTGAGCAGGCAGAAAGCAGGGAAAGTGGATGCTTTCCCAATACCAGAAACAGCCATGAAGAAACACATCCTCATTGAAGCAAAGAGTGTTTTAGTTGCACAGCCCTAACTATTTGCTATTAGGGAAAACAAAAAAGCATAGGCAAAACCCACTACAAATTGGTGATTTGTGTGGGGGGGTTGAGTTTCAATTTTTGTGGGTTTTGTTTGGTTTGGTTTTTTGGGGGGAGTTGTTTGGGGTTTTTTTCTCTTTAACATGTACATATCAATGGTGTGATTTAAGCTATGCTACTCAGATGCACATCTGATGTAGCTGCTGTGGATGCCTTTCACAGTTGAGGAGAAACAGCTTTAGAGGGCAATTAATCCCATCATAAGGCAGGTATCTAAGAGCAGATAAAACAGGTATCTTTGGACTGAGATTTCTCATCATCTCATATAACATGAACGTTGGTTGCTGAACACAGACACCAGTCTCTTACTTGAGACAAGGTAAATCTCACTCTAATTAGGACAAGGTGGGTCTCTGGCACCATCTACAAACACTGCCTTCATACCTGTGTTTCACCACTCTTCACTGGGGACTTAAACACAGCAGAGCCCTCACTCTGAGCAGACTACCTACTTCAGCCTTTCACAGGCAGAGACCTCCATGAGATCTACCCATCATGCCCTGATAAACAACTGCATCATTCTGCACAGGTTAGAAAAGCGCCACTAACACTCCACAGACTCTCACTTCAACTGCGAGAACGAGCTAAAACGCTGTGTGGCCAAACCAACTCCATCAACTGGTGTGAGATTATGTTAAGAGCTATCAGCATTTTATAGACACTGTCTGAAGATGATCCAGGAAGAAGCTATTATTCAGCATGGCCAACACCCATCATAAGCACTTCATCTGATGCAGGTTTTCTAAGAGGACCTGCTTTTAAAAGCTACTGCCCTCTCTGCATTTCTCTGCTCTCAGTCACTCTGACAGATGAGGGCACAGTTAACTACGTGTCACTCAGAACTCATTCTAAGACTGGACCCCCACATTTACTTGAGGACCACTTCTGTAAATGAGAACCAGGAGGACATAGGAAGTGTGCCAACTGTCTGTTCAGTGCAAGAGAACGGTCAGCTCTCTACCAATAGGAGCATGTGCTTTTAGAAAACTTTAAATTCTGTACCAGTTTTAAAATGTTACTCTGACCTCACCTACACAATGACAGACCTCGCATTTCAGAAGCTACTTTGAGATCCATGAAGGGAGTGTAATACTTTAAGCAGAGATAATTATAAGGGCAGAAAGAAAGGGAAAAAAGAGACAAAGTTTGTTCCACAGTTTTTAAAATAGAGCTTTAGTGTATTTGTAATGGTACTGGTTTAAAAATAATGCACAGCTTGCTTGAAATGCAACAAGGAAAGGCTATTTAAGTGAATCCAGCAATACATGGGTATGAATAACTTTGCACCATAGATCACCTTTTTATCTTCAAGATACTCGATGTTTGCTGTGTTATATCCATCTCGCTGGCCATGGCTTAAGACCCTAAAACGACGGACACCAACTGTATCAACAACTGAGCGTCCATCAGGAAAAAACTTTACGTCCCTGATCTCTAATATACAGCCATGATCTGCAAATCTGAAATGACAGAAGGGCATAAAAGTGGAAGTCATCAACACGTGTTTACAGACATCAGGACAAATACTGGGCCTAACTGAGCACTTCTTATTTGAAAGGGGATCCTGCTTTGGTGACAATACATTTCTGCTTATTCACATAAGCCACACAACCCCCACCCTTTCTGCCTTCCCTCAGAGGACCTGGACAGCAGCATTGTCAGGGCATATTTGTGGGGTGGGATGGTCAGAAAGGGACAGGAAACTAAATGAAGCATGTTTCATGCGAGGAGTTGCCAGCTACTGGTGGCAATTTCACCTGGTTTGCAAAGAAAACAAGATGTGTAAAGATACCATAAGGAAGTCGAGAAACTGAGGAACAAATGTAAGGGCTACCCCCCCTACTCCAACATGGGGGACTGCCGGCTTTAGAAGAAAAAGGTTTCTATATAGCAGTATTTTTGTTGTATCTGTTTCCTTTGGAAAAAAAAAAAATCAATACAAACCCAAAAAATTCTCTCTACAAAAGCACATTTGTATCCATTATATTTGAAGTAGGCACAGGTTTTAATCACATCCTGGAAACAAGCATGCAATAAATTTTTACTTTATCAAGCTTACCTACTCTACCTTTGTGCTGTAGTGATTTCACTAGAGAGGGTGATTGCACAATGAATCTTCACCACAATACATTTGCAGCTCTACACCTCAGCCTACCACTAAGCAGGAGAAAGTACTGCATGTATCTAGTCTCACGTCAAGATACCAAATCCCTGCAGGGTCTGATAAATTCTTTATCAGTGAAACACTTGTTTTACCAGGGCTTGGTTATTTGTTACAATGGAGTGACAAAGAAATTACTTCTGTTTCTGTTCTACCACAAATTGTGGGTTTGTGAGGGGCAAAGGGGAAGCTCACTACTGTGAAAAACTGTTCTCTTCCATCCACCATACAGGAAAGAAATCAGGACATGCAAGAAGAGTACAGTTGCAAACAGCTAGGCCTTTGTGCTTTACCAGTAGGATTGATTTAAAAAAAAAGTGAGTTTATTAGTTTGTTACAGCAACATTACACTAAACAGTATTTAAACAGCTAGGAGACAACTGGTTTCAGTTAGGATTTTAGTGACATTCATACTGGATTTAGAAAATAATACAGAAGTGATGATTTTTTTCTTTTTTATTGTTCTTTAAGAAGGTACTTTTGGCTAAAAAGTGACCTTAATCAAAGAGGTCAAGAAAGCACCTGGAGACGGATATAAAATGTACCAACACATTAAAAGTTTACATTCTTCTCCCAGCTTTAACTTAAAATGGAGAAATAAAACAGAAGAAGGTAATGAACTGAACATGTTTTGTCACTGTGTTTTTCAAGGGAGGTACATACCCATGTCTTAGTAGATGAGGCAAAACAAGTTTTCCCACTTGTATTCCCAAGTTGATTTCGCAATTTTGAATAAACAAAAGAACTTCTTTACTCATGTAAGAAGCTGCAACAGCCTGCGAGGTGTCTACAGATAAAGGCTTTCTGCGCTTCAGTTTCTGATTTAAATTATCATGCTCAAAAAGTTTAATTATTTTAGTAACCTAAAACAGACCACACACAGAAATCTAACCACACTGGTTTCATTTTAAAATACCCTTCATGATGTTTTCTAACAAAGCAGTTATTGTGTTATGGGCATTGTAACCCCTTGGCCCTCTGTATTATACCTGACAAGTAAGTTTGGCTCTTCCAGAAGCCTTCATGGATATAAAGAGAGTTTCACTAATGTCCTAAGGTCACTGTGTCCTCATTCTTACAAGTATTTGCTTCTACAAAATCCCCAACAGGCCTGAAAGGAACTGTGGAGCATCAGCTGCTGTTGGAACCTGAACTCCAGAGTGCAGCACTGACAATATGCCAAATGGTATTGCAGCACAGCCACAGCTGACTGGAAACTGTAGCATCTCCTGTATTCCTATAGCCACCTTACTGTCCAGTCGGGGAGAAAAATAAAAAATCCCCCCCAAAAAAACACGAAGTGGACAAAGCAAGGCTGCCAAGCCTCGGTATGACTGCCCTCCTCTCACCTCCAGTGATGATCACATATAAAAATGCTGCTCCTGAGGATGCCTGTCTAATGTGTTCTTAAAAATTCCCATGCCTGTAATCCATTCTACAGCCTGCGTCATGAGAATGTATCTTCTGAAGTCAGCAACTATTACATCTCATAAGGCAGACCTCTCAGGACCACCTCATATTTCTCCAACGAGCACAGTCTTATCACCTTCACCCAAAAGCCTATTATCTGTGAAGTATGTAAAACTTGAAGGTTTTCATAGGATCATAGAATAGTTTTGTGTTGTAAGGGACCTTTAACTGTCATCTAGTCAGTCTCTGCACAGGAAGCTGGAAACACATCAAAGTCAGAATTCACAAAAATGAATTAAAGGTAAAATCATATAGACACACAATGTAACTCACTCACTCACTGCAGACAGTTTAGACATTGGAACACAGACGTAGAGACAAACGTCAAAATTCAACATTCAGCAGCAAAACAGACTTCTCAGCCAAGGGTATACTTTGTCTCATTAAAATGACACCACTCATGCGGGAAACCTATGGGAGGTCTGGATTTTTTACCTTATTTTTGTTTTATTTTTTTAAACTGAGCAGACAGAGGAGGAACCTTATACAGACAGTCAGCTTTCACTAGAACAAACAGGCCAGCAAGCTTTCCAACCACACAGCCAATTAAGTGCTATTTTTGGAGCCTGCAGTAGCAGGATGAGTTGCATTCTTGCTATCCATCCAACAGGGAAGCAGTAAAATTACATCTTTGTGTCAAAAGGAATGTTTAAAGTACAGAACTAAGAAGTAAGCAACTTCAATAGTGGGTCACATAGGACAGGAAGGAACCACAGTGGTTTGGGGAGACAAGTATATTGTGCTGTAGTATTTCCTTATTGTCACAAAAGCATCTGCAACAACAAGACATTCTTAGCTCATCTCCTTACCCTTTCAATTCATCAGCTAAGCACATGCCAAACTGCTTGGTACCAGTTTCCATGCATCTTCTTATCATTAGGCGATAACGAGGTTCAAAGACATGTAGCGGACAAGGGATGGTAGGAAAGGCCATGGTACATACGAAGATGGGAACATCTTTATTCAAACTGCAAGATAATTGTTTAAAAAAATTCACTTTTTTTTTCAGGGTACTACTATATTCAGCATGCACCCTCAATACAAGACTGATTCCAGTGGTTTCCTTAGACTCATTCTTCATAAATGTGCATCTGTTAAAGGTTTGTCACTTTTACAAGTCAAACATATTTCAGTTTATACATAAGTAAACAATTTCTCTAAACGTACTTTCATTGAGGAAAAGTCAGGAAATAATAGCCAATTTCCCAAATATATGCATACTGATACATCTAGCTTAGATACATATTGCAAAATTTTAGTGATAACTTTTCACAGTGACTAAGTACTTAACAACAAGCCACATTCAAAACAAGATCATAGAAAATCCCCAAGCTCAGTAAAATCCTTTTGATTTTGAAGCCCATGAATCCACTTAATTTTTTCAGGCTTAACTGCATGTTTTGTTTCACTTTCTAGATGAGTTATGGCATAAGATTCACAAGTCACTGACAAAACTGGATCCTTGAACTTCTCCTGACCTGAAGTATAACCCATTTATAATTTGAATTCTATTCCCAGAAAACCTCCATTATAACTTTTAAAGCTATTATACTTTCTCAGAGGAAAAAGCAATTATCTTTATTTTAAGAAAATTGTTGTGCCTCTCCAACATCCATGCATATTGTTACTTGTTTATCTGCAATAAACATGTCAAAAATACAAAACATCTGGCAGGTTCGTTTACAAATTCATTCCTTTTACGCATTTTCATAAGCAAATGAAACTATTTCAGTAACTTATATAGAAAACACAGTTTTATAACAGCTGTCAGTAGTATTAAGAAAGCCTACTTTGACAATTCCTTCATTTCTTCCTCATAAACTTTCTTTCTTTCAGATAACTCCTCTGGCAGGTAACGGACTATCAGTTCTTCTGTAAGGACGGTCTTCTTGTAAGTTCTGCTTGCCAGAAACTGCAAGGAAGAGTCAACTCTTAAGTCTGATAACAAGAAGACAGGTAACATCTCTTCCTCCTAAGGCATCCTTTCCTAAGGCCAAAGAGCACATTAGTTAGGACCATATTGATTTCTCATCCTTTTCAACCTTGAGGCATTTGAACTTCCACTTCAGGATATGTGGTTCACTCCAGTGTCCTTTTACCTATAATTCCCCATACCCTTTTTTTGGCAGAAGTTGTACTACCAGGAAAAAAAGGCAGTCAGTCCTTCCTCACTTTTGCAGAAGATGCATATATTTTTTTCACCAAGAGCTGTCAAGTTACTGGCAAGAAATACTCTAAGAAACATCATGTCTGCAGGGGCAGAAGTGTTCACCGAGGAGTGACCATTCTTCATTCACCACAGGCAGATATACAGTCTGGAGATGTATATGAACGGGACTATGGCTGGCACTCCCCAGGCATGAGCCTGACATAATACTGGAAGCCCCTATTTCTTTAAGAACCAGCAAAATCCCTTGTCTTCCAAGAAATGCCAAATATATCTTGGAGAAAATGAGGTCTGTGCACAGCTTGGTGCTGTTGGTAACACTGTGTTGTTCTGGTTTCAGAGAATCATAGAACAGTTTGGGTTAGAAGAGACTTTTAAAGCTCATCTAGTTCAACCCCCCTGCAGTGAATAGGGACAACTTCAACTAGATCATGTTGCTTGGAGCCCCATCCAGTCTGACCTTGACTGTTTCCAGGGATGGGTATCTGCCACCTCTCCAAGCAAGCCATTTCAGTGTTTTACCACCCTTATGATAAAAAAATTTGTCTCATATCTAGTCTAAATTGACCCTCCTTTAGTTTGAAACTATGACCAGCAACGGGCCCCACTAAAAAGCCTGTCCCCATATTTTTTATAAGCCCCCCTGAAGTACTGAAAAGCCTGTGCTGAGAACCCCAGATCTTGACATAGTACTCCAGGTGGGGTGTCACTAGAGTGGAGTAGAGGGGCAGAATCATCTCCCTCGACGTGCTGATGCAGCTTACACGTAGAGCACAAAAGATCCCCACATAGATGCTTTCAGAAGAACACAACTTTGTGCAGTTTTAATTTGGGCAAGGACATACTTACTTCTGACAGCTTTTCTTTGCAGAGTGGGCAAAGTGGATTATGGTCAAGGCAACGCTCAAGGCATTTGAGGCAAAAGGTGTGTCCACAGGGTGTGGTAACAGGTTCGTAGAACAACCTTAACATGAAAACATGGAACAGAGAAGCTAAAATGCCAACAAAAACAATGTAGATTCCCAAAGAGTGAGAGGAGCAGCTAGTCCTAGCCCTCTCTTTCTTTCCTGCTTTCGTATAAAGTATGGGTGACAATTTTATCTAAGGATATAAAAAACATTTTCATTTTTAGAAGGGGTAAACAATGGAGACCACCATGCATAATGGAGAAAACTGAATCTGTAAAGATTCACCAGATATAAGTTTCAGCAAAAAGGAACAGAGTCATGATTTAGATATTCTCTGGCAGGTTTCTCTTCTGACACCATGAAAACTTTTTTCAGAAGCTAGAAAGGCTTTCTAATATTAATTCCACATCAGCACAGTCATACCTCATGCAGAGGGAACACTCAAAGTCTGATGCATCCACCAGAGTTGTTGGTATCTCACTTGAAGTGTCGGTGGTGTTTTCAGGTAAAACATCTGCATCTAAGTAATTTAGAAGATTATTAGAGTAAATGTTAAAGTACTGTTGCATTTTCAGATGGTTTTTAGGCCATTTTTTCATAAAGAACCTGATTTATGTCTTTTACTTTTTGAAGTTTTTTTAAACATATTTCGCATCTGAGTTTTAGTTATTTTGACAGTAGATCTTTTAGAGAACAGAGGATGATGTCTATAGCCAGAGAATGCACTTCAGAGCTGAACACTCATTATTTGCTTCTCTAAAAATGACTGTGTTGTGTGGTTTTTTTTAGTCTAGTTTTTAAAATACTCTGCTATTGCTTTCCCACTACCATCACCACCCCCACATCAGCCAGGCCAGATGTTTTAAAGTACATTAAGTCCAGAATTTAATTTGTTTACACCCAGTCAACATATTTCATCAATGTTTATTATAGATTTCTCAATAGGGGTATTTTTTCTTACAAGTATAAAAAGCTTACATTCTTCTAGACGAGGCTTCTGTGTAAATTTTCAATTTCAGACAGCTTAAAGTTAAAGGACTACTGGAGTTGCATTAGCTAATACTGATTTTACTAGCTCAGCAAGCTGTAAACACAGAGGCAAACAGTTCACTTAAAATTCTGCCCAGACTGATGTTTTGGGGGTGCTTTATAGCCCTGCGGTGCCAGGGTATGAGCCTCAATCTTTACATCAGCAGTATTTAAGCTCTGGAGCTCTCAGCTCCAGCTTTGGATGACATTTACACGGGCAATTTCTGCAACTTCTTTTACAATTTGTATCTTTGTTGCTCAGTGATGAGTTGCAACAGAGCCATGAATGCTGCCTTCACACTCTGTTCTGTTAAACAAATTCCTGACCATTTTAAAAAAATCAAAAAGCTCAGCTTTTTATGTTAAGTTAAACCACAAGGAGATTTTGTTAAAGAATCACTTATGCTCAGCATCTGGTTTATCTCAAGCACAGACAGGGTAGGTGGTACATGGCCTACAAAGAAAAACAGCACTATCTTTAACCTACATCTCACATGTTAGCATTTAGTAACAGCAAGAACCTAACTGTGTTAATTCTGCAAAAAGTAACATGGCACTGGGACCTAGCACAGACAAGAAATTAGTGGTTAGGGGTAAAACATGATCTCTGGCCTTTACTGGGAAGATACAGACGGGTCAGATTTCACAATCTATTTACTGAGCCTACAGTTCACAGGCAAGTGCAGTGTTTCCCCTTCACAGCACCGTGATCAGAAACTGGCCATATATTGATCATTTGCAGAGGTGGCAGACAGATAGCTGCACTCAAAGACTTAATATTTCAAGGCAGAAGTCAAACTTATCAAGGTGTGGGGTTTTTTTTTTCTTTAAGAGAAAAATACAAACCAGTACAGAAGCATTTTTAAAGTTTCTTTTTACCAATTATTCCACTACTCTAAAATACTGCCTTCAGCATTTTTAGCCCTGAGTACTAAAACCACTCTGGAGGTCTTTGTTAGAAGCTTGAGAAGCATACCAATTGTAAGCACACTTATCAAGTAATAGAAAACTGGGTGGGCTTATTACCCTCTAAAAGGCTTCTTTGTTTGCTTGGAAAATTTCATGTAAAGTTGCATGTGACCGTTTCTGATGCCAGTTAAAGATCAGTTTCCAGGCTTACTGCATCTTTCAATCATAAAGACAGACAATGAAGTTCAGCTATAGCTGAGACCCAGAAAATGGAAACGGCACTAGCAACACAAAGACTAAACTGTGAGTGGGTAACACGTTGGAAATGGCCCATTTGAGAAAGAAAAATACAATTTTCATTCAATGAACTGAAACTGCTCTGAAATAAGGTAAATAGGCTGTTACAGCAGAAACAGACACAGAGAACAAAATATCATTTCAATTCCAATAGGGAATATTTCATTGACACCTAAATAAAGGGAGGAGCAAAAAAGTTTATAGTTTTTCAGTATGTGCAAGAGAAATTGCCTTTCTAAGCCACAACACAAACCTTTTTTAGGAATCTTACTGGGGACATCCAAACTCTGTAAATCCCTCATATCACTGGACAGCTTTCTTTTTAAGCCAACCCCAGGTAAACTGGAGAGAATAGCTCCCAAAGACTTCTTGTTGTCTTCAAAATAGAGATCCAGAACATGATGGGAAACAGGAGAATCAGTGCTTCTGAATACATCAGATTCTTGGGACGGGGTTTTTGTTAACCTGAACACAGTATCCTAAAACAATTAAGAACAGTTATATACAGCATGAGACAATTTTGCTTTGCTTTTATTAGTTTTATAAACAATAGATCAAGGTCCCAACAATGAGCCTAGCCTGGGAAAAAGGTTTCTATCAAAGGTCACTCTCCGGTTGCATGAAATAGGGCATTTCTCTCCCTACAGCTCCTGTCTCTAGAAATTATGTTCCTGTTATACTAAAATCCTTAGCTCCTGATATACTAAAATCCAAGGAAAAAACTTGCCTAAAAACACCACTGACCCCCACACGAAGGCATCACATTGCTCTCTGAAGAAAAAGTTTCATTCTCTTATTCATCTGAGAAAGTACATCCCCATAACAGATCCAACAGCAATGAAGAAAACAGGCTTACCATGAAAGTAAATGCCTACGTGAGTGCAGACAAAGACAACGTCACACAGATCAGACAGATCCTTGTGTTACTTTTGGTATGTTTATGTTGAAAACTTTTTGCTTTACCTTTGAGGAGCCAGCAATAGAGTTATCTTCCACAGCTGACTGTGTATTTATGCTACTCAGAAACGCAGGTTTCAATCTTGTATGGGATGTTCGACTAGAGAAAGGTGCTGTTAGACTATCATGCACATTTTCAAAGGCTGGGAAAAACATCTCACACATTATCTAATCAATTAAGAGAAAAAAAAAAGAAAAAGTAATAATTACAACATAGATATTTACGTCTGTATGAACACACATGCACAAACTTCACAGCTTCTAGACACCAAGAAGCTTGCAACAATCGGGACGCCCTGCATTCCCCAATGCCCGTGAGAAACCTGAATGGCAGTCCCTACCACAACCACAGTCACCTTCCAAGGTGCTCTTCAGATGCCCACCTCATTCTCAAATGCTTCTGCTCTCGAGGAGCATCCAGGGCAGCAAGCAGGCTGTTGCATCCTTCTCCCGACCCTACCCATCTCTATTCTGATCCTCAGACTCTGCCTTCAGGCCATGCTCTCCCAGAGGATTAACAAAGATGTGTTTTAACATTCCTTGTGCCCTGCATCCATCTTCTCTATCCTCAGGCAAGATGTGTAGAGTCAGTTACCCCTCTCACCAGTCCCCCAGCAAGTTTGCCAAATCCTCACTGCATTTTTATAAAAAGCTGCCTGTATGGACTTTCACAGAATACCTGATGATGGTTGATTAGCACTAAGTGTGTCTAACTTCCCATAAAGGAAAAACTGCTACAAAGACTGCAGGATTTTTCCAGGAAGGGCAGCATAAAGCTTCCCCTTCTTAACACTCTGCCACTCCCCACACAGAAGTGATTTTCTGATGGTACTAAAACTAGCGGCCTCAAGCCTATGCAGTCCAGGTACTTGCATACCAACCTACTCAAAATTGGTTCATGTGCAACAAGCATAATTTACCAACTACAGAAGCAAAACCTACAGATTCGCAGTGGAATTCACAAACATACAATTCCTCTAGTTGAGGCATCAAACCAAACCCAAGGGGTGTTAGAAGGATTACCAAGAGAATCTATTGAATCAAATTATCATTTGGCTGTTTACTGTCACCTGAAATAACATGAATTTTACTTGGCTGTAGGACTAAAAGCAGCATGATGGCCAAGTAGCCAGTAAATATACCTTTTGGGCTTCTTTCTTCATTGAGCTCCATTCAGGATTTAAGGCAACACAATAAAGAAACTCCTTCAATGCTTCCTCAGTCCTTTCCAATCCAGAAAGAGCTTTTGCTTTCACATAATGGCCCTGTTCACACAAAGGAAACGTACAAATCTAGAGGTCATTTCTGAACTAGCAGCAAGACACCACAAACAAATTTGAAAGTTCATGTCATTCTGCAGGTAAGAACAAGATGCTTTTTGGGTAACAACCTCTTTGGTGCATGTGACTGAAGGAAATTCAGCCCTTCTGCTGAAGAAAGATTCCCCAAGAACCCACTGCTGCATCACCCCCTGCCAAACGCATTGCTCTTTTCCTCAGAGGAGACCTGAAAATAAGGAAGTATATTTGTCTCCCCAAAGACAAAGTCTACTACACATCCCACTCAGCTTGGATACACCAGAGTACAGTTTCACAGACCAAGGCAAACTTAATAGTAATTCAGCTGCATGGAAAAGGCAGTGATACGGGACAGGCTGGAGGTGGCAGCTGAGGGAGTTCAGCACACTCACTTTTCCCGGGTGTCTTACGAGGACAGAGGTGATTTTTCACATATTTTATTTGGCTACAGAAGACCACAAACGTACGAATTTAGGGCAATTTACCAAAGCTTGATCTGAAACTTTTTAGCCCATTCTACCTCTCCCAAGTCCTGGAATAACACATCCATTGCCAACAGGTATGGTTGCCAGCTTGGGAACAAGTCCCACTTTACTCGTTACTAATAACAAGAGAAGAATGCCTCATCTCTGAATGTCCCTGTGGATATCAAACTGCAGTTCAAATCCAACTATGGAAATTACTTCCTTCACAATGTAAACAAAGTGTGCATTTAAACATTTGCGTCTCATTTATTAGACAGAAGTGTGGCCTGAAGTCCACCTTTGACCTACATAAACATCTACTGAAAGTACAGCTTTACTCACCTAAGGGACTCGCTAGATAAGCAGATACACTTTTCTGTTCTTCATTCTAATGCCAAAAGATCCAGTACTGCATAATCTTCCTGAGCAGGTAACTCCCTCATTGTTTCAATACTGCCCTCCAAGCTGAGACCTGTTAAGATCTACACCTTTACACTGTTGGGTAGGAGGCTCGTACCGAAAGGACGTAACAGGCACTGCCTAGGCCAGGTTAATTAGCACAATATCATTTAGTGATCTGAACAAGAAGCCTCAGTAATACACCAACCTCTCCAGGTGAGATAATTTTTCTTTTCCTCAATGCAGTAAGAGAGGTACTGTGAGACCTGACCCTGACCTTCTTACCTTGATTCTTGCAAAGTCTCTGTAAAACCTTTGTAGAGAGGTCTTAACATGCCTGCCATCACTGTCAGCAATACTTTCCTGCACTGGGGAGCCAGCAAGCTTGTTCGGCCTCATCCTTTGGAGTCGTAAGAGCAGTGTCCTTATCCAAGCTGCAAGGGAGGACTGGGCTGGGCTGTCTACAGACAAAGTACCTAAAGATCCAACACCAGGAATTAGGCCCAGGGACCAGAGGCTCCTTATACTTCAGAGACTACTGCTGCCACCTTCCCTTTCTTATTTGCATACAGCCCGGCAACTGGAAACTTGAGAGTCTAAGGACCTGGTTTTCATAGCAACTGAAAAGAAACCAAGTTATCTATGCTGCACTGACTACAGCATACCGAAGAGCTTCACCAGTAACTGGGCAAGCCTTTACATTTCAGCTGTCAATAAGCCAAAAGGTACTGGTAGGTGAATGCTTGCATCCCATGAACTACTCCCAGAATTACTTTTATTGTTTGTTTTCGGGGTTTTTTGTGGGTTTTTTTGTTTGGTTGGTTTGGTTTGGTTTTTTTTAACTACACAGCACATGTGAACTAATCTCTGTCACTGGATGAGATTTTTCAAGATACAAAACAAAGCAGATGCCCAGAACTCCTGGAGAACATGGATTCTGGATCAGCACAGCTTATGTGGATGTCCTCACGCATACAAAAGCACAAGTGAAGTACGTGCGAGACACTGCTGCTTATGCCATGATGACAAATTTCATTTTGAATTAACATTCTTTAGAGACAGGATTAATAAAACCTTTATCTGCCTACTACTGAAACGCATCACATTTCCATGGATTCAGGCAAACAGAGAAGACACTTCAAGAAAACATTTGAACATGTGTAATTCATCTTTCTCCCCAGCACAGAAACACAGCCAATGCCACCCAAGATGGGATTCCTGACTTCATGAGAAATTATCCTAGACAGAAAGGCAAACTGGACATGGGGTAAGATTATGAACTGCCTTCCAACATGAAAGGTTTTAATGGGTGACATGACACAGCCTTCAGAGACAAGCACCTAACTTGTCAAAGAATTGGTGCTTCTGACAGCACCTCTCTGCTTGCCCCGCATCATCCCTGGCTGGAAATGGAACACTCGCTGCAGTCCCCTTTGTTGAGGCAGGCAGCCAAAGCATTTATGCAACTCCTCAGTCTCCACAGGAAGCCAAGGTCTGCCCTCCCTAGTCCCCCACATCACCCTCTCTCCAGAAAGCACCCAGAGGCTTTATTTGGTCAAACCTGAGCTGCGGTTTTGCTGCTTAAGGGAGAGGGACTGACTGAAGGTGTAATCCTAGGTGGGGTGAGCTTTTGGACACCTAGTCTATCCTCGGGCAACCAGTGGTAATGATGAGCATTTCTGATGCTTGCTTCAGACTGCCCACACACCAGCGTTCTTTGTAGCACTTCCTTTCATCATGAAAAAAAAATCCCAACCCCTCTGTGAGTCACCATGACACAGGCAAAAATCAGAGATATAAAATTTTAGGATTAAAGAAGGAGGGGAAAATAATCCTGAAATACAGTCTAAGGTACTCCTCAGAAAGACACAGCAGCCAGCAGCTAGCCAGCAGCCTGTCAAGGCCATCCACTGCCTTAGAACATCATCCCAGAGGGACCTGCAGGGCCTGCTGGAGCCTTATGGACCCAATTATGTTTCCAAGCTGCAGCACTACCTGTAACAGATAACAGTCACCAGCACAAACAAAACCACATCACTGCCTGCTCATTCCCAAAATACCACCCGCTGGAGAGACGCTAAGGACCTTCCAGACTTGTCCTATGAAGAATCAACTCTCGGTAGACATTTTCAGCCCTATTAATGCCACAATGTTTTTCCAACAACACCTTCAGCAGCCACACTGTCCCCAGCACAGAGAGAGCCCGATAAAAAGAAGTTTTCATTTTGTTCTTTACAGCATGCAAACACCGTACCGCAGGCCAGTGGGGTTTGTTTCGGCACAGGACGTCCGCGTCGTGAAGAGCTTGCTGGTAGTTTTTCATCAACGTACAGAGTTCTGCCCGCTGTGCTATTAGTGAACACTTGCAAGGAGCTGGAAAACAAAAATGGTTGCACAGACCTTCATTAAAAGAAACATTAGGACATATTAAATACAGTAGCCTTATATCCAATGACAGTAACTTAAAAAGCATTACTGCACAACAATTTATACTGTCCTGTAAAGGAAAGAAAGGTAAGTCCTTTATTCTTTCCTTCTTAAAATATATTTCCTTCAGCCTGGAAGCAACCTCTGTGTTTTACCTAGCAAGACAGCTCTCATATTCACAGGATGCCACCTGCTCTTTCCCTCACCTTGCTTACAGGACATATCAGAAAGCAAAAACAAAAAAGCATCAAGTGTTTCTCCTCTCAGTGAGAAATCAGCAGGAAGGACTTGAAATCACAAATGCAGGACTTCAGTTAAAATGTTCCTGTAAGCCATTCATTAAGAATAATGCATGCAGCCTTCACACTTCATATCCACTTGCCTTCTCCGGGACCCTTTCACAATCACACACCTTAATTCACTATCCACAAATTCATGAATCATTCAGTTTGCATGGATTATGAACTTCTCAAGCATTATTATTTTGTTCTTTCCTCAGGTCTCTAGAACACCTTTTAAGCTGGAAATATTCCTCCAGCATAAAATTTCACAGAAACAAACCTGGCGAATCCACATTCAGCTGATCCACCAGGACCTCCAGCTCTTTTCTGCAGATCGGCTGTCCTGTTGCACAGGGTTATTCTGTCCCACATGCACCTGTGTTTGCAATAGGCAACTCTGGTCAGTCCATGCCCCAGGTTGTTGGTCTGAATGGCAGCCTTGCCCTCCAGCACATCAACCTCCCCCAGCTTGGTGTCATGGACAAACTCATAGACAGCGCACTCTTGGCTGCTGATGGAGGTTGTTAATAAGGTGCCGAGCTTTGTCAACCCCATTACCAACACCTGAGCAATGCCACTGGTCACCCAGCAGCTCTGAAGCCACTAGCCACCACCTTTAGCCATGCCTCTGATGGTCCGGTCACCACTCTGATGGTTCTCCACCTCCCTGCCACCACCTCCCCACCTTGGCAAGAAGGACATTGCAGCAGGCTGCGGCAGCAGCCTTGCAAAACCCACGCTAAGTCCCAAAAAACACTCTGCTTTTGTCCACTAAAACAGTTATCTCATCTTAGGAAATCAGATTTATAGGAGATTTACTCTTGGTCACTCTTGACCTTCATGTGTTGGGAAAGGTCCTCAGAGAGCTAGAAGCTGGCTGCTGGCAGCTAAGTACAGTAACCAAAATGTAAGCTGGTTAAAACTATCAGAACTAGTAATAAACTTCATAAAGGCTCCAAGATGTTCAGAGAGACAGTATCACATTTCTACGAATTTTAAACTTCACCTCAAAGCTAGCTTTCTCAAGACTTTTCCATTAAATGTCACCTTTTGCATGTCCTCACACAGGGTTTCTGTCTCCATACCTTTCCTGCTCTCTCCAGCCTGCTTTGCTTCATTGTTTGCATCTCACTTCAGCCAGAGCATCCTAAACACGTCTCAGTAAGACCACATTGCCCCTACATACAAAGCTTGGGCACACACACGTGTGCATGGACAGAGTGTGGTGTGACCTGCTGCAAGTGTCACCACTCATTAAGTTCAAGCACCTACCAGGACAGATGGTCCAGTATCCCAACCCTCTCATACCTCCTCCCCTCCCTTGTGCTGGTGCTACCACTTGTGCAGTAAACCAGGCTTGCATGGTTGCACTGAGAACCAGAGCAAAGAATCAATTGACCAAATGCTGATTCAATAAAAACAAATAAATAAAAAGGTTTAAGAGGATCGGTTTCCCCTCAGCTAGTTCACTGCACGGCCACACAAATACGAGTGCCAGGATAACAGATGAGAAGGAAAGAACCAGCAAGGAGCGCTGCTGCCTTTTTTGGCTCTCGCACGGACTGACACCAGATATACTAATTGCCGAATGACGTATCAGGGTGATGCTGCTCCACTGGTCTCAGATGGTGACAGCTAGAGAAAACACTTAAAATAAGGAGGTCTTCAAAAGCTAGTTCAAACTGGGGTTCTGCGAGGTTCTTTTTTGGTTGGTTTTGTCTTGGTTTGTTTGGCTTTCTTTTTTAACTATTACACTTGGAGGCTTCTGCAGTTATCCACATTCCTAGCTCATAATTTTTAAAGACTGCAATATGAATGCAATTGAAAGTAATTAATCAAAGATCTTCAGAAGCAAGTTTTTTGTTTCTTTTAGCAGATGTTCAAATATGAAATTATTTAACTTAGCTACATTTGAACAGTGTGTCTTACTTTCCTTGTGTAAAGTAAAAATGCACAGTCTGTATTTCCAGCACTGTATCTGCTTTATGTTACCTGCGTGAAGAGTATGCTGAGGCGGATAGAGGCAGTAAGCAGAGGTAGGCACCTCAGCAGGCAGACAGGGCCCTGGGTGGGGCATTTTCTGGCACCATAGGGAAAGGAAGTATTGTGAGATTAAGGGGCAAGGCAAGTCAGCTTCCTGCTTCTGTTTACTACCAGACATTTTGACCACACTGATGCTTCCCTGAACAGTAGTCAACACAGTTCATACATTCAGCAGACCCAGGGAGAGAACAGCTTCATCAGTTCTTTATCAGGATCTTGTCTCTGCTGCAAAGTTCTAAGCAAAAGAAAAAAGCCACCACAGAGTACAATAGTGTAGCAAAGGCTGCAGGTCCTCCAGAAGCAAAGTCCAAAGGATCTCACAATATGAAAGGAAACAAGCTACTGAAAAAGAAAAAATAGAACAACCAAACCCGAGGCAAACCAGGAAAGCTACGTGTGTATTCAGAGCTTGTACCTCTGGTTCACTTAGTCTCACTCAGAGAGCGGAAGGTGTGGCTCATCTTAATGAGTAACTGGCAAGGAATGTTTAGTTAACTGAGAGAAAGGATAAAAAAAAACCAACAAACCAAACAGCTTTGCTAAAGACAGCAGTATTTATGAGACTATAGTATAACAGGTCTTCTAAGATGAAGCATCTAGACAAGCTGCCATAGCTGGAGCAGTGCCCAGCCACCTCCGTTCAGGCTCCCCCGCTCACAGAACGCGCAGTGCGGCCTGAAATCTTGCCGGCTCTGCAACCAACCCATGCATCCCTCATTCCCAGCCTCCTGCTGTCAGCAGGACTGTCCTGGGAAGGTCCTTGGGGGGTCCACAACTGGTCAGGGCAATGCTAGATGGACTGAAACCTCATGTTCCCTGTCAGTGGAAGTGAGGCATCAGCTGGCTGACTCCAACTTAGGGTACATGACAAAGTGTACGCCACAGCAAAGATTGTGGTGATCATAATTAGTCACAGAAGGTGGACAGAGAGGGCTTGAAGACATAGTTTGTGAACAGTGCTAGATGCCAGTATACAAGTATGTCAGTATTCAAGGCCAGGTTGGAAAATGACTTGAGCAACCAGGACATGTATCCCAGCACATGACAGGGGGGCATTGGGACTGAATGATCTTTAAGGTCCCTTCCAACCCATAACATTCTGTGATTCTATACTAGAACAACTGTCAAGTTTATTTGGCTAAAAAAACCCCAACACAAACAACAACAACAACAACAACAACAAAAATCACACAACAAACAAATAAACCCGAATCAAAAAACTGCACAATAGCCAAATTTGTTTTAAAATAACGCATCCACTCTTTCTTCTAGAAGTAAAGGAGGGGGGGGGGAAAAGATATTTTTTTTTTTAAATGAAACAATTTATTATTTCAGGCCAAATTAAAAAAGAAAAGCATAGAAAATGTTACTGTTTCCAAAATACCAACAGATGGCATTTCCCGAATCAAACTCCTCCTGGGAGTCTGCAGCTGCACAGCAAAATTTATGTCCTTGTCAGCATCAGGGATGCACTGCTGAGGCTCCCAGGATCTGCGGCTCCAGGCAGCTGGGACACAGAGACTTCCTCTGAGCCACAGGTCTTGGGAGCCTTCACACACATCTCCCTCCCTCCCTCCCAGCCATAATCCCAACTGCACCAGACAAAACTGGCCCATGCAGGGCCCAAAGGCGAGGGAGCTGAGTGGGTCTGTGCCTCCTGAAATCTCCTTCAAACCACCAAATATTGCCTGCCCTAAGTGTGGTTGTCAGCTTGGATTTCTCCAAAATGGTTAACTTTCCACTCACACCACCTTTGTGCTCATCTGCAGACGTTTGTTACATTGTGCTTTTACTTATGCAGAAGCTAACACCCAAAATTACTTTTACAGATATGCCCAGGCATTCAAGTTTTTAAAAAAATTATGCTGTTGAGTTTGGGCGGCTGGCAGGAGAACAGGGCTCCCCAAAATCTCCTTGGGCCAAGAAGGGAATTAATGCAATTAAGAGAATTTTGCCCAACTGACCGAAATGATGGTAAGTTTTACTGTAATGAACTATTGCTGAGATTTCTTCCACAAACCCAGCATAGAAAGAACAAGCTTAAAGTTACTAGAACTCCCTAATCCTCCTTATCTGACATTTCTTCCTAGAAAATCACATCTTGTTCAAACCTATTTCAATCCTAAGCTTATTTCCTGAAGGCATGAGCAGAACTGAAACAGTGACATCACAAACACCTTTCAGTCTCGCTTGTGAGAGTAAGTCTGCACAGTACTTCAGGGGAAATTTTTCCCACATTTTGAAGAAACTTCTGCCCTAGAGAGATAAAGAAATCTGGCTTGCTGTTGTATTATGCATTCAGTTCTGAACAACTCAGTATTGAAAGCCTTTTCATAAGCTTGGAAAATAATAGGAAACATATATTTTCATTTCAGTGAGAAAATAGCAAGGCTTAGTAATTAACTGAATAACAAACCAGTTTTTCTCCTCCAAACTTTATGGAAGCATGACAAGTCTGCACACAAAACCTGGATGCACAGGGTTGTTTGGTAGAGGGTGGGGGTGGCACAGAGAAAGGGCCACATTTCATACAATTAACAGAAGCAGTAAAGACATTAAAATAAAACTTTATTTTACAGCAAAGATGAAAACCATGGTCAGCTTCCCAAACATGATTAAGGGGGACAATGAACATGACCACATACTCGCATTCAGCAAGCCCATGTTTTCTCAATTATTAGTCCACCTTAATTGAATTAGCAACTGGATTTTTAAGAAACCTACGTATTTTCTGAATATCATGGCTTTTCCTCCTTGCATTTACATGGCAGTCTTCAGAAAGTGAAGTAAGCAAAGACTTCAGAGGAAATGTGCAAGAGCTTTTAGTGCACAGAGGACGTAATAAAAGATGCCTTTTCCTCTCTAAGTCCATTTCTGCAACCAAGCACCTTTTACATCCAATGATGAAGCAGGCACTTGCGGACAGTACTCTGCAGGCAAATATAACACCCATTTCCACCAGGTGACCCACACTGGCAGAGAGCAGTGTAGGAGCTCCAGAAATAGGCTGCGGTGAGGACACAGAGCACAGGGCACCACCAGTCTCTACTTAGAGACTGGCACCAGGAAGCAGCTGGTTTGTGCATGCAAAGGCCTTCTTCCTCATCCACACTCACACTGTCCACAACCAGTGTAATGAAACAGACTCCATCAGACAAGGCAATGTATATCCCATCAAGCTCTACTTAAAAAAATTTAGGTTTTTTCACCTTCATGCAGATATGAAGAATTCTTCGTGTCTTTCTTTAGAAGTGCCCATTGTAAATTTAAAAAAGCCACCCCAAGCCGAAGTTTTGTTTCCTGTCACCTCCACAGGAAAGCTGATTCAGACACCACCAGAAAGCCCCAGTAAGTGTCATTTGCACCATGCAGCTACAGAGCTGGTCTATGCCTGACTGGGATTTCACCTCTGCACCCAACCTAAGCACACAGCACACCAAAATTAAAAAGGACAGCAGGCCTTTTTAAACTGGAGTGGACAAACTGCAGTCACCACTTAATTAGCAGAACTCAAGTGGCAATGCTCTCCTCTTGCCCTCCCACCCAAGGACAGAGGACATCCATTCACATGCTTCTTTGCCCTGCAGTACGCTTACCCATATGCTCAGTGGTCTGGGGCACAGGAGACAAAGAAACTCACTTGTATTATCACTCTGACTCAAAAGAAAAGACACTGGCAATAGATAAGCTAGATTATTTTTAGGAAGATATAATTTTAAGATGAAACTAACTTCTCTCCTGGCCTCTGTATTTTGCTGATTAAAAGCCCAGGTTGAAAAACACAAATCTTTCTGTATGCTGAACAAAATGCTGTAGATTTCCAGCAGTTTTATTTCAGGCTTAGTAAGTCCTCGGTTACATTATTTAAAGCTCAACTGTCATTACCACTAAGCACAGCTAATCAAGTATTCCCATCATTACTCGGGAGAAACACCATAATGGAAATTATATGCTACCTAGAAGAAGAGCTGCTACAAAGACGATGCAACTAACTTTGTACCCTTGCTTCTGTGTTGTACCTCTAGCCTCATGAGGCAGAAGTATGCCAGATCTACGTTAACCTACAGTTTAGTCTGCATTTCTGCAAAGCCTTTAAGAGACGAATTGCAGCAGCAGCAAAAGTCCTGAATTCAAGAATGTCCCCGCATAGAGCACAGTGTAATGTATGAGATTATTGCTACCCCCTATCCAAGTTCTAATGTTTCAACACTCTGCTAAATGCATGCCACTCTTTTCAGATAAGATAGCATGAAAAAATATCCCCTCCCTGCATTTCCAGTTCCCACTCTAACCTTTGGACATTTAGGCACAGCTTCACAAGGCATACCCCAAGTCCATCTGTGGCCATTTGTCACGAGCCTAATAATAACAGTAAGTACACAGATGTGACTCATTTTTGATGCTTACTAGTTCACTCAACATTTAGTTCAAGGCTGGGAAAAGGTCTCCTACCAAAGCATCAGTCAGAATGGAACTATTATCTCAAACAGCAGGTACAGAGACTCCCCAATCAAGATACCCACAGACTGAAGTATGATATAATGAGCAAGATTCAAAACCAAAACAAAACACCTCATGAGGTCAACCCCCTGCCAGATCTCCAAAGCACCCAATGAAAAATCCTGACCCTCCCACAGAAACAGGGAACTATGCTAGGTGCACATGAACCTGTGATTGCAAGGAGACTCCAAAGGCACATTGTGCTTCCAGCCAGGCAGGACCAGCCAAGTAGGTCTCCCATGATCACAGTTTAACAAGATCAATTTACAGACAGATATCCTATCATGGAATGACTTTACCGGTGACAACCTACCTGCCTTCTTTGACACAATTAGTACATAAGCAACCATTTCTACTAGTTACTCTTCAGGTCTTCATAACCTTTGCTTTTTCTAATTAAAGCTTGCTTCACAATTTCTGCAAAAAGGGCCTTCTTGTTTCTCAGTGACTACCTTCCTGCTTCTGTCCTCAAATAGAGCTGTATCTTGTAACACACTTGTGGAAAAGAGAGAGTATTGCAATACCCTACTAATTTTGAGAGAAGGAAGCACAAATCAGTTCTATAAATGTGTTCTATCAAAAGCAAAAGATTTTCTGTTATGCTTTATGAAAGAGAAAAAAAAGAGTATGCTGTTTAAGGAGACTTCAAAAATTCTTCAGACTTTCTGATATGTATGTATAGTTCATTCTAGGATTGCTAAAATAGTTCAATTATTAATAGGAAATTACATCTGGGTTATATACATGAACAGGGAAGGGAAAATACAGTTATATCCTGCTTAAGATACAGTAAGTTACATGAGCAATGTAATGACTTTTAAAAAAACACAAAACAAACAACCAAAGACTGTCTATAATACAGCATGATGCCTCCTTCCCTTCGCCAGTAATGTATAAGCCTCCTGACCACTTTGGATCTGGTCTTGCAGCCCTGTAGTGCCTCTGTCTTCAGCACATCCCCTGGAAGCAGCCAAAACCTTCCAGAGATCCAACTACAGGATCTGGGCAGTCAACCACAAGCTCTGTACAAACCAAGAGTAACATGAGCTTCTGCTCCAAAGGACTTGACAAGTTTCCAGTTGAGTCATATAGAAGTATTTACTACTATTTTTCAGGCAGTATTTCAGTAAAAGAGCGGCAGCAGCTAAAGGACAGAACTCTGAAAAATATTTTAAGTTTAAAAATAACACTAGGATTACTGCAACAGTCAATAGGTAACCTTGACTCTTACTTTTACATATTTTTCTGTCCATGTAAAACAGAACTAAGTACTTTTGGAGACACACTTTAAGTGGATTCTAAGACATGATTTTACAGAGGGATGGGAAAGTTCCTTGTTTAGCACAAATCCTCTAAGCAGCAAGCATCTACTATTTTTTGTAGCAGGTAATTTCAGAAACACAACCTCTCATTCTTCTCCTAAAGTCACCCCCCTTTAGGAGCTACAAAATTAAATATTCTTCTGATAAACTATTAAAATGACTGAACCATTTGCTGTTGCAGGAGTCATGACAGCTGTGTACCCTGGCTTTTTTGTAGTTTTTGTTAAATGGCTAGTACAGCATCAAAGACTTACTTATTTACTACTGCAAACTGGAAAGCATAACTAAGACTCTGTGAGGAAGGAAAATTTGGTCAACCTCTTTTCTACCACAGCAGAAAAAGACAAATGACCTTATCTTTTAATAGCAACCTTCCAGAAATGGTGTACAAAATAAGAGACCACTAAAGTGTACTAAATACACGTAATTCAAATAGAGGTACATGTGGAAGCTCTCTAGCAGTTTTCTTTGAACAACGAGACTTTGGTGTGCAAGTGCACCATTAATGAGTGCAAGACCTTAGAAAACAGCAGAATTAATAAAATGCATACTATGGCATCAGTCACCTCCATAAAAATTTAAGCACAACTCTCTAAAGAGACGTCAGCAGCTACCCTTTACAGATTCTGCTTCTTCTGACCTCGACTCATGACTAACATAGAAATTCATCACCTCTCAGAACTGCAGTAGGAAGTCACCAGGAGGTTATTCCATCAGCCCACCAAGAAATTCTTATCATCCTTTTTCCCCGTTATCTGAAACAACTGGGAAGCAGGCTTGGAAGAAAAATGCAAGTAATTTCTGAGGCATGGCAAAACACTTGCCCATACCTATTTTACTCATGGCTGTAAGCACTCAGTGCATCTCTAACAATGCTTGGCTGGAAGTTTACCTATCCATGCTCTTCAGGAAGCAGTGCAACCCCACAACCTCTCATTTACACAGCAGGAAAATCTACAGTTGTTGCCCCTGAATCAACCTGCACTGCAGGTCTGTAGCTCCCTTTAAACCTATTTTCTACTGCCTCCTGGCCTGCCCCTTCCCCTTCATTCAATTCTTACACAGGGAGAACTTGGAAGGCATCAGATAAATTTCCATTCATTGCTTGACCACAAAATAAATTAGTGCTGTGTGGCCACGTTAAGTTTTCTTTTGGATCAGACCAATTTACGGTGAACGTTCACTGGGATTAAAAAGGAGAGGTTTCTCCAGGGTCTGGCCAAGAAAGGTAGATTCTTCTCTTTCCACCAAAGCTCAAGAAAGCTCCTATAATTGTTTCTAGAAATGCCCAAAACACCACCCCATAGCTAGAGGTCAGTGTGCAGCTCTCCATCCCAGGAAACTAGAGATGGAGCATCTCCAGTGCCCAGGCAGAAGCATCTCCCTTGCTTGCCCTGCAGCATGCTACCTCTGACACTCCAGCCCTGGTACAAGCTTGCCTTCTCTCCTTGGCCTTTCCTGCACTGTTCTTTATCCTCTGGAAACAGAGATCCACATAGAGGACTTAAGAAGAAAAGGTCTCCTTCACATATATATCTATTCTTCACTGTGTTTTAAAACTCTGATACAGCTGAGTTTTATCTCCTACATACTCATTCCAAAACCCTTGGCCGGGGGTGGAATTAAAATGCTGGGCAGTTTGAGCAGCTGCATGCATCAGCTATCCCCCTCCTCCCAGGACAAACCTGTTTCTGCTCAGAAAGAACCCACCACATCAGAAGTATACACAGTTTGCTGAGCTCTCACTGCTCTCCAAAACAGCAAACTTCTCAGGCTTGATAAACTTTGCAGCAGCAGCCCACGTCTCATGCAGAAACAGGGTGTCCTGGAACACCACTGTCCAGATACATCGTGTGCCACCCTGTTGGGAGCCAGCCACAACTACACAGGACAGAGCAGGCAAACAAGCAGCTACTTCATCACACCACAGGAGCCAGGGCACGGTCACCCCTTCCCACCCAAAGAAGCTTGTTTGGGATTACGGTCAGGCGGGCACAGCAGGGACACAGCCCCTTCCAGCAGAGCTGCAGCTCTACATTCAGGCTTGAGAGATCACCCAAGACCAGCAACTGCTGACGCAACCCAGGAACCAGTACTGCTACAAAACAGCAGCAGCAACAGGAGCCACAGGACTATGCCACTGGGCTTTGTATCTCTGAGCAGACATCTTCAGGCTTATTTACAGGAGAGGCACAGGATGCTAACAGGCTTTCTCACTACAAAGACGGGCACAAAGAAATGTTGACTGAAACCATGACTTGCTACCACCCCAACCCTCTGGCACTCTGCATGTATTGGCACCCTCACCCTGAGGAGAGCTTGGCCTCCTTTAGAGCTGTACTTGGGAAAAGCTCTATTCGCAAACTTCCCTATGAAGCAATAGCCATGTCTTAACCACTTCTGTAAGTGGGAACTGCTTTGTAGAAAAAAAGAAAACCAAAACACACTACCAAAAGCACATCCTCAAAATACATTAATTTGCCTGAAATCTAACTTTGTTTAGTTTCAGGCACACAGTGTAAAGGATCTGTACGCTCAGATACACAGAAACAACTGTACTCCCCCCAGGCAAAGGCCCACCAGAGAACATCTCCATCAGAGAGCAGCAGGTGAGAAAAAAAAGAGAGTGCAGAAAGCACTTACTGCACACAAACGTTCCAAATCCAAACAAAACAAAACCAAACAGAAAACTGAAAACACCAAACCCAAATAAACTAATCCTGCACACATATATATTTCAGTTTAACTGATCTAACAGTTCATAGAATCAAAAGACAAGTTAGAAGAGAAGGGATGTCAGAAAGGAAGTCCACCTCTGATGCCCACATAAATGAAATTCAGAAAGCTGGGGTAACAAGAACAACATTTGGACAATATTTGTTATTATGATGGCTGAACAGCATAAAGCTTGGCACAAAAAGTGATCTAGCTGGAAACAAATGCTTCTTTGGAAGCAACCTGACATGTGCTTGCTTTGAAGCCGCAGTAATTAGATACCTTGCAATAATAAGGGATCTATTCCAACACCTATGGTAGCAAAAGAAAAGCCAGCAACTTTGTATAAAACCGCATAGATCACCAAGCTGTGGGCAGCTCACTAGGACTAAAAGGATCAAATTGCAAAGCTGATTTTCTTAAGAACAAAAAACCCCACACAACCACACCTGAAACCATAGCAGACTATCAGAGAGACAAGGGAGCCACACTGGTGGTGTACATCCCGTAGTAAAGAACAAAAGGGGAACATACTTGCTAAGAGTATGCTTTTGTAACACTAACTAGCTCAACACGAAAAAGTTTAAAAGTTGAAGGATGAAGACCTCTTCCCAGACTTGAAATGAGCAGATATTCCAGATCACACCAGAAATAAGTGTACATAACACGAGTCTTTTGTAATTTAGAACTGAAGCACCCTGAGAACTAAAATGTAAATTGGAAGACAGAAGGTCACAGTCAAAGCAAGAACTAAAATGCAAATCAGAAGACAGATCACCATCAGAATGAGAGAAGTCCTAGGTAACTGGAAAACCTGCTTTAATATTGCATCATGCAAAGTCAGGTGTTACAAATGGAGCAAGAAAGTATTCTGCAAAAAAACACCAGTAGAAAACTTAACTGTGTGTCCTGCTAAGAAACCTGGAGTTTTACCTAACTTTACACCACAATTGTATAATCAATGTGTACATGTGCCTTCAGTCCCTAAAAATCAAATTTTAAGGACACCCAGGCCCTTGACACTCAACAGTAGTACATAGACATTTGGAGATTGTAAAAAGCAGGTTTTTTCCTCACACATTAGAAGTCTGTTCAGCCTGGAGAAGACGAGACTGAGGGGAAACCTCATCATGTTCCACAGCTTCCTCATGAGGGGTAGCAGAGGGGCAGGCACTGACTGATCTCTGCAGTGACAGGACCCAAGGGAATGGCCTGAAGTTGTGTCAGAGATTTAGGCTGGATATTAGGAAGGGTTCTTCACCCAGAGGGTGGTCAGGCACTAGAACAGGGTCCCCAAGAAAGCTGTCACGGTCCCAAGCCTAACAGAGTTAAAGAAGCGTATGGACAATGCTCTCAGGCACATGGTGTGATTCCTGGGGCTGTTGTGTGCATTTCAAGTCGCCCATATGCTAACACTTAACTACCAAAAAGGCGTGTTTTTCTTTTTTTCCCCCTTCTTATTTACCCTGATACTTGAATGGAAAACAAGAAGGCAACTCCAGCATGCCAAAAATCAGTACCTGTTGAATATGTGGAAGGAATTTCAGAACATGAGGCTCATACAGCAGTTTAGCCTGTGAAAAATGGCACAGGCACACACAAAACATCAAAAAAGGTGAAGGGCTGGCAGGTGGGCTGCCCTTCAGCAGCAGGAATTTGGATCCACTACTGGGAAGTTACAACATATAAGCCTGTGAGTTTTGGATTTCAGAAGCTAGCAAGACACCTGCTATTATTTTATTTTTAAAAAGTCTTATTGAGCAATTTTAGGGTCACTGGCAGAGTGAGGACTTTCTGAACAAATTCCTAGCATGTTTGGGAAATCACAGAAGACAGCAATAAGGACACTGCAAAGGAGTTATCTTGAGACCCTGATGCATAGCAGCCATAGCTGGAGACTGCTCCACTGACAGAAATGGGAAGGACATGCTGTGTGAGAGCACCAGCAGCACACTACAGTCTTCCCCCTCCTTTCATCCCCATGCAGATACAGCAAAAAGCGCAGCCAACACTGAGAACTAGTTCTTTAAAAACCACTTCAAACACTAATTTAATTGATGAGATGCTACTTTCCCCAGCAGTAGGACCCTGAACCCAAAATATTAGGAGGCTCCACTACTGAAAACTCACTGTATCCACCAGTGACCTACATTAAGCCTCTCCCCTCCCTCTGCTTCACCTTCCTTCTCTGTCCTGCCCTACTTTAATAGATTATTACTTCAGTTAAACCGCATAATAGTTTTACAGGGACACCCGCCTATGACTGAAAACTTGCACATCTAGCTGCAGCAGTGGAAGAAACAGCACAAGTAATGGTTTCTACAGTCAACATCAGCCATGAGGTGATAGTGTGCCATACTACCCCATCCCAACTCTTATCTCCAATGCCTATCATCCAACAGTGGCAAAAAAAGAGAGTGAGTCAAGGACTAGCATAACAGTGTGTTTCGCTCCACAGCAAAATAAATTAAACAAAAAAAAAAACCAAACAAAGACCAGAGCCATTTATATAACAACTAGGAACAAGGAAAGCAATTTTACTCAATGCAGGGAAGGAGCTCATTCACAGAGGAGGCACTTTTTTTTCTACACATCTCTTTCGAAGATATTCACCCGCAGGATTTCGTCTCTGTTAACATGATGGAGGCTTTCTGCTCCCTTCCTCCTCGATTAAACCGGACATCCATCACGCTCAGGCCGCAGGAGTGGCAGATCCCGAGGGATTTGTCGAGATCCCGGCTCTCCCCAGCTCCACGCCTCTCTCCAGGCGCTTCAGATATTCACGGGGTTGTACCACCCCCTGCGCTCGCAGGGCAAACAAGCCGGGCGCGCGCACGCACACAGCCACTACTACACGGCTACAACCGAGCGAACAGGATCCACCTACTACTCGACGCAGAGCCTGAAAACAACCTAGTTTTGATAAACTAAGACTGCTATCAGTTTGGCAGAGGAGGAAGGCAGACGGTGCCATTTTTATTTAAAGCCAAGCTCCTCAGAGAACACTGCGCGCAGAAATCCTGCGTGCCAACAAAGAGGCTACGCTCAAAACATGGGCGGACCATCTCCTCGAGGCAAAACGCAGATTTATCTTAAGTATTTTGCGCAGTGTAAGATAAAGGAAATTTGCTGAGCCTTTACGCCTACTGATATCTCATTAGGTGTTTTCAAAGATTATGTCTTGCTGAAAGAACAGCTGCACGTAGCTGAATGAATCCGATCCACACACTCATTTCTTCCATGAAGCCGCGGTGGGGCTCAACACGACCACTACCGCGTATCCTGCACTGAATGATAGCTTCCCCATAAATAGGAAAGCGGGTTTTCTAGAAATACTGCATAATGAGTCATCGGCTGCGAGCAGCTAAACGCCAGGCACCTTGAGAGCAAGGACAGAAATACCAATGGAACAGAAATAGCCATTCACTGGGAAGGGGTGGGCGTGAGCAGACCCGCTGGCATGATTCCTGCTCGTAACCTCCCGCCCCAGGTGCCTTCTGCCACCATTCACCGCAAACCCCCTCCCCGCACGGCTGCGAGGGCCGAAGTCAGCCCGGTGCCGGTGGGCAACGCTGCCCCTGCCTCGCCCCCTCCTCCTCCTCCCGCTGGCGCCACTCACCCATCTCCAGGGCCTGGTTGTACTTCTCCAGGGCGGCCGGCAGCTCCTGGCGCTCCCGCAGCGCGTCGCCCTCGGCGCGGAGGCGCCGCGCCTGGCTCTCGGCGCCGAACCACTTGTGCAGCAGGTTGCCCAGCACCACGTTGACCCGCGGGCGGCCGCCGGCGGGCGGCGGCGGCGCGGCGGTGGCAGGAGTCGGCTCGGCGGGGC
>VYXB01008192.1:0-36114 GCA_013397135.1 Pachyramphus minor | reverse complement strand
GGCCCGCCCGGCGGCCGCGGCTGCCACACGTGCCCGCTCCGCACGTGCCGCGCGCCGCCGCGCCCGCACGTGCGCCTGGTCCGGCGACAGCTGCGGCCTTGAGCGAGCGGGGCCGGCGGGGCTTCCGCTGTGCGGCTCCTGCTGAGCTCAGCCTCTTCCTTCCCGTTTCCTGGTGCCCTGTATTAACCGTTTCTTCGCAGGAACTGCCGGACCCTGCCCTTTCGCCATACGCCGGCACCCCCTCGGCGCCGCTCATCTGCCCGCCGGCCGTGGCCTCTCCGCCAGCAGCACCTCACGGTGCTGGTGTGGGTCAGGACACATTTACCGGTTGCTGTTTGTTTTTATTTCTCTCGTCCCCGAGAAAGCAAGCAGGTGCTGTCTATTAAATAAATAAATAAGGAAAAGAAGAAAAAAAAAAAAAAAAGAAATTCCCAAACCCCACAACTCTCAGAAAAAATCCTTTTCTGTAAGTGGCAGCCTCGCCAGCGCAGCTTGGGATCCGCGAGTCATGCTGAGTGCTGGCTTGTGCATCGGCAGCAACAATAAAGATAATGCAGCTGGAAGTTAGTTAATCATGCGTGAGTCAGAAAGGAATCCAACTCGCTCCGCAGGAATAACAGGAGCGGGAAACAAAAAAAGGCAACGTTTATTTTAGACACAGCTGTAAACAAACCGCTCGGCGAAGCAGAGAGCCTGTCAGTCCAACGGGAAGGTACCCATGTCCAGCTGCTTTTTGGACTGCAGCTAGACAGTGGAGGGTATTTTTGGCTTAGCCTCTCTCCTGCTAGGCCTCCAGTCCCCAAATGCTGGCTTCTTAGCCCACATCAGGAAAATCTCATTCAATAACAAATGTACCAAGTAGTCTTTATACTATGAAAGTGTATTGATTTTAAAAATAGTGTGACATTATCTTTCTTTAGATTATGTGTAGTTTATGTCATATACTGCACAGTCAGGCTTAAATAAGCATCAGTATTTGCTGTGAAGTAAGCATGACCAAAGGATCCAGCTCACAGCAAGGAGCAGGACCTTTGTTTCTGAGATTCTTAAAGCCATCATGATGGATAAAGGATACCCCTGGACTACCAAGGTCGTGCCAGCCATCCTAGCTCCTCCAACGCCTCTGTGAAACTCTCCCCTTATCTGGCATAATAGTTTAGAAACTCTAGCAAGACAGACTCTAGGTATGTTCAGATCAATAAAGAAGCAGGTGGATGATGGCAGTAGAAGTACTGTTGTTTTCCCCACCAGTGATGTCTTTGTGGTAGGTTGCACTGTTTGTGTTTCTAGCAGTTGATTCTTTGAGCAATGCTCACCCCTCTAACACTTGCACTGTCCTCTTTGGCTCAAGGTTTCTATCCAGAAGGTGACCTCAGCAGCCTGTCACTATTTCATCATTCTCTTTCTTGACATGTTCACTTGGAATTAGGATGGAATCCTTTTGCCATTTTACCAAAGTCACCTGGGCACATGATTCATAGCTTAGAGGACAGAAACAGTGCGGCCAGTTCTACTCTGAGGTATCAAGGACAAGCCATGGCATCTTGGACAGATGATGAAAATTTGGACTCTGCTTGAGCCACCCTACAGCATTATTCTCTGGTTCCTATAATCCTGACAAGGAGCAGTAGCATTTTTGCTGATTGCTCCCATCCCACTCACCTGGCCATTAGGCTCTTTGGCTGGGAACTCCCCAGCAGCCCTCCTTGCTTCCCTGCACAAGACAGCAGGGAAGTCCATCTTGTCATGCTGCTTTTTGCCATGTGTCTTGAGATTGCTGCATGATGGTCCTTCAGCTCTAGCTGTCCCTTTTGATGGGTGACTCAGGAGGCAACGGCTCAGATGGTGGTATTGAACATTGCCTGTCAGCCCCTCCATTTGCTGCTGTGCTTGTGTCAGGTCATGCTGTGATGGCATGCTGGAATGGCTGCAGTCCTCTCCTCATCAACCCTTGGCAGGTGCTTCTAGAAAAACCTACTGTGAAGCATGGCTACTACTTTATTTAGCAACGTGATCAATAGCCTCCTGGCACACAGCATCTATTTTTTCCCAAGACATCTATTTGCAAGGAGCAAAATTACCTTACTGCTGTTCAAACTGACTCAGTATGCCATCTTTTCCCTGCTTCCCATGTGCAGAATTGCTTGCCACCTGCGTCTGAGCACACCTGCGTCACTCTTCTCATCAATGTCTATTTTGGGGCTCGTGTTCTTTCACAAGTCTTCTTGCTCCAGAACATGCTTCATTTGTACATGTCTGCACTTTTATTTGTTGTTCCCTATCTGAGCAACAAAGTCACTTTATTGCAATTGCCTTTTGCAAAATCTATAAAAATTCACTGAGCTGCAGATCTTGGAGGGATGATGAAAATGTGGACTCACCACTTGAGCCACCCCGAAGTATTAATAATTTTCAGGAAAGATGGAAGGACTAAGAAACAGGAAGAACCAGGGTTAAAGAAACCAAAGTAAACTTATTAATAATCTACACTTAAGAAGATCATGCTTCTCACTGAAATTATCAGTATTATGACTACCCCAGCAAACGTGACGTAGGAGACTCCTGCCACGAAATTTCAGTGGAACAGGTGCTCCATGACATGGTCATGTTGTTTATGACTTCTTGCTGGATAAACTGCAAGCAACAAATTGCAACAGCCACAAAACAGAACGGATTCGCCACAAAGGACCTGAAAGCTGACAGAAACACCAAAGTTGGTTTATAATTTTTATTAGACGAAAAGCTGTAGCTACTGCATAGGATTGAAATGTTGGATACCACAGGAGATAAAGGAGCTTCTCTTGTTCTCACCAAAACCATGGCAAAACTTCTGCTGGCTTCATCAACTTAAAAAAACCTACCCAAACCTGTAACTCAAAATTAGCTCCTATGTGGAAGACTGTTAGAGGAGCTGCCTGTTAGCAGTACTATTTTCCTGTTAATAGTACACTTCCCCTTTGGAGTGGCCTCATCACGCTCTCTCAAGCAACGTGTAGAAGTCCATCTGCTTTCCAAGGGGAGAATTATAGGTACTTACTCCACTGAGTCACTGTTACACACTTCAGAGTTGTCATGAGGTTTCCTTTAAGTTCATAGTCTAATTTTCCTGAGGCCCAGCTTCCACGGGGTTTTCCCCAGGGTAGAATTTACTTGAAGCTTGAAGGGGAAAGGAGAAGATGAAGCAACTTTGAAATGACAGCATTTACATATTTGGAGGGCATTTTTAATTTCTCTAACACTTTTCTAATCCAAGTTAGTTTGAAGTATTAAACTCCATTTTGTTTTGTTGATTTTTTTTTGAGGAAATCTGTCTTTTATTGTTTCAGAATAAGTTAATTAGGATATAATCAGTGCACAAGGTCACATACAGGTACCAGGCTAAAATGTTACAGAAATTGTAAAGTCAAAGATACAAAAATTAGGGTACATAATAATTAAGGTTGTGTATGTTTATTTAATATAGCCTTCATGCATTAATCTGATAAGATTTTAATTAATGACATACTATTTTCTCTACAGGATGCATGCCTGTCATGGTTTAACCACAGGAAAGAAGATACTCAATTAATGGGCATCCAAACTGTAATGTTCTCCCTGGTCACTATGCAGTCTCCTTGAACCTTTTGATTTGTATTAATCATACATTGCTGTGGTAGCAGAATTACAAATTTCCTTTTGTGCTTTTCTATAAAATTCAGGGTACAGCACTGGAATATTCCCAAATATGCACACATTTATATTTTCAGCAAGAGTGTGAGTCAAAAGGAATAATACTTTGCCCTTTAACAGCTGGGAAGTTGAGGTAAGGCCAGAGTGGCCACTAACTTGGGGCACTGGATTTAGGGGATGAAATTTGAGAATATGATTTTTCAGATACGCAGATTATGTCAGAAGTACATATTCCTTCAGTTGAGTGGCAACTGGATGGAGGTGCTGAGCCTTCAGTCTGAGTATGGGCCTCAGCTAGAGCACTGTGTAAACAACAGCTATACAAAACACCGACACCACCACCACCCAATGCATGATGTAAATGCCTCACACTTTGGCAGAGAGGAAACCCACGGCAGAGTGCGGAATGCAGTCCTTCCAGACAGCATTCAACTGCTTTTCTCTTCTCTTAATCACTAACTCATCTATTAGAAGCTTTCCAGCTCTTAAAAGAAGAGGTCACTGTATGATTATTGCTACTAAAATCTTTGCCAGCTTAATGAATTTGCCCCAATTGAAAAAGCAAAAATGTACTTTTTTTTCAAGACAGCCTTTTTTTTTCAGAAGTATTTTATGAGAAAGTTGCAGGATAGTGCCACTAATGAAAAAGTTGCAAAAGTGCTACTTAAAATCTGCTGATGTTAAACATAACAAAGATATTCCCCCCCCCAAGAAATATAATATGTTAATCCAGCTACTGTGAATCACAGGAGCTAGGATTGTTTCTGGAGATTCTCATTGTTTTTTGCAACATCCCAAAGAGGGAGATGGGTCTTGTCTTTTCAGAGTGATACGTGTATTGTGTACAAAAGCTGTTATTCATAACTATATCTGTGGGATTTTTAGAGAAAAATGGACACATTGTGGACGAGCCGTGTCTTGGATGATGCCCTTGAGCTGTCCATGGGAACCATTTAGACAAGGAAGGTAGAGAGTAGAAAAACAAGTTAGCAGAAAAACAAGTCAAAAGAAATTTAGTTTTGCGTGAATTGACCAATTACTGTGTAACATGTATGTTTGTAGCAAGAAATAGACCTATCCTGTGCTACCAGCTGGATCAGACAAAGGATATAACAACTGCTGTTAGAATAATAAACGAGATCTGCTTTAAAATCATATTGGTTCACGTGCAGTTACTCCGAGCCCTCTTGGCCACACACATCCTTCGTGGGCTGATGGGAAGATTAAACAGCTTCATAATTGTCCAACAAATCATTAACACATCCTATGATGCAAAAGGAGCCAATTAAAGAGTACTACCATATTCCCTTCCAATAGCTTCTGAGATAAACTGCTAAGAAAATCCCCTTCCCTAACTATGATAACAATTAGTCTTTATAGAATGAAAATGTATTAACTTTTGTAATTTATGTATTAGTTCACATTATACACTGTAGTGTAATGAGGTAGTATTGTTCATGCTAAAGTAAAACAAACTAAAGGACAGCCCAGTCCCAATGGCTGTGCTACTTCCTAGCATAGAATGAGGGAATTTTTCAGTCTCATTTGGTAGACATCAGCTTGGATTTTTGGAATAATACACAAATATTTTCCACTGTGCTGATTCACATACCTGAGTAAATATCAAGACTTGTGTTTCTCTCTCTTGCTGGCACCACCAGGGCTTTTGTCAGGCACAGAGCTGAAGCAGGATGCCCTAAGGTTGAGTGCTGATCTCCATCCATCTCTGGCTACACAGGGTCAGTTTGCCCACTGAACGGGCGGGGGTTCTGCAAGCAAATCCATGTTGAAACTGGGTGAAGTTACACCTGTGTGCAATCTTTGTTTAAACTGTGGCTTAGAAAAACACCATTTGCACTCTTCTGCACTGCTGTACCTGCTTAAGTGCAGCAGCACCTGGCCCAGGTTGAAAGCTAACAGCCCAAGCATTTACCCTGTATGGGCGGAAAGCACTGTCACCCATGCTCATGTCACATCAGGGTGTCCTGGAGTTTAGTGAGATGACACACACCCTGGCAAGGGACTCACCTGGCCTCTGGTAATGAGCTCATTTTAAAAAGCAGGATAGCACACTGCAGTTCATGACATCACAAATCCCTTCTGGTGCCAGCCACCCATACGGGTGGTCATCCAGCTGGATGGTGGGCACAGCAGGTGGCATCTCCATGGGTACAGTACACATCCATTGCCATCTGGGAACCTCTCTAATTTCTGGAGCTCTGCACAAATATTTTTCAGGGAGATGGTCTGCCTTGGAAATATGGATGAGGAAAAGCTTTTCTCAAGGTGTGCTCTCTCCCAGTCCTGCTAGGCCACCATTCTCAGATGTTTTATCTCCTTTGTGTTAAGCCTGACTTTTGAAACATTATTAATCTTACATCTTTCTTTTTACATAGCATTTTTTAATCTTGTTTTCTGGCTAGTATTCATAGCGGGAAAAGGACCCATTGAAATGCAGCAGTCTTCTCTGAGAATGTGTTTGCGAACAAATTTTCGAGGAGCCTGGAGAAGGACATCCTGATGTGTTTGAGCATCTTATCTTTGGTCAAAACTTCTCATGGCTTATGTGCTACGGCCCCAGTACTACCCTTATTAATAGACATGTTGGGGCTTTCATTTCAGGAGTGCTGCCTGGGATTCACCAAAGGGAAAGCTAGACCTCAGGTATGAACTTCTTTCCCAAATTTAACATTCTTGGTCGGTGGCAATCTAGCATGAGAAAGGCAAATAACATCAGTTAGATGCAGACATGAAATACTGTTCTGCCTGAAATTTTCTTGTCCTGTTTTGATCACTGCTTTACTGTGAGTCAGCCTATGACACATTTTCACAAAAACTCCCAGACATTATGCTAACAAAATTAAATGTGGGTCAAATGGGAAAAAACATTGCAAAGAGCTGACAGTGTTAGGGCAGAAAAGAGATCACGTTCTTACAGGTAGAGAGCACTGCCATGTCCTGTTCCCCCTGGAAACTGCTGATTGCTGTCTTCATGACCCTGCTCGAGGAATACTCTGGGAGTCTCTGCTGCAGCTATCAGTGATTCCTGGTAATGGGTCCCTTACAGACCACTCGTCACCTTGAGCCTCATTGCTATCATCAGTTCAAGCACCAGAAAACTCCTGATGATATCCCGGGCCCTAGAAGTCGAGCAGCCTACAAAATGCATAGGCAGGTTGGACAATAAATTCTGGAGAGACCATAATCATACATCTGCTGATCTTTTCCAGGCAAGGAAGGACAGGACAAGGCAAGTTTACACCTTCTAAACAAAATATTTGTCCTTTTGTGGTTTTTTTCATTTGTTTGTTTTGTTTTGTGGTTTGGGTTTTTTTGTTGTTTTGTTTTTTGGTTGTTGTTTGTTTGTTTGTTTGTTTTTTACAGAGGCAATTACTGGAAGAAGAATATAGAGTTTTTTCATATTTTAATTAAACACTGATTTTGGGTCGCCACAGCAGAGCAGGCTGCTACAGTGGAAAGGTCAGCCATCCTGTTCGATAGGGTGCAGCTGAAGGGGTGAATTTCATCAGCCTGTCCAAATCAGGACATCGCTATTTCTGAGTCAGAACTTCCAAAATTTCTACTCAGTGGGCTGGGCTGTGGAAACATGGGCTCAGGGAAGATCACTGGATGGTCACTGGGTGACTTGGAGAAGGAACTGGCTCAAAGCACCTTAGCCAAGAAGGCAAACTGGATGTTTGCTACGCCAAGAAATGAAAACCTATGTGCTGACACTCTCCTGCAGCGCGAGGAGGGTGTTGAGCCACAATGAAGAGTGAGGTTACATGGTGGGGGTCAGCAGGGATGACAGGTTTAGGATGGTGTCACCAAGCCAGTAGGTTTGGTTCCACACATCTCCCCACACTCAGCCATCAGGACATAGGCAGGACCACCTGCCTCCTTTGTCAGGCATCGTGGCAGGCAGCAGCACCGCAGCCACATTACCCATCAGAGATATGGCCTTCAATAAGGGAGCAGCCATTACCTCAGAAGCCAAAAAGCCAGGCAAGCAAGGCTGAACAAAGCTACAGAAGAGTCTGAGAGGATTTCTGCTGACACAGGAGAAGTGATTCAATAAGATGACCTGAAGTAGGAATAAGAGAGTAATGAACAGGGAGGAAAGGAGGTTTGAACAACTGATTAGTAAATACGCACCATCAGAAAAGAGGCCAGAGAAGAGCAGCCAACTCAGTCATGGGAAGAGCATGGCTGAGACCAGGAAGATGATACAAGAGTGTGAAGAGACACGATATCTTGTTTGGAAAATACAGTGCAGGCAGGAATAAAAATATTTAAACAAACGCAGAACATTAGGGCCAAACTGTAGGAAACGAAGATTACTGGTCTGAGTAACAAGAAGTACAATGATACAAATGGTTCTGATCAAACAGGTTAGCCAAGGCTAGGTACCCACCAAGGGCTGTAATGAGCACACATTGTGACTTGTTTTAGCANGGTTCTGATCAAACAGGTTAGCCATGGGCTGTAATGAGCACGCATTGTGACTTGTTTTAGCTGTGTGGAGAAAGAAGCTAATAGCTGAAGCTATCAGTGTGGGCTGACATCACTCAGAGGGGCATTGAAGAGGAAAGCTCCAACAGACAGCATCCTTCTGCCTTAGGATGTGAAAGAAAGGGAATCACGAGACAATGGCCAGAACACTTCCATGGAGAACAGGATGTAACTGCAAAACACATTGGGTCGGACGCAAAAACCAGACTGGGATGACCTATAGCAGAATTAGAGTAGCACATTGATAGCATTTGGAGGTGAAGGGGCAGGCAGACAGGAAGGGCAGCACTGTGTGACAGCTGCAAAAAGTTATGTTTTCCACATAGGCTGGTAAGAAGATGAGGGGAAGAACAAGGTAAAGGGTAAGAGAAGGCAGGAGGTGAGAGGCTGCAGTCTCTGGGGAAGGAGAAGCTGAAAATGGCAAGCACTTTTACGCATCTATAGCAGCAGTAACATGGGGAGATGAAACACAACAGGCTTCTTCAGACACCTGGGATGTCTTCTCAAATGTCTTTTCATGGCTTGGCTTCGCGAACGAAGATTTCAAAGGGCTCTACCCGCGCTTGCCGCAGGCTCGCTGATGGCTGAAAAGGCCAATGCGTGACAGACAAGTCCGGTTGCAGAAGGGACAAGAGAAAGATTCCCCAGGCGGCAACGACTGGACGAGATTCTTTCTGAGTTGTCTTTTCTCCTCGAGAGTGATCTTGCGCGAGTTCTCAAAGGAGGCAGCAGCATTGTAGATGGTTTGTCTCCAGGCCTCCTGATTGGAGGCCAGAGCAGACCAGTGATGATGGTCAATATGGCCAAGGCTGAGATGTTGTTTCAGGGAGTTCTTGTATCTCCTTTTTGGGGCTCCTCTCTTGCGACAGCCGGTGGCGAGCTCACCATAGAGCACGATCTTAGGGAGGCAGTGGTCCTTCATCCTGGAGACGTGCCCTGCCCAACGCAGCTGTGTTCTCAGCAGCATGGCCTCGATACTTGTGACTGCTGCCTGTTCAAGAACAGACGTATTGGTCACATAGTCCGTCCAGTGGATGTTGAGGATTATATGGAGGCAGCGTTGATGGAACCGTTCTAGGAGTCACAAGTGGTGGCGGTAAATGAACCATGACTCAGACCCATATAAAAGAGTAGACAGTACGATGGCTCTATAAACACTGATCTTCGTACTTTTCTTCAGGCACCGCGGGAGCGCCTCGCCCACGCGGCACCGGGGGAATGTCTTTTAGCTTTGAAGATATTAGCAAGATTCCAAGTTGGAGAGCATTTTGACAAAAAATACTGGATTCAGCCACAGCACCAGAAAGATGGAAGAACAGAAGTAGAAAAAGAAAAGATAAAATGCTTGCTTTGTTTGATTGATTATTTTTTTAACCTATGTTCACTGGATTCATGCATTAATTACTGAAGAAAAACAAGATCACGTAAGGAAGTTCACAGCCAAAAATAAGGTTATGTACATGCAGGTTGGCTCAGTCACAACAAAGATAATCCTTTATGCTGCTTTATTGACCATCCAGATTCATTGGGTGTTATCCAGCTAAGAATTATTAGTTTTAAAACTAATCCAGATTTAAGGAAGCCAATAGTAAAACTTCAAAGGATTAGATCAGCCCCTTTAATGAAATAACTGAATGCAACCCTATCAAAAGAATTGAAAAAGCAAAATGTAGGTATTGGCTCCACCATAAACAAGTGCATATTTTGTGAATCACTCTGTTCAGGAGCGAAAGAAGAACACTGGAAAGTGAATGCCTGTGTAATAATCATCATCTCCCCAGTTGAAACTAATTATTTGGAAAGAAGTTAAGATGAAAAGGGACAAACACTTCTGTGATTAATTGCATTTGCAGTGCGTTAGCTAGCATACAAGCAAAAATCTTGGTACATGGAAAGTACAAAAATAAGTGTAGGGTGTTTGTAGCCATTTTGATTCAAAATACTTTTTAATGAATGCAGCAGTGACTAGAATGAGTAAAAACACAAGAATTTCTTCCATTAAGATATTTAGAATGACATCTCTTAAAGCTATTAAGGTTTCCAGTGAAATACATTCTGAACAGTTAGCAGGGTCATGCAGAACTAGATACAGCTTTCAAATGTGTGTGAAGCTCATACATAAAGCTCATTCTTCTATTCATGCAACAACGTAACTAAAAAATTTGTAATCTCTCAGTCACAGAAATACATGGTACTTACTTCTAAGGGCTATTGGGAAGTGCATTTTAAATGGTCATCCTCATAAAGTCCTATTAGGGAATATCCACAGCTGACTGCTTAAGCTGACCATTGATTTACTGATTATCACATGAATAATTCCTTTTCCAGCCTACTCTCAAGCAAACTGTACACAATATATAGTCTACACAGTTTACCTTAATTCTCCCTGCATACATACACACACCTATTTTCTGGTTTTATTAAACTAGTAATCAGCAGACTACACACCACTCTGATTTCTTATAGTAGTCTCTTCTCCCCAGACTGCTTGGCTCAAATCCTCTGTAAACATTATTTGGACGGTGTCTTTCAATGTTTTTATTTTTTTAGGTGGGGCAGCAAACCCAATCCTTTAATAAAGTCAACAGATTTCACGTACCACAGAGTCAATTCCAGATAACCAGGTAAAGTAATACAGGCAGGTGTCACTGATGACTTACAACTATATTCAAGGCTAAAAAGGTGTGCCGTATCTCACTAGGCAGTCAACTGGCTCACTTCCACCTGAAATTCAAATTGGTCACTAAGAAAAGAGACTCACGGTGTCTGGAAACTTAATCCTCATGTCTCTGTTTTGTCAGGTCAAAGAGAACAATCAACAGTGCCATTAAATGTGAATAGATGCAGGTGATTTGCAGAAAGATACAGACTGCTGCTACACAGCTGCGAAACTAAATGTCTTCTGGGTATCATGCCAGGGGTTTATATTTACACCACAAAGGAATAAAAGACATCCTAATGCTTCTCTCTTGAATTCCTGGCTAGGTTGGCTTGATTTGATTTTTAAAGCAAATTTCTGGAAACAGGGATTGAGAAATGAAACAAAGCTTTTTTTTTTTTTTTAACATTTATCCCTTTCCATTTCTCTTCAGCCCACATATCATGGGACTGACATACAAGGTCAAAGAACTTGAAAAGTTGTCAGCGTTTCTTCAGTGCATGCCAAGAACAGAGCCTTATTCCATGAGGATTACTAGGGTGATGATGTACATGAGAATACTAGGACATAATCCCCACTGCTACATGTCAGTCCCAGTTGTTTCCACCTCTGATGATTGTTGTGGTAAGGTGCAGGATCCTCCACCAGCATCTATGCCAGAACAGACATCACATCTAATCTTCTGGCTGTAGTGAACTGAAGCATCCCACGTTCAATCAGATGAAGCTTGAAGGAAGTTTAGAGTACAAATGAATAACAAATATTTAACTGTGATGATAATGGTAGGTAAGTACCTGTGAAAGTAATTAAACTAAGACTTTTTACCAAGAGCTGCAATGACTTCTCCGGTAATGGACCTTTGCAAATTCAGGTAAATCCTTTCTCCTCCCCTTTCCTAAATGTGCACCTGCGGTCAAAATAGAGTCAGTTCAGGAGTACAGTTTAATGGCTGTGTGATGTAGAAAGTCAGAAAACATGACTAAGGAGTCTCTGTACAACCTATGAATCAGTCCAGGACAGAGATCCCTAACACAACTTTTCCCCAGCTTCTCTGTGGTCATTCTGGTTCACAGGTCTCTCTTGGAGTTGTTTGCCCATGTTTGGGTGAAGTTTCACTCAGAGCTGGCACAGCAGCATTAATATTGCCCTGACTTCACCAGAAATCTCCAAGTACATGCCGAAATAACAAATACTAGGCACAGGAGTGGTGACAATGCTTGACTCGCTGCCAGAAGATCTGCGTAAAAGCATTCGCAGCAGGGCAGCTTAAGGGTATTCTGATTTAATTTAGAACTCAAGCATAATTTTTCTTAATTAACTAAAAATACTCTCTTTGTTTCCCAAGTCTGACCCTGGCCCTCATCCCAACCCATAAAACGGCCAAAAACCCCCATGATAGGCCAAATAAGCAATAGTGATGTAAGCTACTCATTACCCATTTACAAGGATTTTCTCCATGCACATTTCATTACCTTCACACAAATACCTTATGGCTTCTGCAGCTGTAAAAGGATTACTAACAGTGCTTTCCCTTCCTACCGTACATGGAACATCCCAGTTTCTATGTGGGTGTCAATCAAGGCAATAAGTAGCAGCCACTGAGCACTTATTGTGTTTCTTTGAAAGGCACAACACACATAAAGTGCCATTCAGGAGTTCCAGAGGCTGCCCTCCAGTAAAACTGGGTCCCATAGCAGTAGTGCTCCAGGTTAAAAACCTCCCAGTGAGTCAACAGCGTGAGCTGTCAGGCCAGAGGAACTCCCTGACAAGTGAAATTGCTGTTTGTGTTCTGCTCAGCATGCCACACCCAGCCTGTTACTTGGAAAAGAGCGTGTGAGCAGCAGATCACATGGCCTGGCTACGAAGGTGGTGGTGGAAAACAAGGTAAGAAGGTCAAGAGTACAGCCAAGCAAACGTTGCTTTCTTTGTGTCTCAAAAAGGGGGGTTTGAATGCAAGGAATTCTACAAAGAGCCTTGCTTGCATGCCAAGGGGTTGGAAAGAGTAATGTTAATCAGATGAAGAAAAAAGGCTAGCAGCAGATAGGATCACTTTCTAGCCCACTTATAATGACTGGTGCTTGGCAAGCATTTCACCTTCTGCATAGGTCACTTCATAGAACTATATGTTCTATGGGCTTGTCCTCCATATATCTACTGTTTTCAAGAGAAAACGGACAGAAGGATAAAGGTAAGCAGTAAGTTGAGGAGAACTATGCTTGCTGCCTCCCTAGACAATGTGGATTGTGAAGGATCTCTGGAGATCATCTGTTACAAACCCTGTTCAACACAGGGAAAAACAGATGAAGGCACTCACTCGAGAAGGTTACTGAGTTTCACCTCTAAGGATCGCAATTCCTCAACTGTCCTGGGCACCTGCTCCAGCACTGACCCACCATTGTAAAGAGCCTCTCTCCTTATATCCAGAAAGAGGTTGCCAAAACTTGTGTCCTTGCAGCTCCAAGAATATCCATCTCTTCTACAACCATCCACCCATTAGGTAGTTTAAGAACACAGTCTGTACAGCTGAGAAAGATACAGTGTATAAAAGGGATAGAGGGGGTATGTTTATATACAGTGTGCTCCCCCACAGGTTGGTCCCCAGCCTGTGCTGATGCCTGGATTGTTCTGCCCCAGGTGCTGAACCCTGCACTTGGTGAGTTTCGTGAGATTTCCACTGGCCCAGCCCTCAGGTTTTTTGATGCTGCTCTCCCATCCAGCATAGCCTTCTCCTGCGCAGCACACAATTTAATGCCATCCACAAAATGGCTGAAGGTGCACTCTAGCTTACCATCTGAGATCAATGATGAACATATCAAATAATACTGACCCTTTGCATTGACCTTGGGACATTCTGTTTACTACGCTTTGCCACCTGGATGTTGAGCCATTGATTATTACCTTTGAGTCTGGCAGTCTGAACAACTTCTAATCCATCTTCCCACTCCCTCACCCTGCATTTCATTAGGAGAGTCCTGTGGGAGATCACATCAAAAGACATTTTAGAGACAAGATAAACGATACCCACCGCTGTCCCCTTGTTTCCAGAGCCAGCTGTTCATGCACATCTGGGCTGACCAGGTGTGACGTGTGTGGTGAAGCCATGCTGACTGGTCATGACTGGCCACCTGGTACTTCATGAGTCTGAAAATGGATTCCCAGGAGGTATGTGTGTGCTGTGTGATTCTTGCCACCCAAGGGACAGAGGGAGGCTGCCCACTCTGCCACTCCCTAGATCCTAATTCATTAGTATTAGTCTTTTTCCCCATCTTTAGAGAGGTCTCCATGATTTTCTGCCAATGATCAGCAGCAGTCTTATACTCACACCACCCCCCAGCCCCAAGCATTTGTGAAGAAAACTCATGCAGTGCATGAAGACTTGTGGAGTGCATTAATGCACATACCATAACAGACTCACAGAGACAAATCCTTCCTAGAATTCAGATTGAGATGAATGGCAGCCCTGGCATCCTTCATAGGTTCTTAATGCAAGCCTTCTTGCACAGTCAATCCCTTGCTTCTCCTCCATCTCCCACCCTATTGGATTTCAGTCCTGTTATTTTTCTCTCCCAAGCTTTCCTGAAGTGGCCAGTCTCCTTATCTATGCCTGTATCTCAGTTTCTGTACTTATGGCTCTGGTGCATGTGCCCTACACATGTTCACACCAGAGCAAACTAATGTGAATGGTCCTTCAGAAATACACTGAGCCTGTGCCCATTGGTGTACATCCTTATCCATACCAACCCCCTTTTCCTCAAAACCAGAGTATCAAGGGTGCAAAGCCAAGGTCAAAAGTTCAGTAGCACTGAAGTTCGAGTGGCCTAAACAGGTGTGAATTTACTAAGACAGATCCTAGGAGCTGATCTGCAGAGCCAAGAGCACTGGGGATGCTACATCTATATTCAAGGGGTTTCTGTTCAGCAGGATATGTCACATGCTCACATGAATCTGAGGAGCCCAGTTCTTGTGCCCCAGGAACAAGACATTTGAACCACAGCATCAAAGGAATGGCCAGTCAGAGCTTTATTTCACGGGAATGTTCCTGACCCACACTGTAAATTCTATCATAAAGTGATAGATAGTCTGTGGATAGATAGCTCTGGATAGTCTGTGATTTCATAGCCAACATTAATACCAGCAACCCTGGGCTCCAGGGGAATGTGCCTATTAGTCCTGGTTGCCTTTCACCTTATCTATTCATTAGGCCTGGTTCTCCTCCTTCATGGCTGAGCACCTTTTTTCTGCTTAGTGTTGTCCTTTCAGGGCATGTTTATATGACACTGGCCAGAGCAGGACTGAGAAACTCCCCATCTTTTCCTTTTCCAGACAGTAATTATTTTCCCAAAATGCCTGTGATCTGCCACACAGAAGGCCTTAAGAAAGAAAAACCACCCATTTTGAAGAGTCAGCTGACGTACTTAAACCCAAGTGTCTTATTCACACTCCAGCCTTGTCTGACTTCAGTTGCAGCTGTGAAAAAACAGGGTTCATATATGTCATGTCTGAAGGTTTGTGGTTAAAGAATGAGGAACCTGTAACCAGTGATACGATTTATGAGAGTCAGGGTTTGGTAACATAATAAGCATCATGCAAAACTTTTGCAGCAACTGTTGGCAGATTGTAAGATCATATTTTTTCTTCATGCAGTTCTCCCCTCTCTTAGTACCCACCTTCTATTTTCTGAGAGAGGTAACAAAGCAGAACCACAGGCATTTACTTGTCTTCAAGACCTGCTCAAACCCCATTTCTCCAGTACAATGAATGAGACATGAATACTGTGGAAAAAATAACATGTGACAATATAATGAAAATAACTTCTATGCTAAAAAGTGTGGGCAAGAAGGGCATGGCAGAAGCCCCTAATATGGGCATTTCCCAGCCTTTTTTACCAGCTGTTGCAAACTCATCACTTCCTGAATGTAAATTTCTAGACATAGGCAAAAAAAAAGAAGTCAAAAAAACCCAACCAGAAACCACCACCACCAAAAAACCATGCAAACAAATAAAAAATAAAACAACGTCCCCCCCCCAAAAAAAATCCACAACAGAAAAAGCAAAGCAAATCCCATCAACTTCAGCATCATTCACAGGTTCTTAGTGCAAGTCTTCTTGCAGTCAATCCCTTACTTCTTGTCCACCTCCTGCCCTGTGGAATTTCAGGCCTGATTTCTTTTACCTCGCATAACAGATCTTAAACAAAGCAAAACTCAAGTAACTGCAAAAAAGTTCAGGTTCCCTCTCTCTCAGGTAGAGCAGACTATACTAAATATTTCTGTGCCTTTAGCTCAAGTAAAGTGCCTAGCAGACTCAGTATGCTTCAGAATAAAACTATACAAAGAAAGCCCTCAACTACATCTTAGAAGTTTCAGGTGGCAAATGAAAGTGCCATTCGCAGTCTGGAGCATTAGGTTGCTGCACCAATTGCAAACATATGCCCCTCTGATGGTTCGTGGGTCAGGGAAAAATTAAAACAATGCATCAAATTAAGCTCCTGACAGTATTTGGTGTACCTTATGTTAGCTCTAAGCACTGGCAGCCTACATGCTAAGTTCACTCTGCATGACTGAACCCAGAGGTTACAATTCTCTTTGAAGGGTATCTGCTGATAATAAAGCCATAAATATTTTAGTCCTGCTCTGTCTCCTACAGGAACTTTTCACCTTTTCTAAACATGTTACAAATACCTTTAGTACTCCTACTCTCATAGCACCAGTTTTGTTTCTAGGACTCAGTCATCAATAAAGCTTATTTAATATACTGCCCCCCCCAGCAACAGCTTCTTCATGTCTGATGATGGCAGTTCCACTTTGTAGAAAGTGCTCCTTATTCTCCCCTTCAGGGACATGAAAGAGGAGGTGGATTGAAGCTTCATGATTCATTTTCTGGAAGGGATACCTGTTTGAGTGGGATCAGAAGAGCCTGCAGCAGTGATGCCTTGTAGAGGTCCTTCCAAGTTATGACATCTGCCTTTACTGTGTCATGCTGACAGTCAAGTCAGTCTGGCCAGTTAGAGATGGCATATCTGGACTTGGAGCAGAAGCCTAGTTTTAGCACACTGTCCAGCCTCTCCCTTGGATGAGGAAGGACCAGGGATCCCAAAAACTTTAAATGAAGAAGTTACTCCATGAGACTCTTTACCTTCCATCTTGTTTCCTACCAAGTCACTTCTGTTTGTGTCAGATACCAACTCAGACACGGACAGGGGGAAGCACTGTAAGCTTTCCACAAAAACCATAAACTTTTACCTAAAAAACAAAGTCAGGGAATTGTTTCTGTGCTCCTAGGTCCTTTCAAAATTTGACATTTCTTTCATCATTTCCAAATGTGATTAACAAGAGCTAAAGGTGATGAGGCAGGAGATGGCAACATCTCTCCATATCTATATATATATAGATATAGATATATAACCCATCCCTTGGCAAACAAGACGAAATTGAATGTACATGGCTGTGTAAGATTGGCCCCACTTGCCTCTGCTGATCCTTTTCCTCCCAGCTGGATCACCCAGCACACACACCAACCCTGCTTTGCTGTCCTCTCACAGCCACAGATCACTGGGTCTCACACTCTACAACTACATGAAAGGTGGCTGTAGTGAGGTATTGGTCTCTTCTCCCAAGTAAAATGTGACAGGACAAGAGGAAGTCGCCTCAATTTGTGCCAGGTGATGTTTAGAATGAATACTAGGAAAAAAATTCTCCACTGAAAGGGTTGTCAAGCGTGGGAATGGACTGCCCAGGGAAGTACTGGAGTTACCATTCCTGGAGGCATTAAAAGCCATGTAGATGTGGCACTCATGGATGTGGTTTAGTAATGACCTGGCAGTGTTAGGTTAACGGCTGGACTTGACCTTAGAGGTCTGTTCCAAACTAAATGATTCCATGATTCTATGAAGTCAAGGCCTCTGCTGCTTGAACACAGTGGCACAGCAGCCTGTTATTATTTTGCTTCCTTTGTATACAACAAATGACAACACAGAGCCTCGGGATAGGAAACCTCCTCACATTTTCCAGCTTCAGCTGGCTCCTGGCCAACTCAGACTGGTTTGTGTTTGTGACTGCATTGTCTTCTGGCTCCCCTCCTTCTCTGGATGTGAGCTTCTCGCACTGCTTCATTTGTCCCAGTACAGGTTTAGACAGGAATTATACCCCCTCTCCTTTCTTAGACTGAACAGTTTCTGGTTGTTTTGCTCAAGTGCCAGCAGCTCTCTGCATCCCTGCTAGTTCTCCCTGGTCACACATGATGAGAAATGGAAATGAGGTCAAGGCAAGGCCTCTCCACAACCTTACTCACTTTATTCTTATTTACTGCCCACTACTGGAATTATTTTTCTGGATGCATGTGGAATCGGGTGGTAGCTTTCTCACAGCCATGTGACACTGCTGGCTTGTAGTTCTTCTTGAAAGCCTTCATACTGTCCTTCTGGTGTATCTATAGTCCAGTTACATACAATGCAAAGTGTTTAAACCTGAAACAGCTCCAACTAGAAGCTGCAGAAAGAGGCCCTAAAATAATGGAGGTATGAAATCTCTGCCAATATTACTTTAAAACAGGAGAGGACTGCATAAGACAAATCTACCATGTTGTATCTTAAAGAATCAAATCCACAAGTAAGAGGATTACAATAAAAAAGTATCACTATCTAATGAAGTAATTTTTTTCTGACCAGCAAACAGTCTTATGGCAGACCCTTACATGGAGATAGTAGCGACACAATTAAGTTGTTTTCCATCAGAATGGCATTTCCAATGATCTGTTAAGTTAACTCTAAACCCACAAAAACCAATTGCAATTTACTGCAGTACCTTGCTGTCACACAGAGATAGATATATTTAAGCAGTGTGCTGAGATTAAAACCTGATTAAAACACTGTTGTTATCACTGCTGGTCTTCCAAAAAAGCAAAATTATGTTTGTGCTCTCTAGTAGTTAAGAGAAGTAAAACAACACATTGGTACTGCTCAGAAAGCGAGGAAACAACACCTTTGCTCCATCTTCGCTATGCGGTGCTGTAACGCTTGATGGGGCAAAGGTCTCACCTATGAGAACCTGTCCTACAGAGAAGAGCAAGTGTGTGCATGTGTGCTACCAAGACATCAATGTACACACTACACTTGACCATAAGGCCAAGAAACCAGGTCCTAAAAGCAGTCAAACAAGAGTATACATGATGGAGCAAAAGGTATGTGAAAAAAAAACCTGTGAAAGGGAGTGTGGAACCCCCTTCCTCATGCTCCTGCTTTATTGCTGCAACTCTGTTCCTCTGTTCTTCTCATGCATTTCTAAATCTGTAATCTTAACCACAAAGATATACCCCCATGGGTTTTACAGCAAAGAGCTAGACTGAAAAGATAATTAAAGGAAAGCAGATGCTGGCAGACAAAAGCAGCATACAAATAAAGATCCACTTTGGAGTCCTGTTCTCTCCAGAGTATTTGCTGAGCCTTCTTACTTTTCACAAATACAAATGCTACAGCATTGGAAAGAACAGTCAGAAATCAAGAGTAAGTGCAAAGAGTCAACTCTTTCTCTACAAAATGCTTAAAATAGAATGAGACCAAAATATGTGGATCCAAAGCGAAGATTTGTGATGGCAGACTTCAAATTTCACTTGCTGTAAAAGCTTAAAAACATAAAAACAAAGATTCCAAATACAGAACAATGATAATTTTTCCGTAAGTGAACTCCTTCCCAATTCATGAAACATCTAAGAAGTAGCCATGCAATCTTGATGTTCCACAGTCACTACAGGTCATTCATGATTGATAACAACTCCCTCAATTTTCTCTTTGTATTCCTTAAAATTATGGAGGACATCTTGTATTTCCTACAGCCACCCTTCTGACAAGAGAAAAATGACGTGTCCTACTGTGCTATCATCCAAAGACCTCTCTGGGAAAGAAAAGTGAATAAAACAGAAAGGCTGTGGACAAGAGGAAAAAAAAAAATTGTGCAAGACAAAATGTTCCTATGTCTTTAATCACAGCAGGTGCATAACACTTAGTTGTTGAGAGAGCCAGTTGTCCCACAAGAGCTTTTTTGTCTCTCCATGTATGCTTCCAGTATAGCTATACATTCTTCCTAGATGAGATCAATTTACTTAAGCACAATTGGGAGTCTTGGCTAGGTTCTCAGTATTAAGTCACTTTGCAGAGCATATACAGATGCCCTATGATCCATGTTTACTCTCCCATTTGCAGATTTGCATTTGTCCCTCAAACTGCTCAGAAATTATTTCTACACATCCAGGGCAGTGTGTTTCTGGCAGTTAGAAGTGGGTACTGCATTTCCACGGGTGCAACCTTCAGGAGTATTTTTTCATTACTCCCTTCCCACCGTCTTTTTTACTCCTTTCTGTGATTTCAAACAGACGCCCATAGCAGATGCTTCATGCTTTCAGCCTGGCATGTGCATGCTCTTCCATAAGCATCTGCTCCTCTGGCATGCACACATATCGTATGGGGGAGCACACTTGCTCCTCTGACACCTCCCATAAAGCTTCAGCAATGTTCCTTCAGCATGGAGTCCAGCATCTCCAGGGGCTTTAAAACAACTGCCCATGGCTTTTGTCAGCATTGCTCTCCCAGACATTGCCTTGCCTGGGTTTACCAATCTGGAATTTCTATCAGCATGGCTCTTTTTTATGACTCAAAGCAAACAGTCATCTTTCTTCCCCTTTCACTCGTGCCTGGATTAAAAGGGAAAATGATGATTTTACAGCAGGAAGCCCCAAACAGCACCATTTCATGCTTACACCAGCCAGCTGCCACCAGCTGCATGGCTGCAGGCTTAATGCTGCTCACTTCATAAGGGAAATGTCTCCTGCTGCACAGCAAAACAGGCTGCAGGCCTATCAGAGCTGGTGGCAATGAAATGAGGCACCTCAGGCTACTGCCACACACAGGAAACCAAGCTGACAGCTCAGCTGCACACAACTGCATTAAAAGCACAAAAATAGAGATTTATACAAGGCCGCACCAAAGCTCACTGCACACATTAGTGGGAGCCCAACTCACTCGTCCTCCAGGAGGGAGGCACTCTGCTCACCAGCCCAAGCACTGCAGGCTTTGCTGCTAATAGGATCATTTCCTTCTAAAACCTTCCCCAAGGCAGCATCCCAGGAACATGCACAGCTAACTTAGGCTGAAAGGGAATTTTCCACCACCCACAAGCCTGTTTCTACCTTCCGTAAATCTTCTCAAGCATAGGCCACAAAGAATCCACATCAGCCTCTGCAGATGAGACGTAACAAGTAATGAGACACACTAAATCTTCAGGAACCAAGTCCCATGTCAAGTTTCCTTTACACCTTCATGTTTAAAATAAGCACACCTTGAATTTACACCTCCTTCCAGATCCCTTCATGTTGCAGTAATAATATGATGGGGGCTTAGCGTAAATCACTACAGGGCCATTAAGCAGAAAGATCATTCGCACTCTCTCTGTCAATTAAGAGATATCAAATACAGGCAGATACACTGACAAGACATCCCTTTTCATCTGAGAAAATAGGCTTAAGCAATCCCTATATAATCACTCTTTTTCTCAGCAAACTTTCCGGAGCACAGATAAGATCAAAGGAGGCTTTTCCAACCAACAAAGTTATTAAAACCTCAAGGAAAAAGTAGCAGAAAAGCCAGAGCTGTCTGATGGCTTCATTGATCTAAGGATAGAGACACATGGAGCAGCAGGTAACCATTACCCCAGTACATAGAGGGCAGTAACTGCGCATGAATCGGAAAATAACATGGTTTTCTGTGAAAAATATGTATTTTCGGGACATTTTTTAATTGCTACTTGTTTGGCAGAACAGTTCCCAAATTTAAAAATGCACATATATTTTTAACTACAGAAAAACATCTTCATGGCATGCAATCACAAAGCACACCAGTGGTAATGCACTGTGTGCTGAAGTTAAAAGAAAAGGGGACAAGCATTGCCATAAAGTTGTTTCACAAGCAAGTGAACTCTGGATCCATTTTCACCACAAAGAAGACAACCCCCCACCACTATGATATCAAAAAAAAAAAAAAATCAGCTCAATTTTATTAGGAATGTGAAGATAACAGACCCACGGAATACATTTTAATTTAATTTTTGTCTTTGTGAGCTGATATAAGAGGCCAAACTCTGAGCACTAGTGAAGGGAGTCCATTAGAAACAAAGAGCTCCGTATGAGCAGACACAGTAAAACTGTTTCCTGTCTGTACTTTACCTAGAGCTAACATATAGCATGGACTCCATGATGTACAAAGAATTTTCAAGAAAATTGCTGCAACTCACTATCCTTAGTCTTTCCTCTGTAAAAGGTGGTTAAAATGGGCCAAAAGATTCAAAAGCTGCTCAGGAGAGACAACAAAGAGACAGAGATGCATAAAGTAAGGAGATGAATTTGTTTTCTGAAGCAGTAACAATAAAAAAAAGGAACAATCCAGGCCAGCAGTTCAAAGAATATGACATAAATATCATCTGAAAGTGGTATGCAAATGACATCTGAACAGGCAAAAGACATTTATGCATGCCACTGAGACTACATTTGTAAAAGCCTTGTGTAGAGTAGTCAAGCTAAAACAAACCACAAGCACCTAATTCATCATAACTATCATGGCAAGAGCCTTCTCCCCAAGACAATATGCTCTGACCACCCTACTTGCACTGGAACGACTTAAGGAGAACTCTACCACACCTTGGCAAGGACCTTATGGTATCCAAGTTTCCTTAAGAGTCACACCAAAACTGTGCCATTGTCACTTCAGCCATGTGAGGAAAAAAGCCCCACACTTCTAGAAAGAAAACATAGCTCAGGAAGGTATCATTGAAGGGAGAAACTCTGCATTTGAATTGAAGAAACGATAACAAGAGATACAGCCTGAAAAGTGTGAGAACACAGAGAAGGGAGAGCAGTACACACCTCTGCCTAGGTCAGTCCATAGCAATCTTCACAGATGTCCAAGAGAACTCAGTGCAGAGAAAGCTATTAGTAAAAAATATTATTACTTAATATTTACGTAGCACTTTCTACCTGGCAATTTTTAAGCAACCAGTACATTAAGTAATTTACCAAGAAAAATAAAAACATACACTGGCATTCTGTGTGATCAGTAGCTTACGCTTTCAAAGGAAAACAAGTCTATTTTATCTTTATTAGAATTAAACTTTAAGGCCTGAATTTACTATACATTATTCACTGTTACATTTTAAATTGGCAGCGAGGTAATCAGTCAGGTCATTAGCTCCAAAATGCATTTAACAGTGCATTTTGCTAAGTTCCCATATTAAGAAAACCACAGAAAAACCTGGAGATGTTAACATCTTTTTATCGTTGGTTAAGAACTAACAAGTTAGGGCACTGTAATTGTTGCAGTTTAAAAAAAAAAAAACAAACACTCCTGAAAAATATCCTACCTTCCAGCATGCTAACGATGCCCAGTTAATGATTCTCCCTTATTTTAATTTGTCTTTTGAGATCTTTCTTAAATCATTTCCAGCTCCAACAGGGCCAGCTTTTTGTGGGTAGCAGCACATGTCAGCTTCGCACAGCTTTCCTTTTACACAAGTGCAAGATGTTTCCTTGTGTTAATACAGGAAGCTATCAAAACCATATTGTGGCTGGATATAAAAGCAGATTCCATAGCACTGGCCATCATTAGCATTTCTAGCCACCAACAATTATGCTGATCTACAAATAACTCTATTGGGACTATGATTTCAAAAGTACAGTTTACATGCTCACTGCAATTCCTGCAATTCCTGTATTTCAGATACGTGGTCTCTCTCTCTCCCATGGCCTGCAGGATGAGGGGGCAGCACACCAATTTTTCCTGCTGGTGAACTCAAACAAGAATCTGCTCTCTATGAGACACAGTGCAAGCACAGGCAAATATGATGGCTGCATCCACTCAGTTCTCATCTTTTTTTTTTTTTAAACACATAAAATGGGTACACAAATTTAAGTGACATTCAAACTCCTGCCAAGTACCCAACTCACTCCACTGGTAACACAGATGTTGGGCATTTCTGAGTTGGGACATCATGACAGGGAATCACTGAAAAAAATTAGAGATTCATCCTGTCTTCTTTTCTCCCTTAGTGGTAGGGAGATGGATTTTTAGAGGGGAATAAACTTTCTGTTCTCTGAGGTACTGAACATTGAGCAAGGCTGGATATAAGAAAAAGGCAGGTGGTTAATCCAAGTAACTCTAGCAGCTCTTTAATATGACATCTTGGTTTTGTGACTTCTTTATTTATCGTAACTGTTAGAAGAAAAAACAAGTTATATTGTGTGAGAGCATCTCGTGATTACTATATGTGCTCCCACAAATACAGTTGATACTTTATTTTTCCTTGAAGTTTCCCTTGCAGTTTCATATTTCCTCTATGTTCCATTTGCATCTGGTGTTCTCAGATAACTTACACAGCCAGGAATTAAATAATATCTTGAAGATCAAAAGCAGAATTATGAGGCTCAATAGATCAATAGTAAGTACAGTAAACACTTGACAAAAATATGGAGACAACTGGGGTCTGAAACCAGTCCCATTTTTAACACCTCTAAAGCTTCTGTCTAATTAGGTTTGTTTTTTGACAAACAAGAGTGGGATTAGATCAGCATTACAGTTATTATAGCAGCCACATGACAGAACCTAGACAATTTTATTCGTCAATTTTTAGTCCTATACTGGCCTCTCATTTACAAAGCTCACAGGAGACTACACTACTTTCTCATGAGCGTGAATCATCATGTTTACCCACATGTCAGCATTAACCTACAGTGAAACTGCCATCTTTATAAATATTTCACAACATTTCAAAAATGGCATTCTGTCTGGGATAAGGAGAGGAAGATCATAGCCCATTTATTCTCCCTCTTTTTTTCCTGAAGGGGAGAAGGGCAAAGTGGCATTCTGTGTTTCAGGTAAGAGAGACACCATTCCTAACATATTGCAATGTCATATACTGAAAACATGGTCGGTAAACAACAACTGTGAGCCCCTACTTGTTCATATGACAAATATTTCACTGAAAAATGGAGTAACATCAAAAAGCTAGAAAACAAATGGTCATTCTCTGTCAATGTTGCAGCTGGTATTCAGGCAAGTTTAGATGAATCCATGAGACACTTCTTCAGAGCTTATCCCAGGTGTCAGTTAAGCAAGAAGTCTGGCTCCCGATAACCAAAGAGTTTAAAATCACCTTCAAATCGTGCATAGAGGCGTCTTATGTCTCTCTTGCTAATTCCTGAAAAATACCGCTCTACTTTTGTTCTGTTGTAGACTGTTATGCCTGGTGGAATGGAGGGGTATGATACCAGGTGGTCTATGCCGGCTGCTTTCAAGATATACGGAGCATCGTCCTCCAGGGTTTCATGGTGTCCAATCACACTGTACGTGATTTCACAGGGAGCGCAAAGTTCCACATACGTTACCCAATGAATGATGTGATCACCAAACTGAACATCCAACCACCGGTGATTGGGGTCACCCAGGTAGCGCACAAAATCCTCAAACTGCAGCCCTTTGGTCTCTGTGCGGTTCTTTCTGTACTTACGAATTATGCCAGGGGCGATTTCATGCCGGTACCAAGGTTCAAACCGAGGATTGTGCACAAACTTGTCTTTAAATGCAGAAATAAGTCTTTCAAATGGATCTCTAACAATAAAAAACTTGAAGTATAAATTCAGTCTAAACAGAGGAAGAAAAAAAATAAATTAAATAATTAAGGAATGTGTTTAGCTAAGTGTTTAAATTCTGGTTAGCATAATACTTACAAAACGTACATAAATTTATCACACACATGGCAATGTGAATCCTACATTATTTGCATAGTCTATCAATATTATAATCAATAGGACTAGAAATACAATTTGTGTCTTCTTACTGACAGTTTTTGTATACAGTACAAAGAAGAAATAGTTTATCCTAGTTTTCACATTTTATTCAACTGGAGGAGATTAGCTTATCTCAAAATATAAACAGGAGATAAAAGATGCTGAAAGCTCCAAGTCAAAGGAATTTTAAATGCCATGTGATTAAGCACACAAAGCAAAATATACAAAGCTGTCCCTTGGTGCAGCTAAATGCATACAGAGGGCTGCATTTTTCACTGACAGGCAATTAGACAAATTGCTGCTTAAGTATAAAAAAAAAAAAAAAAAAAATCTAGCATTTTATTTACTGTTTTGTCATGCTTTCAGCAATGTCTGACAAGATCACTGAAATATGAGACTACAGTTTTCAACAGAATTTCACATTATTATTGTGATATTGTAATATGTAATATTCTGTAGTCACACATTATGTGTAGAAGTAAATTGAAAACAAAGTTTACTTCAGTAAATAGCTGAAAAAGGAGATCAAGAGCCCAGCCCTCACTGAAATAAGTGGATGGACTCTTTCCAGCCTCTGCAGGCACTTGAATCAGCCTTCAGGTTCTCCTGACTTACTCCTAGCCAGGCAGGGTTACAGGACATCAAACTAGATCAACAAATCACTCCCCTCTCTCTACACTTAAATTCTCTGATAAATTCAGAATTCCCAACCAATCCCATGTTATGCATCTCCAGCACAGCTTCTGTCGTAAGCTGAATGCAACAACCCAAATCATAATGGCATTCAACTTCAAATATCCTAACTATGGCTCATCCTGCAGGTGAACAGTAACTTTTATGCAGGGCTGTTCACAGGGAGGGAGAACAGATCCATGTTCTCAAGAACTTAGTGACAGTATTTTCTCTTGCACAGTATCAACACAAGCGAGTGGCCCCAACTCCACAGGTACCGCTGTGATAAATGTATTTGTTCCACTGCATGCAACAAACCTTGCACTGAGCTCTACTGGCAGCTGACACAGCTGACTTCAAAATGGCTTAATACACACAAACCCCATGCAAGCACATATTTACAAGTGTCTACTGCCATCTTATGTCCTGTTCTCTCTGTGTTGGCACCCTGTTGGCACAGGGATTATATATGGCATAGGCTCTAGTAGAGATGAGAGCAGAGAGAGTTAAAAATCTACCCAAAGTAATGTAGAAGGTTCTACTGCAGAGTATTTTTTCGGCTCTGAAAATAACTAGAAGCACCCAAACAGGAAGCCAAAGTGGCTCAGCTGAACAGACAATACTCTCAGGCTAAGGAGCACTAACATTTCAAATCTAATTAGTTCAATCCCAGTAAGTCTGCCTGCAATGACAATCTTGCCTGTAAGCAGTAAGGTTTATCATCCAAGGCATCAGGATGGACCTTCCAACTAAACCTTCCCTTCTGAAGGCCAACTATCTAACAATTATGTATGCACTGAACTACGGAAACCCTATATGCATAAGGAGTTGGTTGGCTCACCTATTTATATCAAAAATTACACTGATGTTCTCCTTCAAAGCCAGGAGAAAAGTAGACACAGCAACATCTGTGAGGATAATGGAACAGTGCTATAATACAACTGGTGGAGCAGAAACCCTGCTGTCCTCAATTCCAGATGGAGACTTCAGCTGTATCCCTGAAGGCTCCACCCTGACTGTACCACCACTGACTCCAAACTCTGCGCACAACCACTGGAAGCCACCACTTACCGTTTTTTAATTTCAGAGTCATTGAAAGAGGACAAACGTGGAAGGCCGTTCTTCTCGTGATCATGTACAATATTTTCTGGGATCTCTTCTATGGAAGAAAATGCTCCTAGACAAATCAAATCAGAGAGCAAGTTATTCTTTCAAGGGAAAAAACAGTGAGTAAAAGCAAGCGTGTGTGCCTTTGGCTGACAGATTTATGTCTTTCTCTTTTCTGTATTTTTACTATTTACAATTACTATTTGTAAAACTGTTAAATCATGAGAGAGTCTGACTGCAAAGCTGGAACCTGTGAAAATTCTTTAGGGTATGTGACATCAAGATCCAAGACCACATCTGCACTTCCCCATCCTGAACCTCCAAATAACTACTTATGTATTTGGACATAAATTATTTCCCCTCAAGTATCAGTCCTGCCTGCTGAAACCACCCAAAGAGGAGAAAGTTAGGCCAACTGCAGCAGTAGCCTTCATCAGTAGAGACTTGTACACTGGCAGCTTCAGGCAGAAGAGACAAATGTTTATGTAGAAACAATTTTCTATCATTATCTGACATTACTGAATTAGGAAGCTCAAGGTGAAAAGTTCCCTGCTGTTAAGACATGAGTTATCCTTCACTCAGTGTACCCAACACATCCCTGCCTGTCCTGAGGCATTCTTTGCATGTTAACTCCTACATGCTGATAAGAGCAGATACTTCTAATGCACTAATATAATTCCATATTTAGTACTTTCTTTGAGTGTGGCTTTCATAGGTATTATGACACATGCACAGTCATAGATACAGGCATATTTCTGCTCAATTTTTACCTCTCATCCATATAACAAAGATGAAACTAATATTCAAGTTTTTAAACACATACTCCTTGTTACGAAGGTCTTGCTGAGGGACACAGTTTGCCAATTTGTAACTGTTTCCTTCTGTATGGATGCACAAACTAGTTCACACAAGGTACAGAAAACAAAAACTCAAGTGCAGAGCTGGCTGTTTGCAGGGCGCTTCTAACAAGAAAGCTGGGTTTACAATGTTCAGGTTTTCCCTAGATCTTGGAAAACTATGCCACAGGAGGACATCAACTGACCCGAGTATCTGTAGCAAATTCACTGCGCTGGTGCACAGACAAGCAAGATGGTCTCATGACAAACAAGGTTGTGTTAAATATGATCATATTAAGTTTACATATACAGGTAGTGGTACAGCAGAAAACCCTGAGAAAATGTGTTATTTTTACTGGCATACCAGGCTACTAGAAGAGGATGGTACGCTACATGTAGACAGGCAGTGTTCATCTTGTAGATAATTTTTCAAACATGCTAGTCCCTTTACTCCTTCTTTTACAGTCTTTTTGACCAAACTGTTGCCTTAAGCATCTCAGAATCCTCATAATTCTTATGATGGTTCACTGATAGAACATACATAAGATTTCAGCAATACAGACCAACGGCAGCTGCCAAGTTTTAACTAGCTTTCCTCATGACTAAAAACCTGTAATTAAAGTCGGTGGCCTTTAGTCAGACATTTCTTATTAGGAATTATGATACTTTGTAATACTTTCAAATTCTATAAATTAGGGTCACCCCTTCAAAGATAAGAAACCTGCCTACCACATGCATGTGGGTACTCCATTATGACTCAAATTCCTTTTGAGTCAAATAATGATAATATTTATTTTCACAGAAAGAACAGGTCTATCTTATTTTGAAGGGATGTTTTGAAAGGACTGGAAGCAACTGTGATAAATGAAAGGCTGAAATTGAGTATCAGTGTACAGAAATGCAGGAAGAATCCATTTTTGTGTTGCCCCAATTGGACCAATTCTGTTCTCTCTTCCTCCCCCTCAAAGAAACCCACACACCCACAGCAGAGTAGATACCATTTAAAACAATCAAGACTTTTTTCCACTGAGTGTTGCCCACTTTTGGTGTCTGACAAAACAGGATCTTGTGCTTATCACACACAAATATTCGGTCCAAGACGAATTTGGAAACTGCAGTGTGAGAAAGATTTCTCAATGCAGTGTCTCTGCAGACGTTCCTGAGAAGCTCAAGTCTTTCCATATGAACCAGGGGCTGGCGGATCAGATTTCCAGAAAAAGCTTTTCCAGTTGGCTTTATGAAATGCAGAGGGGAAAGAAAAAACAAAAGCAAAAGAATTTAGTTTTCAGATCAAATTCTAAAAAGCCCCAAATAGTGCACCCAAATGACCCCCAGATTCACAATTAAAACAATGCTATGTATTAACTAAAGGAGTAGCCCACAGTTCTTCCTGTCCTTCCTGTGCTGCTGCTGTTGGTTCTGTACTCGTTGGTTCAAATCTTAAGTCATTAGGTAGTAGTATACAGTAGTAAGAGCTTTTCCATACAATAATGTAAGTCTGCTGCAGAGCAGGAGGGTCTTATCTGTATGCATAAAACATGCCTTGACCAAATACTGGAACTCCCACAAAGCTTCAACCGCCCCAAGGAAAGCTTCTGAGGAGCTGAGACAGGAATTTCAATGTAAATTATGCTTTAAACTCTGAGGAGATGGGGCTGACCCATGGTGTGATTCTTGGAGATGTCCTGTGCAGGGCTAAGAGTTGGACTCGATGAACCTTGTGGGTCCCTTCCAACTCAGAATATCCTGTGATTCTGGGACGCATGTGGCTGGGAAAAAATTTAGGATAAAAGTTCTGTGTTGTTTTCTAGCACCTGTAGGTGTTAAAATTAAGTGGACAATGAGCATCAGTGCTTACTGTGGCAAATAGAATAAGTAGGCAGGATACCTCTCCCCAAAGATGAATGAACTGTTTCATATGTCTCATTTTTCTGAGACTAAGACAGGAACCACAACCACCTCTTGCCGCACAATTAACAGGGAGAAAGGAAAAAGAAGCCTCTCTGATTAAGAGGTGATGGGAAATTTTAAATTTCTACTGACAAATTTTCTCCCTTCCACTAATTGATTTACATAGTTGGCAATCCCCAATATCAATGCAGACTAGCGGATGAACTGATTGAGGGCAACCCTGCTGAGAAGGACTTGGGGATACTGATGAATGAAAAATTGGATACACGCTGGCACTGCATTCTTGCAACCTGGAAAGCCAAACGCATCCCAGACCACATAAAAAGTGGCCGTCAGGTCAAAGGAGATGATTCTCCTGCTCTACTGTGCTCTACTGCCACCTGGAGTACTGCATCCAGCCCTGGGGCCCCAGCACAGGAAAGACATAGACCCAGAAAAGGCCCAGAGGAAGGCCATAAAGATGGTCAGAGGGACAGAGCACTTCTCCTATCAAGACAGGTTGTGAGAACAGGGGTTTTTCAGCCTGGAGAAAAGAAGGCTCCAGAGAAACCTCACTGCAGGCTTTCAGTGCTTACAAAGGGTTTATAAGAAAGACCGAGAGAGGCTTTTTTCCAGGGCCTGTAGTGACAGCACAAGGGATAATGGTTTGCAACTAAAAGATAGGTTTATATTAGACATTTAGAAATTTTTTCCTACAAGGGGGAAGCATTGGAACATGTTGCCCAGAGAACTTTGGATGCCCCATCCATGGAAGTGTTCAAGGCCAGACTGGATGAGGCTTTGAGCAACCTGGTCTAGTGAAAGGTGTCCCTGCCCATGGCAGGGGTGTTGGGACTGTATAGTTTTCAAAGGTCCCTTCTAACCCAAACCATTCTGTGATTCTATGATTTTAGGTAGTGTCCAAGCTATAGATAAAAAAGGAATGATTTTACTTTTTGTCCCAATACTCCTTAAGGAAAAAATAATCTCATTCTACTTTTTCTGTTTGTCACTCTTCTCCAAGAATGTAATCTGAACAGTTTGTCAGACTGTTTATCTTTCAGAACAATTCCTTTTGCATGCAACTAGAATTAATGTTGTTATTCTACATTTCAGGCTGCCAGGAAATCAAGAGGGAATAGTTTTAGATCCAGGAACCATATTATCCTTTTCCATACAAATAAAGGAAGATATTAAAACTGACTACACAGATCTTCCAGCCTTCCACTGAACAAAGTATTTTTCCAAATATTTTGAGGGTAACCTAAATTTCATGGTTTTTACATATGAAAACAAAAAGTGTCATGTTTATATAGCTAACCTATTTTCCATGCTGCATCACAAAAATACTTTAAACATAGGATGACTTATGTCATTAAGATCTCAATGAAAAAAAAATTGGATTTTTCCCACTGTGCAACTGGTCTCAAATTTACATTTGCGTAAGGGATTTTCAGAGTTTCCTTGTCATTTAGAAAGTACCACTTTATTGCTGAAGGCACAAAACTATGCATCTAAAGTATCAACTGGTATTGACTACTATTGTGTTCACAATCTACTTTGGAAAAATGTTGAAATGGAAAGCACAAAGAACACAAAACATGAAAAAGAAATGGAGACTGATAAAAAGAAACAGAGAGTTTGGGCAGAGGAGTAAGAGAATAGACAAGACAAAGGCTTGCCCTCAACAACCATAAACCTGATGGTTATGGCAAGGCAGAATACAAGTAACCCAAAACTGGGCGATTATATTAAAAAAATGACAAAAAACAAAAAAAAAATTACTTTCCTGACTTGATAAAGGAATACTATAACAATTTTCTCCTAGACATGGAAACACAATAAGTTGAATCATTCAGATGAAACAAGACAGCAGGTTACCGTAACAAACTACCTTTGTGAAGTTAAAATTAATTCTGTCAGCTCTATCTAAATAGAACAGCCTGAAAATAATTTATGTCTAGCAATTCATTTTAACAACAGGAAGCCCTTACTTAATCTCTTATTTTCTCCTACTCTTTAATACATATAACCCTTATCTCAACAGTATGCACCTGGAATTCTTCAGGCCAATGTTTTTCCTCCGGCACATGCACCTCCTCCACTTTTGTCACAGCTGTCAGTATCAATGACTCCTGCCCAGCACCGTGGCCTAAAGAAGGAAGACAGATAAGAGCATTACAGAAGGTGAGGGGAAGGTAACTACTTCTGCTTTACAACTAACACAAATGAACACTACTTTCTGTATTACACTTACAAAACATTAGGATTTGATTTTACCATGGAAAGGTATTGGACAAGACATGAGACAGACTATGAATATTTTAAAGAATGTACACTGTGGGAATTTTGGATGCAATTTCAGCTGAGTTTTACCAAATATGCCCATTATCTTTTACTTGGGATTTTTTCTTGTTTGTTTTTTTTCCTTAAACAAACTGGGCAAAGATACATCAAAATCTAGAATTCAAATGTTGCAGTTGACAGACAGTTTGGTACAATTATATGGACTTGTGTGTAGCTTTTTATTTTTCAATAAACTTTCCAAAGCATGTCCAAGTAAAAACCTTAATCTATAAGGTTTCCCTCTCCCTTATATTAGTAGATAGGTTTCTTCTGTTGTAAACTCCTGAACTTACCAGTACAAAAGTGTCGTTAAGGACCACGTTTTATTTCTGTGGTGCTCTAAGTAAACACCTCTCACCAGCAATAAATAAAGATCCCCTCTTCCTTTATTACTGGAATGATGGCCTTCCTCAGACAGTACCCTTAACAACAAACTCTGCTGATACTCTTGTTCTCTTTCAGTGATTTTAGGGCAGCTAATATTTTGATACCAAATTAAAGCATGTAAGGCAAGAACCCTTTTCATCTTTTGCATTTTGTATGGTACAGAAAAACTGAAAAATAACACAAGGGTGTAGCTTTAGTCTACACAGAAAGATCAAAAATAATTTCAAGCAGATTTCTCTTATTACAAAGCAAAAAATTATTTCTCCCTGAAAATTTATGTACATCCACATTGGACTACTTTTCCTTTCATACAGCTTATTCAATGAATAATGTTTCTTCGTCTGCATCCACAGGGGCTTACTGTTTTTATGGTTGAGAAAATATGTGTACTCCCTGTGTTCCCTACTTAAGGGAGTACTCTACTCTGCCTACCCAGGATTTTAACAAAGGGCATGCATGGAGAAGCAAGTTAGAATTGAAAGAAACACAAGCATCCAGCCAATCAGATACTGTAATTACTGTTGTGTGCAGACTTACTTCATGGTATTCTTTCGTAAAATAATTTGATTCAGTGGAAGAGCAGGTCAGGTATTTTTTATTATCACTGTGTAAAAGCATGCCTGCAGATGCTACTAGCAATGATGGACAGAAACTTCCTCTTTCTCATTAAGAAGTTCCTATTGCTCATGCTACCCAAGACATCAGAAAAGGCTTAAGCAAAAGAACATTGATTCCTTGATCATCTGCTGGTTTTATTCTATCTGCTAAAAAGATACATCCAAATAAGGAAAATTTCTGACAAGCCATATTTTATTTACTCTAGAAGAGTTTGTCCAGGATTTGCCATCCTGTTTGGACTTCCTCCAAAATTCTGTTGATATATGCAAAGTACATCCTTCTATTAGTTCTATTACAAACACTGGTATCTCCAATACATACAAACACTTAACCACAGGTTAAGTCTTTGCATGGCAAGCTTAAGAGTTTATACATCTTCTGCTCAGCCAACTATTCAAAAAGGGAGGAAGATTCAGTATAGAGGAAAAAAAACGAAAAATTTTCAAGACAAGGTAATAAAAAGCAAGTAAATGCAGAGGGTATACTCTAATAATTTATTTTTTAAAAAATACATTTTAATCTTCTTGAAAAATTCTGGAGGAAAGGACCACTCAAAGAATAAGTGAACTGTGATACAAGACTTGGTATAGAATGAAATACTGGAAGATACAACTATCTAACATAAGGCCAGCTGATTTGCAGATGTGCTAGGGCTCAAAAACAGCTGGGTCCAAGGAAAGCTAAGTTAGCCTACACTTCTCCTTTGTAAGACTTTCTGAACACATGTCCAAATAGAGACATGCTGTTTATAAAGGTACACCTAATATATTTATCCAGTTACATATTATATTATCAAATTACTGAAACGTGGCACCAGTGATGTCAGCGCTTCAAAAATAACACATTTTTTTACATATTTTAGGACAATGCAGAAAGACAGATCTCCTAAGTCTGTCATATCATCATCACCTTCATCCAAAACTCTCTGTAGGAGGACTTTGTCAGCTCCTCAGCAGACAGAAAACTGTGCTGCTGGTGCCATCAAATGGCTTAAATTCCTCATCAGCTTAATAACATCTGGGCTACTTAAGCTAAGCAAAAGCCCATAAGCTGTTTGCAAGTCAAACAGCAGAGGATAAAACAGAATACAAGAAGCAGGGCAGAGGTGGCTAGGCAGAGTGCATTGCAAAGGAAATAAAACTTTCCACAAGTTTTACATAATATCTCAGTCACAAGAGAAGCAGCCACAAAAGGACAGAAGTTAGTATCACATGAAATGAACTCTTCAATACCTCGTGAGTCTCCTTTGACTTTAAACAGGTAATTGTGCTCTCGTTTTGCACATGACATCTACTCCTAGTAGATCAAGTTACTGAAATGAAATGTATTTGAAAAATCCAAACTACAAAGACAGTATTGCCAAACATGATCCCTTCTGTTCTTAATCATCAAAGAAGAGACATGATGTTAGTTTTCCAGAATTACACCAAGAAAAGCAGGAACTGAGTATCAGCACTGTCACTTCTAGAAATTTAGTTGTTCTGTTCTCAGTCCTACTGAAGAAGTAGTAAACATACCAAGAGATACTTTTCACAGAAAAGAGTATTTGTGTGAAGCACTACGCAATTTCCTGTTTCACATCAAAGTTGAACTTACCATCTGGGTCTTTAAAAGTCAATGTGATAAACTTGCTAGCAACGATGAACATGAATATCACCCAAAAGCATGCAGCTAGCAGCAGCCACTGGTGGTGCATGTTGTCAGGCCAGGGCCATATAAAGTTGATGCTTCCTGTTTGAAAGAGGAAAAATTGACACATTAATTATTTTTGTCCCAGTTTAGAAAAATAGTTTCCATAATCAAAATGCAAAAACTCTAATGTGCATGTGTGTCATAAAACATAGCAGTAGATTTCACTTTTTACTTCTTGCCTATTCAGCTGGTTTTTGCCTATTTTCAACCAGTGTTCAGGCTGAGGCAATGTAACCACCAGCTGCTATCAAAAAGAGGCTTTGCTCCTCCTCCACCCCCTAAATACACGTTCCCAGTCCCCTCCTTGTGCTGGCAATAGCACTGTCTATCTGACTGGGAAGACAGATCAACAAAACTCCTAATTTTTTTACAGCATAGTTTATTTTTCAGTTTAAATTAGCAAGACAGGTCATTGTAGGCAAGGCAGGGAGAATGACAAAAGCTGTGCTCTCAGTGCTAGATGTAACATTAACACTATACTTGGTTATCCCAAGTCAACTCTGTAACACTAAGCACCATCCATGCAAATAATAGAAAGGGTTTCCTTGCAGCAGTGCCTCCTACCTGTAGCTGCATGCCTGCAGGTAAGCCTCACAGACAGGACTTCCTCAGAACAGCAGGAAGTTACCCAAACAATTGAGACTGCAGATTTAATGTGCAGAGAAACCACCCATAGGAACTGACAGAATCCAAGCAGAGTAAGGATGAGGATACTGCACAGTATTATGAATGCAGCGTCTACTCTACCACGCAGCTTTAAATTTTGTTGTACTGCTCTAAGCACTTCTATCCTGATTTTTCAAACTGTAACCCTAATAAATTATTTTTTGTTGTTAGAAGTTAAGATTAAATATAACGAAATCTATGACAAAAAAGTCCCCAGCTGTGGGGTTTTAGAAAGGA
>VYXB01008191.1:85622-120639 GCA_013397135.1 Pachyramphus minor | reverse complement strand
CATTCTTTCCAGAAAGATATTTCCTTTATGAAGTCACACAATGTCTTATCAATCGCTTAACATCAAAGCCAAAACCCACCAAAACAGGGCAGTTGGTATACTCTCAAGGCTTTCCTCTATGAACTCACAGCATGACATGATTTTGTAGCTAACTGCTCAAAATTAACAGGTATGCCTCCTGAGTCTCATTAATTTCTAGTATTTTTCTTCCCGTCTTTTTACACAGGTGGTGAGAATCTTCAGCAACGGCAACAGGGACACCTGAAATTCTAAGATCCAGACTTCGTGAAGTGGATGTTGTGAATTGCTTCAGCCTAACATATTGCATTTTTAAAGGCAGGCCATGTCTGCACCACGAGGTTCTACAGCCTCTAGGCTCTTCATATTGCTGTTCTAGAGCCTCTTCTACAGCTTTGTGGGCAAGGGTAGCTCAGAAGATGCTGATTTTCATTGGTGGCATTGCATATGTAATCCCACCCTCATTCCATTCCTTCCACTGCAGTCACCATCAGTGTCTTTTTGACAATGCACATTAATTTCTGTGACACTATCTTGATGATGAAGGAACTAAGATGCAAAGGCAAATCTGAGTACTAAATAGTGGTATTATCACTTAATATTTTCACTTAATATTAATAGAGCAGCCTGTTAAATAAGAGGATTGAAAGGGTACTGTTTTGCAGGACCCAGTTAATGGCTTTACATAAGAGAGAAATAGTATGTGCAGCTTAAGAATTAACCAGGATAAGTCTTACTTTTATGCATCCTACGGGTAAAACTCTCTGAGTTCTCATGCTTCAAAGTACTGATTTTGGTGTGGCACTGCTATAGGGATGTGGTAAACTTAACATGAGATACCAAAAATGAAACCTTCCCTGTCTGAAGTCAGTAAGTCATCCCAGCTATGCATCGTAATTCAGATTTCTTACTTCCTGAGCCCAGAATGACCATTCTGCCATATACAGGTGGTCAGTGAATGCCCTCAGTACCCATCATTTTCTATTGGTGGTCTGTCATCCTAACATTCTCATTTTTCTCCGCTATCATGATATTCAAGTTCCTGACAGCTAAATGTACTATATCTTCACCAGATACAGACCATATTAACCACCTCAAATCTGATAGAGAAGGAGAAGCTGTCACTGAAGACACAGTGTAGAAAGGCCAAATTATAGACTGGAACAGGAACAATTCACCCTCAAATTCTCATAATCCCTTGGATGTCCTAGAAGTATCTCACAGTTCACAACAAAAATGGTCCTCAGTGGCAGCAAGCAAAACGGTGGCTAGGAACAGCGATGCCTCATCTTTTCTTCACACAGTCACTCATCATGAGATCAGTCTGCATGAGAAAATTGCAATACGCCAGTATATCTGCTAATCACATCATTTCCTAATGCAGACACAGGGAAACCAAAGAGTAGGGACTTTCACTTCATTTCTCCTTTTCTGAGGTGGACTGAGCTTCCAGATGCCAAATCAGGGACAGCAACTTAAGCATGTCTGGGACTGTTCTCTGAAGCCAACTTAAAAGGAGAAGCCCACAGCCACATCAGCAGGCTATCCTGGCTCCTCAAAGAGGAGGTCTGTTCTGAGTCCCCAATAATGAGTGACCTGTGCCTGAAAACTGATAAAGAATCATAGAATTATAGAAACATAGGAATAGTTTGGATTGGAAGAGACATTTAAAGGTCATCTACTCTAACCCCCTCTTGCCATGAGCAGGATCATCTTCAATAGACCAAGTTGCTCTAAGCCACATCCAGCCTGACCTTAAATGTTTGTGGGGATGAGGCATCGACCATCTGGGCTACATGTTCTATTGTTTCCAGGTGATGTGAGGGAAATCATAGACAGAGTCATTTTCCTGCAACAAAACCACCTCAGTGTCAGTGTTAACTATATAGACAACAGAAGTGCTTGTGAACATTCTCTTGAGATATTTAATTTACTAGTGTAGATGTTCTCACTGGGATTGAGGGCTATGAGAGTGGCTATTCCTTACACGTGGGTTATTGGCTTAGCCTATTGCCTTTTGTAAGAAAGTCTTTTTCATCAACTTACTGCAACTTGACTTTGTTATAAATGAAGACAGTGTGTGAATCTGCTGATATTCATCAGAAAATGATGTTTCTCTTTAGGACTTTATGTCATATTTATGTCATTGCTTCCACAAAAAAACTAAGTAGAAAATGTTGGTGTGACTATAATTTTTTAATTAAACTTCTGGTATATAAATTTTTATTATTTAATTGGGGGTCTTATTTCTATAGGCAAGGTTAAGTGGAAATGTCATCAGCTTGCATGTTAATTTAGAGGCAGAATTAATACTAAATCCATTTATGTCATGTTTAAAGTTTGTCCAGTGACAATCTGTGATTTGGTGAGTCACATCTCCATGGCAGGGTGTTTGGAAACCTGAAGGCCTGTCTGTGTCATCACCCTTGATTTGTTTATTCGTTTTACTCTGTAGTCTTCTCCATTTCTCTGGACAGCAATTCTTCTCACTCCTGTGACTTCCTTTACACCAATAGAGATGGTATTGAAAGTCTGGCTATGTCCCCAGATATGAACTGGTTTACTGCAGCTTCTTCTCCCTCTTCTCTTTCTTTGCACGCAGTGATACACGCCTTGTGGACACAAGGTGAGAGAAGATAGAGCAGGAATAGCATGGGAAGACAGGCCCAGAGGCATGAGGAAAGCATGAAGATCTGTCACTGTAAGCTAGTGATGTTGTTGTCATCTGACCTCTGCTCAGTGATATACAAAAAATAAGTTTGGTCATCTCAGCCCAAATCCTTGTCGGCAAGTGACTACATCACAATAACTAATATTGTTGCTGGTACTAATTGGCATTACTGGAAGCCCCCACTGGCCACCAAGGCACTGAACAGGCCTTTGCATTTGATCACATCCACTGAAGGGGTTGAGGTCGGTTCTATGTACTTTCCCTGGACAAGGCTGGGCTCTTTTGTTGAAAAGTTCAGCAATTTCCCACTACCACTGACTCTTAAAAAAAAGAGTCAAATATTTAGTTTTGCAAATTTATAGATAATGTAAAACATCTGGCCCTTGATGACCATCTCTGTTTTGCCTCTTACTTGCTTGCCAGGAATAGAAATATCCAATTTTTCAAAAGAACTATTAGAGTTCCACTAGAATCTATTTAAGTAATATTAAGTTCTATGAATTCTATTTGGTTGTAGAGCAACAGCCACATTTATTTCTCTGCTCACATTTAAATGTTGTTTCCTGTCTATTGATTCTCTTGGCATTGGTTACTGATCATATAAGCCCCAAATGGTGTAATCCAAGCTGTTCATATAATTTGGCTTGAATTTTATTTTGAAAAATCTGTAATAATCTAAGTTAAATAAACATAACACTAGAAAATATACTCTGGGGAATAAATCTGCATTGACAGGAGATAGATAAAATAGACTTTTTTCCATCTCTGCATATGACTTTCTGATTAGAGAAGGCAATAGGAAAAGATGGATGACTGCCTAATTAGATATTAGTAGGGAAAGACTGACACGTTATAGGATACTGCTGGAGGATGACTCTGAGGGTTGCAAAGTGAAGTATTTAGGACAAATGAGCCCATCAGATTAGATAAAGTAAAAGAGACAGTTGGGATTCCAAGAGATTCTCTGACTCATAATTAAGAAAAAGTCTCCACAGGAGTCTGTGTTAAGCATATCAAAGATAACAGATGCAATATGTTGAGGCCATCTAGCCACCTGTATGGAGAAAGCTGCCTTTCAAAAGGTGGCCAAAAAATGGAAGGAACTGTACTTGTTCTTTACTCCCTCGAGGTAATTTTTCAGATATATATATGAAAGTATATCTGAAACAGTTCTTGGATAATTGTTTATTTTTAATATAAGGATGCCTGTTTCCTGTGTGAATGTCTGTTTTTATGTTGAGAAGTAAGACTTCGTTTGTGGTGAGCAAAAAATTATGAGAACTAGAGAAAAGAAAATACAGTGAGAAGTGAGGAACTGAGTAATTGAGACAGGAAGGGATTTCTAGCAAGGAATTGCTAGTTGTTTGGGTTCATTTCTTTTCACTTAATACTTAAAATATGCAATTTGAAGAAAAATACTCCTTTTGAAACCAACATTTTCCTTAATTTTTTCCCCTCTTGTGTGATTTTTTGATTGTTTTCAAATAAATATATGCATTGGTGAACTTAATGTAATAAAAAAAATAGACAAAAACTTTCAAATTTTCTCATTTTTTAAACCTTGAGTTAATCAGTCACTGGTGTGGAATGTATAGAGTCTCATTCACTTCAGTGTTAGTGCCCCACAGCCTTTATTATATGCATTCTCCAGATACAAGATCATCAAAGGGATATTTTTTTTGATCCCACTAAAATCCTTTCCTGTGGTTAAGTAGTTGAAGACTCTGCAGACTCTAACTTCTCAAGTTCATTGCTAAAACAAAGGTGTTCAGTTTATTTAAATACTGCTGAAACTTCAGACCACTGGAAATTCAGTGTATTTGCAGATACTCCATACTGCCCCTAGGCACTCTTCACTCTGGAAATCAGTAGATATTTTCTTCTCTTGGGTTGTCACTTGCACTAAAATCTCTGACAATTCTTGCTGCCTCTAGTCTTGCAGCTGATTCTGGTGGGTCCCATTGCTTTATAAAATGAAAAGAACCTGTGAGCCCAGTTCTAGCAGGGCGTGAAGTATCAGTTGAAAGATAAGTCTCTTGAAATTTCTGTCTCTAATGATAGAATAATGTAATGTTGTACTATGTGTAGATTCAAAATAGAAGAATCAATCTAGAGATATATAGGAAGAATGAAATATTGCTTCACTAGATTATCAGATGGACTATGATGAACTTGACAACCTTTCACCAGATATCTTATTCCCCTAGTGTCCTACACAATCAATAGAGGAATCTCTATCTGTACAGCCAAGACATAACTTGTCTGTATTTGTGAGATAAAAACCAAACCAAAACAAACAAAGGAACAAACAAAAATTTCATATTGTCTTTCAAGAAATGTTTTTATACATAAAGCAGATAGAGGTTAAATTACATAAATCACATGCATACATATAATATTGAGGTAATTATCGTATATATATATATCCATTCAGAATTGTTCTTTTGTATTTTAAAACTTTAAATTTTTTTAACTTACACTTCCTTTTTTGTTTTCAAACTCTGCAATTAAAGTCAGTAAAGAAAGGAACAAGAGGAGAAACAGCATAATTTTTCTGAAACATAAGTGGAAAACTTGAGGACTTCTGTGAAAACGCCTTTTGAAATTGAAATAGAATTGAAGTCACTTATGTGACATGGATCTTTATCTGATATTTTCATTTATCCATCCAAGTAAGTGTTTGACATGACATTCCAAAGGGTACAGAATTCATTGAAAATGGTTTAAAAAAAAAAGACAAAAAAGAGAACAAGAAACAAGACTAGATTTCTGACGTAACATCTACAGTGTTGAGAGAAGAGAGCATGGGCCATAAGTCACTAGAGAACAGTAAAATGGAAATGTATTCATAAGTCTAGAAAAGCTTCTAGTTCAGAATGAGCGTGGATTTAATATCATATATATTATTTTATGATTGTTATATGTCTGAAATGAAGCTCTTGCAGTGATGGTACAGTAAGCTGTCTTGGTGTCTTATACTTCTACTGTGAAAGGAGAAGCAAAACCCATGATAGCTAAAAGTGATGTTTTAAATTTTAACTGCTGGGTCAGCATTGCTAGGATGTCTGACCTGCAAAAGCTACTGCAGATGGAAAATGAAGTGCTGCAATTCCAGTTCTACCCTGGTAATCATCCTGATTTTTTTCCCAGAAATGAAAATATTTTGTAGCAAAATGCCTATCTCTGAAGTGAGCAATACCAAATTTCTAAGCCATTAAGTGATGAAAAAAGTAAAGATGAGGAATGGTATAAGAAATAAAAGTTGGTAACTAGCAAGACTTTTCCATGTGGAAAAATTGTTCCACTGATCATTCCACATATATCACATATTTGTGTAGGCAAAACATTAGGACCTGTGGAATATTCCCTGCTAGTGTGTCACATAACTTCCTGGCAAGCATGTATGGAAAAGAGAAATGTGAGAGAACTTTTTTATTTCACTTGATATATCTGATTTAGCATCTACCATCTTTAGATGTTTCCTACAGGGTCTATTCTGAATTCTTAGTTGAATGAGGTGAGTAGATCTTCAGTGTATAAACCCATATCAGGAAAAAAAATCTGCATTGGTATTCATTTTAGTGTTTGAGTGATTTCTACATCCCATAAATTTTTTACTGTGCATGTATATTATTATACTGTAGGGCATTATTTCTGTGCAAGTTATTGGATTTTGTATATACACCCTGGGACATATTAGGACACATTTTCTAAAAGAGTTGATACATAAATGAGGCTTTTCAACCACTACTGGTGAAATATTGTGGAAGGGATTACACAAGGAGATTATTATCATTAGTGTGGACAATGCTGATTTGCACCCTTGGGTATTAAATGTTCTTAATTCTGGCAGTTGGTTTGACCTGATAATTGTTCAACAAGGTTGAGTATTTGCTATCTGGGTAACTTAACGGTTAAATACATCATGAGCTTGCCGAGGATTTCAATTAATTAAAAAAGTTGTAAGGCAAAGTTTCTAGGGCTAGGAACTAGTACCTCTGACTTGCTTTCCTGTTATTTACAAATAACAGGGAAAAGCCTACTACGACCAACCTGCAGTTTGTTTGGAAACCAAATTCTTCTTCCTCTGAGGCCACGTGTGTGTGTCGCCTTAATGTTCAGTTTAATGTTGAGTCACTTTGTTTTCTGTTAGTTGTATTTTAGCTACGAAGCAACCTAATGTACTAGCAGTTAGATAACTTTTTATTATGTTGCTCTGTGTTGCTTTTAGAAACATTATAATAGTATGTGCTACAATCAAGATGTATATATCTGTCCCTTGATATTTAACTTATGTATATGGTTCATTTTCATATTATTTAATAGCCTGAGATAAACCATAAAGGTTCTTAAAAAAAGATTCAGGATAATTATGTGCATGCACAGGTCCACAACACATGTCAGTTGTTGTTTAATGTCTGAGTTAAAATTGGAACCTCATGTTGTTGTGAAACTCTCCTGTTAATTTCTTTATGCTTTCCATAAAGATATAGCCATTAAAGATTAAAACGAATAGTACTTAACTGTATTTTTTTATATATGAACTGATCAGTACAACCATATTAACTGTGGTTTGAAACATCCTTTATGTATCAATTGTATGGCTTTGACATTTTAAAAATGTGTTTAAGCCTGTAAGAAAGGAATTAGAGCCAAGATTCATTAAAGACAAAGACCAAACTCCTTCTGATTTCAAGGAGCCAGCATTTCAGACTGTAGAAAACTGTAGTTGTGTTTTTGATTTATGTGTAGATTAAAACAGTTTCTGTATGTCCAGATCCAAAAGCTGCACTGCATGTGTAGAGTTCCAGTCGTAAACTCCAAGCAAATCCAACCATCCCTTAATCAGTGTTATACATCTTGTTAGCTTGAGAAGCTTATACTACCATAGTGGGCACATTAGTGGTATAGCCACTATCTGACCTAAAGATAAAGTCAATGAAGATATATGATGTTGTGCAGGGATGATACAAGCAGGGAGATACAGATGCAAACACATATACTCATGCTTTGACCACACAATTGGTCACCCAGAAGAACAGGTAAGCATGCTTCAGGAGATGACCTGTGTATCAAGGTCTAGGACAGGATCAAATTTACAAACAGTGGCTTGACACATTTTGCCAGGTGACATCAGATATCTCCTTACTATGGAGAGGTTGTGAAAATATGTCAAAGAAAAGGAACATTTCAGAGCAAGTCATCAGACCTCCTCATTTCTGAGAGGTTTACTTTGAAAAATTGTGATAGGGAAGGGGTCACTTGTTCTGGTGAGCCAGGAGTTGTTTTTTTTATCTTGAGGACCTCCTTCAACAACTCAGAAAAGTGTATACCAACAAGTCAGCAAAGAGTGTATGACATTTGGTGGCACATCAAGAAAGTGTTAGTTTATTCTCCCTTTCTATTTTCTACCACATAATAAACAAAACAAGTGCCACCATGCTCCGTGCCCCTGGATCTCACAAATCTGTGGAAGTGGCAAATGCTAAAGTGTCACTCCTAAAAAAATGCAATGTTCTATTCCAGACAGCGCATAAAACACAAATCAGTATAAATGTCCTTCTAAGCAATAAGCAAGTGTATTAAAACAGAGCACTTTCCAAAGATGTCCATTTAGTTTGGGCTTCATCGGAGACCTTTGGACACTACAAAATCTTGATTGAGTTTTGTAAAGCCTCATTCTGATTTGCAAAAGTTTTAATGTGTAGCATAACCTAAATAAAGCACTACGAGATAAAATATGCAGAGCATTATGGAACTGTTAATGCATGTAATACAGTAGATGAAGTATGGAATGTGGAACTTAATGAAGCTCATTCACCAGACAAGTGTATAACACATGGATCTGTGCAAGACAGCAACTGAGGAAGCAAGCCAATTTTTGGAAGCTAGTTAAAATGTTTATACAAGTTTCTTCCCACCTCAGAATCTACAGCAATTACATTAAGTTAGAGGGTTTCTAAAGTGTAATGAAAGTCCCACTATCCACCATTTCAGTGAATGTAACTCATTAGCCTCTTATAACCTAAACATGAACATTATGTTCCTACTTGACCCCATAATACATTGTGTGGACACATAAAGCTCAATTAAACTTTGTACAAGAATAGGGATAGAGTACTCTAGAAAGTGTGAAAGAGCACAAACCTGTAAATGTGAAAATGTTTCATTCTGGAAAAGTGTATGTTTTATTGTTCTTGTTCTATTGGTCCAAATTTATTTAAAGGATAAAGCAGTTTAACTCCATGGAAGCTTATGTGGACCATGTGTCACAGACCCTTCTGAGTCTGTTATAAAGCTGACTCCATGCTATGTTCTCTTTGAGTAATTTGACAGAAATGTGAAACTTGTCCTCAAGTCTGTTTCAGACTGAAAATTGTTGCTGGGACATCTGTCAGGACCCACTCAATTGAGAGAAAAAGTTTCTTCTGATAATGTCTGCTGAAGGGACTTTTACCTGATGATTGATCCTATCTATCTACTTAATTTCCACGGGGAGGCTGGTTGGCCACATTTGTTGTCTACATCTGGGCCCTACACAATAATCATGAAAAGTACAAATGAAACATATATAGTATTAAAGTAAAACTGCATTGTCCCAGAAGGACAGGCATGTAATACTGACTGAAAAAAACTGTTTCTAGAAGTTGTGTTAGAAATATTAAAGCAGATATTATTTTTGTGTGTGTGTGTGCAAATAAATGTATCTTAATCGGAAAAAAGTTTTATCAGAGTAAAGATAGTGTATAGTAGATTGGGATTTTTTTGGTTTCACTATCATTCTAAATACTGTAAATCTCCTAGCATTGACTTTCTTCACCCTTTACAACAATGAGTAACTATCAAGTGAATACTCTGAAAGATAAAGCATACATAAAGAGACAAGCACTTATTCATATCACATCTCTAAAGCCAATGGAACGGTTATCTTTGCCCTCTGATGTAAATAAGCTGTATAAAGTTAATTCTTGTATACTAAATGATAGGAATGTTACACAAATGTTATACAAATATTTTCTGTTTATCATTTAATTGCATATTTCTTCCATGTTGTCCTGTTTTTTTGTAGTTTAGTTATGTCTTTTTCACCTGATCCGTCAAGTGTCTCATTCAAAAGGCAAATTTAAGTTTCTTTTAGCACTCTTTGAACCCTTCTCATTACTATATTTTTATGCTTTAAAAGTTCTTTTAAAAATTATATTATGCATTTTTCATTAACCTTCTGCTTCCGAAGTCTTTTTTGTAAGATTCCTAGAAGGCTTCCAGAGAGACTGCCATGAAAGTTTGAAAGTTGAATCTGAGATGATGTTCAGTACAGCTCTGGCATTGTGGCATTGTCACTAATACATAGAGAAATTGAAAGAAAAAAAATTAAACCGGTGAATTAAGGGTCAATACGCCAAGACAGCACCTAGTGTAGTCTCCTGTAGTTAGGGAGTAGCCCAAAAATGAAAGCTGTCTATGCTTGAACAAAAAGGCTGTGAGGAAACTATAGGAATTGAACTGGGCCAAACCACATAAAGAAAGAAAATCAGCAAAAGTTACCCTTTAAGTATAGGGAGTAGTGTCTTCATCAGCTATCTGGTGTTTGCACAAACAATGTAGTAAACAGCTCACAGCAGCCCTTAGTAAAACATTAAAGTGTGATTTAAATCAGTAAAACTAATTTTTTTACAGTAGTGTCTTTCCAAATGCTTTTTTATTTGTTACAGACTCCTCCTTCTGCCCTTACCCTTCATCTCAGCTGCTAAGAAACACTGATGCTGTTATTTCTCAAGGGCTGACAAAAGCCCATTAGTATGGATGAGAAGAAGAAGGGAATGCAGTGGAACTTAGACACAAATATTTTTTTCAACCTTTGCAAATTTCTTTATCCTATGTTTTTAATATTCACTGTTAGCAAAAAGATAGCTTCTACATTCAAGCTGGTCACAGTTTTGTCTCCAGGGTGAGCTTTCCAGCTGTCCTCAGCATAGATTACTAACCTTTTCATTAGCCTTTGATCATAAACCTGACCAGTTTGCCTTGAGACATCTTTCTGGATTTGATAGCTATAGTTTCAATTTCTGATGAACAGCTGGAGGAGGAACAAGCGAACTGACTGAGCAGCAAATAAAGATCTTTGTGATGAGACTTTCCAGTGCTATACAGACTATTTAATATCTGGGTAGCAGACTTGCAAATTCATCTGTCAGCATTGCTTTTGAATATTTTTTCAGAGAGATAGCACTAGTGACACCTTAATGTCTTTATCACTCTTGGCTCAGTAAGGGGAAAGTTGAACCATAACATTATTTTCCCCTGTTTATTTTTCTACCAGTATCAAACTGAAACAGGAGGCATCCATTGGCTTTAAAAATATACTAGAATTTTTACTAAAATGACTTGATATTGTCATTGAGTTTGCTCTGACCATAGCTGGAGTATTTGAATTTCAGAAGAATTGTATTTAATTACACTAGGGTAGAAGATGAAATTTCTGGCATCTGAGAATGACTAAGAAGCTTCAGGCAGAAATCAAACTGTTATTAGCTTTTTAAGTACTTATTGCCACATTGACTTATATGTGATCTTTATCACAGTTCCATATAGAAGGCATGTTTCCTTTTGAAATACCAGTGCCAGAGAGCTTCAGTGTTTGCATGTCTTCAACGATGACAGCACTCAGTTCTGAGGTCATGCCTGGGCAGAAATTGCCTACTGGGAGTTGTTTCTGAGCTGGAACATTTAATTTAAGAATAGTAGAAATGATTGACAACAGGGAAAAAAAAAAGAAAAAGCCAAACAACCCTAGCAGTACTAATGGACTCTCTGCTTGCAAAAAACCTGTTGAGGAACCAGATGGGAATTGACTGTGGGTAAATTCTATGTTTCCAAGCTAATAAGTTAATGAAGCGTTAAAGCAAGAAAACAAAACCAAGAAGATATCTTTTTAATTTTTCCCTTTTCTTTTTTTTTGTTTGTTTGTTTGTTTGTTTAGTTTGGTTCTTTGTTTAGTTGGTTGTTTTTGTGGTTTTGTTTTTGTGGTTTTTGTTTGTTTTGCTTTTTTTGTTTGGTTTTTTATTATTATTATTTTCCTGAGCCCCATGCATGAGACAAATGCAAATCTTCTTGGTCTGGTGCAGTAAAATGAAAGATGAATCAAGGCAGAATTCTTGAAAATTGAATTTCTCTGAATGTTGCCAACTGCAAAGTTCCTTTGAAACTGGGCAGATGACAGATGCTATACATTTCCATTTTTTCCCATCAGTGTGAGTTTTATCAACGTGCAGTCTGAATAGACTTCTCTTCAGTACCTTGCTGCCACTTTTAATGATAAGGCTACTTTTTAACATCTTTGCCATCTATGCTCCTGGCTGCAGTTTCAGTTTGAAGACTATTTCCCTCCTCCTTGAACTGCCTCACCCCAAACTGACAGTTTAATAGACATATTGTGCCATGTAGACTATTATAAAGAATTATGGCAATAGAAATTGATGGCAAGTAAACTAGTGTTAAAAGATATGAAAAGTTCAGCTGGGATTTTGTGTAAAAAGATAGTCACACTAACTTGGATGAAGATGTATTTGAAACTTAAAGGTTTTTTTTTCTCTATCTAGAGACAGAGACAGCAGCACAGACTATATCTGCCTGCGAAGGCAGATACAGAAGGGGGTGACCTGAGAGGCATAGTCACGCCTCTGCCTGTTTGTGTGGGAAATTGTACTGGTTTTGACTGGGACAGAGTTCTTCACAGAAGCTTGTAGGGTGCTATCTTTTGGATTTCTAACCAAAAAGGTGGTGATAACAGACCCACACTTTAGCTACTGCAGAGCAGCATTTGCACAGCCTCGAGGCCTTCTCTATTTCTCATGCTACTCTCCCAGCAAGTAGGCAGGGTTGCACAAAAGGCTGGGAGAGAAGATAGCTGGGACCACTGACCCCAGATGACCAAAGAGATATGCCCTACCACGTGACATTGTGTTCAGAAGTAAAAACTGAGGAAAGAAGGAGGAAATGGAGACTATTAAGGCATATATATATGAATATATAATATCGAGTTATATACATGAAAATATATAATAAAATATAATATATAATATATAAGAATATATATTATATATAATATAATATTAAGAGTTAAGGCATTTGTCTTCCCAAGTAACAGTTCCACGTGATGGAGTCCTGCATTCCTGGAGATGACTGAACACCTACCTGCCCCTGGGAAGTGGTGAATAAATTTCTTGCTTTGCTTTGTTTGTATGTTCAGCTTTTATTTTACCTATTAAAAGAGTCTTCACCTCAACCCACTTTCTCACTTTTACTTTTCCAATTCTCTCATCTGTTCCACTAAGGGGAGTAAATAAGCAGATGTGTCGGGCTTAGCTGCCTTCTGGGGTTAAACCACAAGAGGAATGAACAGAAATGAGAGCTTCCCAGACCTGCATAGGTTTTTGTTTGTTTGTTTGTTTGTTTTTGGTTTTTTTGTGTGTTGTTTGTTTGTTTGTTTGTTTTTTGTTTGTTTTGTGGTTTTGGTGGTTTTTGGTGGTGGTGGTGTTTGTTTGGTTTTTTTTTTGTTTTCTTTTTTTGTTTGTTTTTGTGTGTGTGTGTTTGGTTTTTTTTGTTGTTTGTTTGTTTGGTTGGTTTTTTTTTTGTGGCAAATGACTGAAGAGAGCTAGGTGCCCTTTTCTGAAAAGAGATTCCATCACTGGTACTCTGTAACTTTTTGCTCAGTATCTCCAATTTTATACAATTTTCTAGGAAAGAAGACCACAACCTAAGTTCATTTGAACCTATATCTCTGGATTCATCAACTGTAAGAGCCCAGAGGAGGACCATGAATATGATTAGAGGGATGGAACACCTCTCCTATGGGAAAAACCTAAGAGAATTGGGATTGTTCAGCCTGGAAAAAAGAAGGCTTTGGGATGACCTAATTGCATCCTTCCAGTACCTGAAGGGAGCCTACAAGAAAGACAGAGAGAGATTTTGCAAGAGCATGTACAGACAGGACAAGAGGAAATGGCTTCAAAATGAAAGAGTGCAAGTTTAGGTTAGATATTAGAAATTCTCTAATGTGAGGGTAGTGAGGCACTGGAACCAATTACTCAGAGAAGTTGTGGTTGCTGCATCCCTGGAAGTGTTCAAGGCCATATTGGATGGCAGCACCTGCTTAGTGAAAGGTGTCCCTGCCCATGGTAGGGGAGTTGAAACTAGGTGATCTTTAAGGTCCCTTCTGACCAAACCATTCTATTATTCTATGGTAAATACCTCAGCATTTTAGCTGAGCTGCAGGCAGCTGTTCTCCACTTTAACAAATTCAAATATCAGTACTCCACAAATACTGTGTCCAGTTCAGGGTGCCTCAACATAGGAAGGACATCAAACTGCTAGAGTTTGTCCAGAGGAGGGCAACCAAGATGGTGAATGGCCTTAAGGGCAGGATTGATGAGCAGTGGCTGAGCTCACATGGTTTGTTTAGCTTGGAGAAGAGAAGACTGAGGGGTGCCCTCATCCCAGCCTATAACTTCCACAGGGGGAGCAGTAGACACAGAGGTGCTGATTTCTTCTCTCTGGCAACCTCTCTCGCTGGTAAGAAGTAGGACATAAGGAAATGAAATGGAACCATGTCAAGAGAAATTCAGAGTAGACATTATGAGAAGTTCTTCACTGAGAGGGTGATTGGGTACTGGAACAGGCTCCCCAGGCAAATGGTGGCAGTACCAAGCCTGACAACAGTTCAGTGAGCATCTGGATGGTGCTTTTAGAAATATGGTTTAGTTTTAGGTAGTCTTTCAAGAAGCAGACAGTTGGACTTGACAGTACTTATGGGTCCCTTTCAACTTCAGTTATTCTATGACTGTATGAGGTTTTGGAAGGTTAAAGTCTTCTACCCTGCCCCCTTGAACATGAGCAGAAATGAGAAATGGAGAGCTGTATCAGCCTAAAAAAGGTGAGTCCCACCCCAGCCTTTGCTCTTGGAGTGGAAATGAGCTCCTTCCTTGATCCCTTCCCCATCCTATCCAACCATTTTCTTTTTGGTTAGATGCTTGCACAGTTTGCAGAAAGTTTGCAGAATTTCTGAGCAGAGCTATGCATGTGGTTTTAGATGTCAATGGCATTTTGTAAATATGCCTGGAAGTTGCCAATGGGCTGTATTTTATAATGTCTAGAAGTTACTGTGGGAAAGTAGATTGTTTCATCTCTAGTGAGCATGTAACTGCAGAAAATGAGGGAAGGGGACCACTCTGAATTATTTATAATTTAAAAAATAACCCTCTTAATAATGCTAATAATACCTTTGGTTTATCTGAAATCCAAATGAAAAACAATATTAATCATTTACTTGCAAACTATTGCTCAATAAATAGAGAAATGAAATAAATGAAACAAATATCAACTTGTTTCCTTAGGAATGAATTCAAACTCGAGACATCAAAATACTTCATGAAAATAGTGTCCATTTTTAAACCAGCTCTAGTCCTATGCAATTAAAATCTTTAATAAGAATTTGCTTAAATAGAAAGCAGTTAATTTTAGCAATTTTTTTTTTCTGGGAGATTGACCCCGGCTGGATGCCAGGTTTCTACCAAAGCTTTACTGTCACTTCCTTCCTTAGCTGGACAGGGGAGAGAAAATACAATGAAACGTTTGTGGGTTGATACAAGGACATTACCCACCAGTTACTGTCACTGACAAAGCAGAATCAACATGGGCAAATTAGTTTAATTTATTGTCAAGAAGGGTAATGAAAAATAAAACCAAATATTAAAACACATTCCCCAAACCCTCCTTTCTTCCCAGGTTTAATTTTACTCCCCATTTTCTCTCTCTCCTTCCCCCACACTAACATAGTGCAATGGGAAATGGGGGCTGTAGTCAGTTCATCACACGATGCCTTGCTGCTCCTTCCTCCTCAGGGAAAGGACCATGTGGTGTCCCTCCCATGGGAGATAGCCCTCCATGAACTTCTCCACCCTGACTCTTTCCCATGAGCTGCAGTTCTTCACGAGCTGCTCTAGCATGTATCTCTTCCACAAGGTGCAGTCCTCCAGAAACAGGCTGCTCCAGTGTGGGACCCCCACAGGGTCACAAGTAATGACAGCAAAGATGCTCCAGCATGAGCTTCCCATGGGGTAGCAGCCTTCTTTGGGCATCCATCTGCTCTTGCAAGGAACCCTCCATGGGCTGCAAGGGGACAGCCTGCCTCACCACAACCTTCACCACAGGGTGCACCCTCACTGATGGGTTTGGACTTGGACAGTGGTAGGTCTGTCTTAGAGCCAGGTGGTATTGACTCCATCAGATGAAGGGGAAGGTTGTAGCAGCTTCTCACAGAAGCCACCCCTGTAGCACCCCTCGGCCAAAACCTTGCCACAAAAATCCAATACACTTTTGTTGATTTGAAGGCCATTTATAGCTTTATTTTTAGTAGTACAACCAGGTATTCAGATAGGTCATGTTTTTCATATCTAATATTTATATCACAGATGAAAAATGTTAATCTTCATCACTGTATTTCTTTTTTTGCTATCTCCTCTGAAAAACTGAGTAATAGATATTTTAAAAATATTTTGAGATTCTTTGATAACAGGCACTATATGAATGCAAGTTATAGCACTTTTAACATGCTGACTTTCAGTTTATTCTTCTCTGTGTACTTATCAAATCTGATTTTACTTTAGAAAGTCATAATTTTATTAATACAGTAAAATGAACTAAATTGAAAGAATATTCAAGATCCAATGCAGTTCTACGACAGCAAGGATTCTTTACATGGAGGAAATTCATACTAAATTATAATCTGAAATATTTTTGTACATTTTTTGTTCTTTTATGCTGACAATTCCTTTCTGTTCCCTTTTATTTCTTCATTCTTGCTTCTGCTGAAAGGTCTTACGCGGATTTCCATGTCTGCAGAATCTATTTATTTATTTACTTATTTTTCTGTTCTTCTCACTTTTCCTTTCTTCTTGGTTTGTCACACTATTCCCATTACCAGGCGAAAGTGGCAGAGAAAAGCAAATCCCACTTAAACACAGGATTTTGCACCTTGCTCTCCTAGTAGCAGCAGTCAGAGAGAGGACACTGGATTAAACATAACCACATAGTGTGACCATTGTTCTCTGCATTGCCACACTGTGCCTAGATCTGGCCCCAAGTGACTTGACCCAAGTTAGCAGTAGGTTTGTGTCAGGATGTAGGATTTGCCTAAGATGAGTGCTAGCACTCGAGAAAGATAAGCAGCTCAAGGGACTCATAGTGGGATATAAATGTGGTTATACTGCCAATCTTTTCACAATGGGCACCAACAAAAATTTTCCCACTGGTTTGTGACAGAATTCATATCAGTCACATACACTTGCAGAGGAGTGTCAAGGGACTGGCAAATGTATTCCTTTGCTTTTGCAAGCAAACAAAAAAGCTCTTTAATAACCAAATAAAGAAGCAACAACTCTTGAAAAACTTCTAGGAAGTGTGCTTGTATTTTGCATTGTATTCTATTTGTAATGTTTTATTGAGAAAGAAGTTGAAGATATTTTAGGAAATAACTAATGATAAAATCTGCTCCTTTTCAGGGCCGAGGAGATAATCTAGATGAGCTCCATGAATAAAAATCATCCTGAAAATTCTAGTTATTTAACAATAACTAGAAGGGCACTAAGTGAAATACAAAAAAGGGGAAAAAGGTAAACCCTGCTGTCCTTTTAATTTTGACACTGGTGTCTAAAGGTTTTCCTGGGTTCACAGAGACCTTCATATTTTTGTAGTGATTCTAAATTTTGGAAGCAGCGCCAAGGTTCTGTGGGGTTCAACTGGGTGACTGACTCCAGTTTGTTCTGCAGCAATATAACAGATGTTTTAGAGCAACCCACTAGAAAGTTTATCCTTTTTCCCCTGTGCGTCACACTCTTCAACTGTCTTTTGTCTCCAAACACCCTATCATAAACCAAAGGCTTCAGGCAACATTCTGCAAACACAGAAAGAAAAATATTTAGGAAAAGAACAGAACTCTTACCCCTTTTTCGAGCATTTTATGTGAACAGTGCAATGGACTTGGCACTTTGTTGGTTTGTATAAAATGATATTATTCATGTGCTCTTGTTAATTTCTTTCTGCACACTGACTCCCCACTCTTTCACCATGCACTGAAAGAACAGAACAAAAATACCTTGCTATATTTAAATTCAAAGTGTAAGATGAGAAACAAAACTTGTATCTCCACAATGAGGGCTGAAGTGTTAGTGATCAGTATAATAATCACTGCACACAATATGCCAGCTGCGTGGTTCATTGCAGGAATCAGGTGACACATTTAGAGGAAAAGTTAGAGAAGAGAACAGTCTTTTTAATATTTTCTTTTTTTTTCCTGGAGAACATAGTCACTGCCAAGCATCTTGTCCTTTTAAAAAGGAATAAATGGGCGTGTGACAGAACCCATCCTATCTTGACAGTCACAGCTGGCGTTTAAAGGCCAGGACTGATAGACAATAGCATATTGGGGGCACTTTGCTGTTGCTTGTCCAGATGGTATTTGTCTTAATCATCCATCAAAATCTCCAGTGATGCCAATCTGAGGTCTTTCAAAAGAAACTTTCTGTTTCAAAGATATAAGACTATTCTTAGACTTATTTTTTTTCCATGCTCCTATGGTTAACGGCTCCTGAATGGTGCTGACAAGGAAATTTTTCTTATGAAACTCCAGAAATATCTTGACTGTTGTTCTGAATTTTTGGGCAGGTTGATTGCTTCTTGCAACCCCACCACTACATTAAAAAATAGAGTGTTCAACAAGTATTTAGTAAAGAACGTAAAAATGTACTTAACTAGACAAGAATGTAGTTGGCCTGACTTTTGCATTACATTATATCTCATAGTTCAGGCATTTTGTTTGCCTTACAAGGTATTACAGACAACACTGTAAATGCAGATCAGAGCTGCAGTAGCAGAACACAACAGAGCTAAACAGCTGATTTAATGAGGTAGGAATTTAACACAATGCTTTATTCATAGAATTTGAATGTTGAAGGCCAGATGGTGTCAGCAGTATTTCCCTCTGACTCTAAGTTCAGAATGAAAACAGATTTCAGCGTTATCTTATAGTTTTCAGCCCAAATCTCACTACTGTTTCCAGGTAGTGGAATAATTTCTCCCTTTGCATTTCCACAGTATATGCTGAGTAATTAGTTCATGAGCCATAAAAAAAAGTGGTACATAGTACACCAGAGATCAACATAGTCAATGGACTGTCATGTTAGGGACTTGTATAACACAGCATGCTAAATGAATTAGATGTTCACTTCTGCCTGGTGAACCAACATCAGAGCCTTCTTTCCATGCAGGGATCCTTATATAAGGTACACCTAAAGGCAGAAAAAAAATATTCCAAGAGATGGTTTCTGTTGTAGAGAGATGCAAAACTCCAATGATTCCAAAGATCTTGCTCTTAGCCATTTTTGACTCTGAAATAAAAAAGCAGTCACTGCAAGCAGGTCAAAGTTTCTCACAGTCTGCCAAAGACAAAAGACTTGCATACGCTAGAGTTGATTTCAATCAGAAGCTGGATGACTCACTATTCACTGGAAATGTAACAGTCTTATTGCTATGATGCAAGAAATCAAAGTGTATTTCTCCTTATCCTGTATTGACTGCCTCTGACAAGTCACTGCTGTGGTCAATTCTTTGTAAGCAGAATTCTCAGAATTTCAGTCTGAGAAAGTGTGTGAAGTTGTCAGACTATCAGAAAAAATTGCATTATTGGCTCTTCTGACATACTGTGCTCCTGGTTTATCAGCTTGTATCAGTAATGTTTTCCCTCTCAACAGTGCTAATTCATCTGGCTTTGTTGTGGGAGATGGATGTAAAAGACTGGTTCTGTTAAGCTTTCTGGGTTGAAAATAATTCCAGCAATATTGTTACCAGTGTCTGAGATCTACTCTGGTAACTCAACCACTTTATGTCCCAGAAATCAAAACAAAGTATCTGGAAATTCCCTCAAGACAGGGTTAATCTTTGCAAAAGTCTTCATCATCCCCTTAGATGCTTCAGAGGAGAAGCTGCAATTATCTTTTCACCTGTGCTCTTACTCTATTCCTTTTTTTCCCTTGCACACAATCTTTTTATACTTCAAAGCTTTTGCCTAGCTTGTTACTTCAGCACTTGAGCATTCACTGCATGCTGTCACAAAATAAGCAATCCAATCCAGTCCTCAACCCAAAAGTTCAAGAACTGGAAATCATTGTTTACATTATGGACTTGGCTATAGATAAACCAGAATGGAGGAGGGAACAAGCCAGATGTTTCTGGGGAGTTTCTTTCTGCCTAAAACAAATCACCTTTCTTTTTTTTTTTGGCTTTACAGTTGTTTTCCTGTTTCCACATTCCAGCAGGGATGAGCAGAAAATATAATTGTGGCCTGCAGAGAAGTGAGTGGGTTGCAAGTGGCTGGAATGAAATTGTTTGCCATTGCCAAGAACTGAAAAAACCGTGGGAGTTTGGGTATATGATCATCTCCTGCAAGGCCAGAAGAGTAACATCATGCCAGCATACTTTCTAAAAGCATTACAAATGGGTGAGTAAGTGTGAAGAAAGTATAAGCAATACTTTCAAATTATCTTGCAGATCAGAAGAGGTAGAACATACTGAAGAAGTTGTTTTTAGTTTTATAATATTTAAATATTGAATTATATTCAGATATATAAATATTAGACTCCTTGAAAATTACCTCAGTGTTACCAGTTCCTGAGAACTGTGATTTACTAACTTATCATACAATCATAGAATAACTCACATTAGAAGGGATCTCAAAAGATTGTCTGCTTTCACAGGAAAGGCAGCCTAAATGAGATTATCTAACACCCTGTCCAATCACACATAATGAAAATCTTCAGCAATGGGGACTCTACCACATCCCTGAGGAGGGTATTTCTTATGCCAAGGTAAAATTATTCCCGGTTGTTCCTTGTGGAGAGAGAGCTTCTATTCTCTTTGAAGCTGCCCTTTAAGTACTGGAGTACTGTGATGAGGTCCCACCTGAACCTTCTTCAGGGAGAAAAGACCAAACTCCTTCAGTTTTTCCTTACAGGGCAGGTTCTTCAGCCCTTTGAACATCTTTGCCACCCTCCTTTGTACTCTGTCCAATCTGTTCATGTCTTTCTTACATTGTGGGCACCAGAAAGTGGCACACTGATCCGAGTACAACCTGACTGGTGCTGAGTAGAGTGACATGATCACATCTCTACCTCTGCTTGTAATGTCCCTGTCCAGGATTCAATTTGTCTTTGTTGCTTCAGCAGCACATTTCTCTCTCATATTCAGCTTGTTGTCTCTCAAATCCCTCTCAGCAAGGCTGCTCCCCAGCCACATAGATCCTTTTCTGTACTGGGCTCTTAGTTTATTATGACCCAGGCATAGGATCTTGCACTTAGTTAAATTTCATACTCTTCTTGGTAGCCACTCTTCCAGCCTGTCCAGTTACGTCTATAAGATGTTCTCCCATCTGATGTGTTTATTCACCTCACCACCTCACTCACTGGTCTCATCACCAGGAGCCTGTTGAGCTTCTTACCCTCATGAGAGATGAATTACAACAGAAAAATAATAATAATAAAAAAGTTTAAATTCAGAGAATTACTTGTTTTGATATTCTTCTTATACTCAGATGTATTATTTGAATTTTTTAATATTGTAACATGCAAGTATTTGAATGAAAATATGACTGTAGACAGATAGGTTACATGACTATGCTTGATAAGGATTTTGAAGACCCCAGGTCTTGGATTAGTTGCTTTCATCTTATTCACGTCTGAAACACAAATTTTCAGATATTTGTGCCTTAGCTCTTTATACGTAAAAAGGAGTGATAATGTATAGTTTTTACCTTCCCCTCCCCCTCCCCCAAATGGTTTAATTACAAATCTTATGGGGCTGAGACTTTTCTTGTAGTCATCACCAGAATTTGGGACCCTGAGCAGTGCTGAGATTTCTAAAATCTATCATACCATGACTAATAGTTTGGAGACTGTGTTTTGACAAATGGATGCATCCAGACAGCATTATTCATACTCAGATAATTCTCTTGTTTTCAGCCTTTTCTTGCTTAGGTTATCACCCACCATTCCGCTACTCACAAAGTAAGTAATAATACTTAAGTTAGGATGAAATAAAAAAATCCCCAAGTGCTGGAAACAGCACTTCAAACACAGTCAATACTCTTCTTGGAAAGTGGCTGATGTAAAAAAGAAATTAACCAAATAAGACTTGGCCTGAATAGTTTGAATTCTGGCCTTGCTGAAGTCAAGGGCATAATTCCCATTGATTTTAGTGGAGTGGGAATTTTATATTTTGTGAATGACTTTGTGACGTGAAAAAAAGAGCTGAGACCAAGATTTCCAAAGGTACCTAAGGAGATTAGGTATTTCTGTGATGCCTTGAAAATGTCAGGCTAAATCAGCTTCTTTGTTCCAGTAAATGACTCAAACACCCATATTTGAATATAGCTTTCTGTCTCTAGTAAACCAGATGGATTTGAACTGAGGATTTGAAGAGGAAAGACCCAACTTCCATTTAGCCATTATTTGAGTCATCTAGACATACAATATAAAGCATAATTATTTCTGTAATCCTTTTGTAATATCTGGAAATTAGTTATCCTGAAATTATGTATTTTAATTTATTTTCAAAACATTAAATATTAAAAGTGCTAGCACGTGACCTCTAGATGTAATTAATATAGGAAAAGACAAATCAGTCATATAATTAAATATCCTTTCCAAAAATAGAGTACTCAGGGAAGCAGTCATTAACTAAGATTATATTACCAAAAGGGGAAACATTACTACAGTCAGTCATCATTGTGAACAACAGCACAACAAGGTTCATTCCTTTGCCTGTGGATATCTATTTATAGTATAATCACATGAGCTGTAATGGCCACATGCCATCTCTTCCAGTGTCTGAAGCTGTGGATATCTACATCTGGAGAAAGAAAACAGCAGGCAATATTTATATTCCCTGCTCTTATTCAATGGAAAAATGTAAAAATTAAAGCCTCAGAGAACAAGGGTGCAGTTTTTACATACAGCTTTTTTAAAAGGAGTGTGTTTTTAGCTGAGTCATCTGATATCAAACCATTTTTTTCTTCCACAAGAGAAATAGCTATCTCTCATTAGAAGACACAAGGAAAATACAGAGTATGCTAGCATACAAAAAACTTTGCCAGGAATTTGAATTTAATGGTTTCTAGTTTAAATTCATAACTTTTAAAGAGGGTAGGTGTTTAAATTTGGTTTAATGAGAATTGTATAATAAAATGCCATCATTACTTAATTAGGAAAATAACTAATCATGTGGTAGAGTAGAGGGACAGATTATAGATCTTATTGCATCTATTCCATCCCCCTTCAACAACTCAGTGTAATATAGACATGGTGCTGGGGAGGGAAAAAAGAGACACTGCTCTAATCTGAATTTGGGTAAAACGAAGAAGACAGAACCCTTTAGGAATAAGCATGAAAGCTGTCTCGATTTCATCTTGGCTGCATCTGTGAGGTGGAGGGATAAGAAGGCAGACAAACACAGTGATGAAAAAGGAATGACAGAAACTGTCAGATGTGACTAGTAAGCAAGAAAATATCGTATCCTACACTGTTTAGGGGAAAATATACACATATGCTCCAAATAAACAGAAAAATCCCCACATCAGACTATCTACCATGAAAGGGCTGAGGGGCAAGCTGTATCATCTGTTTTCATCCCTAGTTACTCTGAATTTCCTGGGATCAGACTGCCCTCGGTATAAGTGGAGGTGGGCTCTAGGAGGTCCACTTCTGAACACAAATGCCATTTACTATTTCTCTGTTGATGAAAGGGTGCATAATGTAATATATATTTGTATGGTACCCATCTTTCCTGGCATTTGTTGTCTGTTTATTCTATTGACAGGCTGATTTGTCTTCTGAGGAGTCCTTCTTTCTAGAAAATGACCTAAGAAAATTCACAAGCACATTTCTTCCTGTTTGTTAGTTACCTCTCAACATAGTCCTCATCATTTTAATTGTGGCCAGCTGAAAATAAGCTGCTGCTTTGTTAACTTCACTGACTCTTCAAATTAGCATGTAAGTTATGGCATAGTGCAAGTGTATTTCACCTAGTGTAGAATCAACACAATGACGTATGCTATACCTTATAGTACAGCAAATGATTCTTCAGCAAACCACAGGCCAAAAAGTGCAAACCCACTGCATGAAGGTCAGCCTGCTTTATCAGTACTATCACATTGTTCTTTTCATGGCAAGTTTCTACAGGCTCATTCAAGCACTCTAACATCTTCCCTTCCTCTCATCTTTCCAAAATTCTGTGTTCGTGCTTACAGGTTTCACTCTTCTGCATTAGTTTTTTGCTTGTTGCATACTTTTGCAGATGTATTTCTCCTCACTACAAGAGCTCAGCACCAATGGTTTCACAATTCCTTAAGGGCTTAAGGTTGCAAATTCACCACTAGGCAGAAGTGTGCAGCACAAATGAAATGCAATTGCTTGCAATGTACAAATTCTGAACTGTCAAGTTTTTCACCCTTCCTAACTAGGATAATGAGCACTGCTATCTTCTGTTTACTGGAGGGATGAACTATTCCTTTTAAATGTGTTGGAACATACACCATTGACTTATGGTGTAATACATATAAGTATATATCTTACTTTTGCTTCCAACTTATCTTCATATACCTAATATTTGTCTCTACTTGATTAAAAACACTAATGGAAATTCAAAAATGTCTGTGTAGTCTTAAACATCTATAAATGTAAGCTGTCCTTCTACTCAGGCTGGTGATGTGTGTTCATCCTATATAGGTAGCTAGGCAATACAGATATTTCCTCCTAAATTATAAAGTCTCAAAACCATAAAGAAGTCATATGTTTGATTCCTTCTGAGAGTGATTTACTTCCAACAATGGCATTTGGATCTTTCAGCCCTTGCAGAGCTGAAAAAGTAGATCCACTCTTCTCCCAGAGGGACAAGCCATAGTGATTTTTAAGTGTGCTATATTGACTGAGGTTTCCATATGTCCAGAAAATGACAGATTACTTTCCAGAGCTGCAATACATTGTTTTACTACTAACATTGATGATCTACATCAATGCCAAGGTTACAAATTTACTTTATGTAGTTTAAAGTCCACCAGACTCCATATTGACCTTTTTTTTTTTTTTTCCCAAATGAAAGTCCTTTTGTCAATCAGTCCTAGGAAATTATAGATCTACTTGACAGTATACAAGATTTCTTACTTAAGTATGAATTAAACCTTGAAAATTAGAGAATTTTTTTTTTTCCCAGTTCACTATTTAGAAAAGATTTATTATAATGAGGTACCTGAGTGTTTGTAGGAAGAATTCTAGTTCTGATCCAATCTTCTGTGGTTTTCATGCACAAATATGTTCTCGTAGAAATAAATCTGAGATAAGGAATAGAATTGAGTTTTTTGTTTCAGCTGCATAGCACCTGTAAAACTTGTGCCAGACTTCTTGGCAGACTTTAAGATATGGTTTTGGTTTCCTCTATTTTTTATTTGCCTCTTCTTTTTTTTTTTCCCCAGTATGACTTGGTCTTTTTCCTATGTCAAGATTTCTGCAAGGTTTCTCTAGTTAAATGAGATTTGGAATTGTAGAATCTTCCTAAAAAATCAAATTATATAAACATTTATTATTGGAAATGAGGAAGATGACAAGTCTTGAATGAATGCTAGATTTTATACAATGAGATAATTAGGTTGTGGCCACTGTCTTAATCCCCTGGGGTACATGAGACTAAAATACCACAGGCCATGAAATTAAAATTACGTGAAAACTTCTATTGCTCAACAGAAAAAAAGAAAGGCTTATCTTGTGAATGCATTTCTTAAAATAGTAAGCAATAGCATACTGTCTTCAGAATATGTTAATGTATTGGATTTGCCTGGCAATTTTTGGTAGTGAGAGGGGTTACAAGGGTGACTTCTGTGAGAAGCTGCTATAAGCTTCCGCTGTGTCCAGTGGAGCCAATGCCACTGGTGAAGGCTTAGCCCATCAGCAACAGTGGTAACACCTCCGGAATAACAGAATTAAGATGGGGGAAAAGGGTCTGCACACCAGCATTTCAAGTAGAGAAGCGGTGAGTGAGAACATACGAGAACAACAGTCCTGCAGATACCAAGGTCAGTGAAGGATTGGGAGAAGATGCTCTGGGCACTGGAGCAGAGATTCCACTGCAGCCCATGGTGCAGCCCACGGTAAGGCAGGTTGTTCTCCTGAAGTCCGTGGAGGTCCGTGGTGCCAGATATCCACCTGCAGCCCAAGGAGGATCCCCCGATGGGAGCAAGTGGATGCCCAGTGGAGTCTGTGACTCCATGGGAAGCTGACACTGGAACAAGCTCCTGGCAGGATCTGGAGCTCTGTGGAGACAGGAGCTCATGCTGGAGCAGGATTGCTACCAGGACCTATGATCCCATCAGGGACTCCACCTTCTTGAAGTACTGCACACCATGGAAGGGACTCACACTGGAGTAGTTCACAATGAACTGCAGCCTGTGGGAAGGACTCACCTTGGAGCTTGTGGAGGGCTGTCTCCATGGGAGAGACCCTATGCTAGAGCAGAGACAGAGTGTGAGAAGTCCTCCTCCTGAGGTGGAAGAAGTGATCAAGACAATGTGTGGTGAACTGAGTGCAGCCCCTATTCCCTGTCCCCCTGTGCTGCCGTGGGGGAAGGGGGAGAGAAAATGGTGAGTAAAGTTAAGTCTGGAAAGAAGGAGGAGTGGAAGGAAGGTGTTTCAAGGTTTGGCTTTATTTTTCATTCTTACTCTAATTTAATTGGCAGTTAGCTAAATTTCATTAGATTTACTTTCCCTTGATCAGCTGAGGAGGGGAGTGACAGAGCAGCTTTGCTGGGCACCTGGCTTCCAGACAGGGTCAACCCAGCACAGTTAAACAAGCTATTTTCATCTTCAAAATTTCCACTTGTTCCAGGAAATCTGTTGGTGTGAGATGACAGAATGACATTTTTCTTTTTAGTGTTGTAGTTAAATATTAAAAAAATAAATCAATCATACAGGGAATATATTATTAATATTGTTTAGCAACTGTTGAATTGATTTTAAGAAACTGTGGTCAAAATTACTCTTCTTTCAGACAAAAGAATAAAAATGTACAAATCTTTATGTGATTGTTCATAAACATATACCCTCTGCAAACTTATTCTTGTCTGTTGGGTGTGATGTATGAGTTCTGCAAAACATCCCCTCAGCACTCTTAGATGCCAGTGATGTGAAGGTGAAACACTGGCCCAGTACGAATTCCTCACCTTCATACACAGAATTACCTAATGCAAAATATGGTCCTTGGTTCAGAGTATCCTTACACAAGTTTTAAACCATTTCAGGCACTAAATCGTTGAAAATTTTATATCAAGATATTAATTATTAATCCTGCTCTGTGTCTTGTTCCCAAAAACATAATGTAGGTAAAAATAAGTGTTATTTTTGTGTTTCTGGGAAAAAAGTTTGCAGCAACTGACTTAAAATATTTTTATTATCTTGTCTGATGATATTCTGCTTGAATTCACCAGGAGTTCATTATCAATCTGGTGGTCTGGACTGTCTAAGGATCTGGATGACATGCATATATGAAGTTGCAGAAGCTGCATATCTCTATAGCTGAGAAAAATAGGGCAGATTTCTTGTCTTTCCTGCCTGCAGCTAGACCTGATTTTGAGGGATTTTACCACTCGAATATGCTTTAGGCTTTGCTGGTTTTTCTCCTCAGTCATCAGGTCTCTGACACCTGTGTATTTTTACCACTCTTGTATAATGAATATAAATTCAAATCCTGTAGATTTCACTGGTAGTCTTTGCTCAGCTTTAGCAAGACTGGATGAAATATAACAGCTGAGTTCTTTCTCCCTAAATTATCACTATCTTGTATTTCTTTTTGGTCCTATGCTAAACAAATTTGAGACATTAGTTTTTCAAATGCTCCCCACTCCCAAATTAAATCTCACCTGCAGGACTCATCTCAGATTCTAATCCTAATTATCTGGTATCCTAATTAACCTGGATCTATGAGACAGACTGTAAAGCTAAAGAGTGGGATGATGTCACCTGCATTTACTTTCTGTACACATATTGTATTTGAATCAGTGACCTAAGATTCTCTTTACAGTTGCTTGAGCAAAGTAAGAATCTAGATTCTTCCCAATGTCTGATTTAAAGAAGGATGAACTGTGCTACTGTTTTTATACTTGAATGTTGCTTATCTATCCTTTTCTTCAAGACATTATTTTATGCATATATGTATACTGGGCACAAATATAAAGAGGTGAAGCACTGATTAACAATATGAAAGCAAGTTTGTAACCAGTTATTTCCATTTGGTCTTTGGTAATTTGGGAGGGAAAAAATGATACTATTTCCTTTATGTGGATAAACATAAAGTGGACAACTAAGCCTTCAGCAAAACTTTTTTACTTTCTGTCACATGTGGTCCTGAGACAGAATCACAAAATAGTTAGGGTTTGAAGGAAATCATCTATAACCCTCCTGCCAAGGCAGTGTTCCCTAGAGCAGGTTACTCAGGAGTGTGTCCAGGTGGGTTTTAAATATCTCCAGAGAGGGAGACTCCAGGACCTTCCTGGGAAGTTTGTTCCAGTGTTCTGCCACTCTCAAAGTAAAGAAGGTCTTTATCTTGAGGTAGAACTTCTTGTGTTTTAGTTTAAGCCATTACTCCTTGTCCTGTCAGGGGGCACCACTGAAAAAAGTCTGGCACCATCCTCTTGACAGCCACCTTTGAGATATTTACATGTATTCATGAGATCGTCTCTCACTCTTCTCTTCTCCAGATTAACAGGTCCAGCTCCAGAAGCCTTTCCTCATAACAGAGCTGTTCCAGACCCCTAATCATCTTTGTCCTCAGCTGGACCCTCTCCAGTGCAGGAAGTAATACAAGGTTGAAGGTGAGCAACTTTATTACTTTTGGAGAAGATAAGACAGAAGAGCAAACTGTTTCTTTTATGTAAGCTGGTTTCCGATTTTCTCTGTAGAACAGTAGGTACCAGAGTAAAGATGTGATTTAGGCTATGGAATTTATGCTTAACTTTGTTTTGAGTGGTCCCAAAGAAAGATCTGCTGCTCATGTTTTCTTTCTAAAATCATTGTACTGCAGAACCCAGGACGGTTCTGTGTTCCAGGAGGAATAAGGGGATGACACCAGGAATGCTGCTGTACATCTCTAATTGCCATCTTGGTTTGTGTGTGGTGAGAGACAACTTCTTGTAGCCATACCAAGTGAATCCCAAAGTACTGAAAAACTTGAGAATGTGTAACAATTCCTACAATAATCCACTCAGCTCCTGGGAGCTTGTGAATAATCTTGTCACACAAAGCTTACTAGCATATTTTTAAAGTTGTCCCTGCTAGTGATTCTGCCCTCCCCAAAATTCTGTGCCTCCTGAAAAGTGGTGCAGGGAAAACCATGTGTGCCCTAACCTATAAGCCTAGCAGATGGAGACCTAGGAATGCATTATGGACTTCTCAGCAAAGTCACAAGACCTTGAAGTACAAAGGAATTGATTTTATTTTTTTTGCATTCATAAAGAAAGCTTTGCTTTAAGCTCTTTGAAAAAAATAAAAGTTATGTAATTGATGTGTATGTTTCTATCTTACCCTTCCTGCAGAAACAGGCGCAGGGAATGTCTCTACAATGCACACACTTCATTCAGCTCACCTAGTTTCTTTCTTCTTTAGTCACATTCCCTACACTTTCCACTGGTTAGATATAACCAAGTCATTCTGCTTTTGGTAACATTTTGAGTTTGGATTTTAAGTCTCCATTCACCAGATGAAATGTCTTTACCGTCAACTGCAAGGTTCATTTTCCCTCTTCTGTTTCTGTCATATGAAAGGAAAGATACTGAATGTTTTTGGCCTGCCATCTCCAAGCCAGGTCCTGTCTGCCTCAGGTAGCATGGGATTCAGCAAATGTTAGAACTGGGCAATCTATAACTCTCTTCTGTCAGTTATTCTTACTTTTTCTTTTTTCTATGTCCTGGATTTCTGTATTGGGACTTTTTGCCTTTTTGTGGTTAGTTGACCCCAACTAGCAACCAAGTACCCACCAGCTTCTCACTCACTCACTCACTCACTCACTCACTCACTCACTCACTCTCCTCACAGTGGGATGGGGAGAACATCACAAAAGCAGAAGTGGAAATCTCATGCATCAGTCTTACAAGTGAAAAAGCCCTGTATACATAAGCAAACCAAAATAAGGAATTGATTCACCACTTTCCATCCGTAGGAAAGTTCCAGCAAAGCAGAGTCTCAGCACACCTAAAGGTTGCTGGGGAAGAAAAATGCCATAACCTGAATGCTGCTACCACTCCCTTACTCTTCATTTCCCTGAGTTTTATTGCTGACCACAATGTCACGTGCTGTGGGATATCTCTTTGGCCCACTAGGTTCAGTTGTGTACCCTGCCAGCTTCTTCTGCACCTCCACCCTACTTGCTGGAGGGGCCAGAGTGGGAGAAAGAGAAAGCCTTGATGCTGTTCAAACACTGTTCAACAATAGCCTTATGTGTTATCAAACACCTTTTAAATCACAAATCTACCATAAAAACTGCTATGAAAAAATTAACTGCATCCCAGACAGATCCAGTATAGTTTCTCACAGGTAGACATGAATTCCAAAGAAAGCTCTCAGTTTTAGTGATCTGACCATCATTTTTATTGAATAGAATTGACCACTGAGATTTCTTCTCCACTTCTCTGAGGATAATAACTTTTACTCACTTATTTCCTGTACTGAGTGGCCACTGTTGCTGGTAAAATGTGTAGTCTGTATTTGAGATCTTGGTTTATTTGGAACTATGATTATTGGGGAAATAGATTTCCTAACATATTTTGCTGGAGTTATGTTTTGGACTATTTTAAAGCACTACATCAGCACAAGATTTAGCATTCTTTCCAAGTGTATCCATACCTGCTACAAAGTAGTAACCATACAGGTAGTAGTAAGAAAGAAAAAACTGTATGTATTACAAGCATGTGCTTCCAGCAGCTGAATATGATTGCTGTACATCAAGGTGGGATTGCTTGCTACAGAATTCTGGTCCAAGTACAAAGATTTTGTGAGAAGACCACAGAAGAATTTTGCAAGCTGGTGGAGTTTCCTCTTGCCTTTGTTTACTGGTTAAATTATATCTAGTTCATTCATTTTCATAAACCATCCTGTTATGTTATGCTGTAATACTCTGTTAAGCAAGTGTTTCAAGTTCTAATTAAACATCCTTGCTAAATCAAGGTCACTGTCTGTAAGCACCTACTGTTATGAGCTGCTATTAGAGTAAGTCACAGTTGCTTGCACAGCAACTTATTGTTACCCAGTTACTACTGTGTTGTTGTCCTGGTCCATTCAATTCTGAGTTATCCATAGCTGTACTCATTATTGACTGAACACCAACTATGGATCGGTGCACTCTTTCAAATCATAAAATGTGCTTTAATAGCACTGCTGGTATTAATTGGACAGCCTGTGCCAGGATCAAGGGGAGTTGAAGTTCGCTATGCTTCTGATAATGCTTTGACTGGAGAAACAATCTATAAAGTTATCGTGTTTCTTGCCCATAAACTAGGGCACAAGACAGCAGTAAAGAGAAAAATGTGAATGAGTGATGGACAGGGAAAAATATGCCTGTGCCATGCTGATGTTCAGCAGTGCAAATGCACTGTCATTCTGTGTTTGGTGACATTGGTGTTTTTAACAAATGATTGTAAGTTATCAGTGGAGGTCTGCAGAAGGTTTACCTAGAAAAGACAGGTTCATCTTTTCCAGCCAAAATGATTTAATGATTCCGTGATTCCTTTGGATCTTGTTTCAGTGGTTTACTTCCTTATCGTTAAGAAATAGTGTGCTTTATTTCCTACTTAATTTTCTTGACTTCAGTTTTCAGCTCCTGGTTTTTGTTATACCTCTGTTAGATTAGAGAGCCCTTGTATTTTCTCCCTGTGAAGGTACTTACGTGCTGTAATCAAGTCAGCTCTCAATCCTTTTGATAAACTACACAGATTGAGCTCTTTAAGTCACGGCAAGGGTTGAGAGTGCTGCTGCTAGCTCAAGTGTACAAGCCTGTTGTGGTCAAAGATTACTAATTAAAGTCATTAGAAACGGACAATTCTTTGTGAGTGACTGAGCCTCACAAACAATTTTCAGCTGATGAGTTCAATAATGCTGACTGAAATACCTGTAAGCTAGTTATCTATAATTATGCATATACTAATGAAGACAGAGGATACCACTTCTTCATTTTAAAGTGGGCTATATAAAGGAAGGGTATTTAGTGAAAAGAATGAGAATTAGAAGCTCTACAGTATCATTATTCCCTTTTTTTAGATTTAAATGCTTGCTTCTGTCTTAGCGTCCTCTTCTTCTTCATTTTTTTAATGTTGCTTTCTTATAAGACCAAACTGGATGACATAATTACTAGGTAGAGATTGTAGCTATTGAGCACCTTCTTGAATTCACCTCCTCTCAGTTTCCTTTCAAGCTAGACTAACTGTGAATATATTTGTAATTGAAAGATTGTTCAGCTTTTCATGATTCTGCACCTCTGAAAAGTTTGCTGGCAACACATACAAGGCCATATTTACACAGGAACAAATGTGCTTGTTTCTCTGCTTCAATAGCAATGTGCTGTGTCTGATTTTGTTTCTACAGTAATTAGCAAGCTACCCTTAAGGTATCCTTCATCATGAGCTAATCCTGGAGGGATTTATTTTCATTTGCAATCTGATATTATAAGACTGAGTTATTATTTCCCTAAGTTTTGGATTCATGACTACCTGAAAGGAGAAACTAACCCACATGTGGTCAATTTAGCAAAGGCTTTTTGATTAATGTCTTGTGGAAATACAGAGTCAGCTCTGAATCAATGTGTTGCTCGGTTCTCTCCTCCGTTTTGAACATATTCATGCAGAGTCTGTGATATGAAAACAACCTTTCACACCAGGGCTTATTTATTTCCTCGTTCTAATCAGTTTAGTTCACAAAGCCAAAACTTACGGTGTTACTAGACTCCTATCTGGAAGATTTCTCTTTTCACTGTAGTCACTGTAGTCTCCTGTCAACAACTGACCTCTTCACTGTCAGAACTGTCAAACCTGAAGCAGTGGAAGAAGTGGACAGAACAAAATCTGAATGAAACAGTTTCAAATTCACTTTTAGCAATGTCAGTTCCTCACCACACTTGGTATTTCAGGCTTACTTGTGACAAGGTTGCCAATAATTTTGGAAATATATTCAAAGTAGAAACTTTTGAATGAGTGAACTGTTTCAGTGCAGAACAACATCTTCACATGCTTTGTTCTACCTACACATGTCACAATGGCATGAAGCAAAATGCCAGGCAGGCATCAAACTGTGGGGGTGATGTTAGTTTGCTTTTTGGCTGACTGCCCTTTGGAGGGCTAGGAGGAGGGTGAAAACACTTTCTGGTTTGTTGCTACAATCAAATTCAAAGCAGAATTAGGGTCAATAATGAGCTTTAGTTTGTGGTAACTAATGATAAATAATTAATTTTATTCTCAACTGATGTGTTTGGAGAGGATGCAGATGTCATCCTATTTTTATCATCTGCATTAAGTAAGCTACAGGGGGACCTGTGTGTGATTTCAGGTGTCCATGCTGAGACAGCTTCTCATCCTCTGAGCAGGATGCAGTGGAAATCACAGCATTTGCCTGGACCCAGTACCAGTATGGTATTGGGAGTGTGCTGCTCTTTGCAGATAAAGCCTCTCTCAATGGACCAGCTCTGCATCCATCCCTCTCTTAGGTGGAAAATTAAATATATGGTATCATATTTTTCATATTCTTTTTATAGGACAGGAAGGTCAACCTAGTAAGTGCTTTCTACTTTCTACAGTTTTATTCTTGTATCTTGATTAAAGTTTCACCTGATGGACTCCTGTGATTAAATAAGAAACTTTATTCTTCCCATTTTTCTTCTGTTTTTCCAAGTACGCAAGTATGACATTGTGACTGGATCATCAATAAACTGTTCCTCTTTTTCATTTCAGTCTGCAGAGACGCATGACTATGTGAGCAGGATGCACTCTAAAATTACAAATGTTGCACACAAATAATAAAAAAAAAAGGTATATATTATCGTTCAAAGAAATTTCCATGACTAGTGAAATACCATTATTCTTTTGTAACTGGTTCTACGATTTCTCAACATTTAGTATTACTTTAGTTGATGCTATAATAATTTCTATTTGAAGCAAATGCTGTACCTTTTATGAAGCATGGCACTCTTTGTTTCCATTCTTTGTTACAGTCTTTTGAATCTCCTCAGTGTTTCTCTAATAGTGTGAGGAATACTTTCAGAGCCATCTAATTCAGTGAGAGACTAAAATAATTATTTTTCTCCCAAAAAATCTATTCAGTATGCTTTCTTGATATTTTGAGATTTCTTCTTTTGTCGATATTCTGCTGTATTTTGTTGCAGTCTGGGGAGTCTTTATGACTTCAAATCGCTTTTGGAGATGATAATGCTATGTGTTCTGTTCCTAAACTAGGCTTTAGTGTATGTGTATGTACACTAAGAATAGTACTGAGACATGACATACATGTTTAATTTTTCCTTAAAGAAAAATATTCCATGATAGTCAAGAAGACAGAGAAGGGTATTTGGAAGAAGGAGAAAAAAAAAAAAAAAGGTGAAGAGGCCTTTGTGAGAAATTGTTTAACTTTGTTTTCGAAAGCATGATGCTGAATTTATTGATGGAGTAGAACAATGTTTTACTTGCATACCTGGAAATGGGTGAGGGAGCAGCTTAACAGAACAAGCTGAGAGGATCACGTCTGTCTGCTTCTGTGTCTGTTTGGAACGTACCAGTCCAAAAAGATATACTGTTTGATCTGGAGAAGTGCTTTTCTCAGGCACACAGATAAGTAGTTTCTGACATGAATGATTTAGCAGGACACAATGCAGTGGTGAGCCCCCCAGAGAAAGGAAGTACATTTCATATCTTCCTTCAGTTTTAACGTAGAAAGCTGAGCATTAAGGTGAGCATTAAGCCAGCAGAGGCTTCTAGTAAGAAACAGGAGAGGATGAGAAGCCAAGGGCTGTGAGCAGCAGTGGGAAAAGCCTAGAAGTGTTGTAGTGGAAAACAAGTTTTAAGCAGACACACAGCTGTGCCAGAAACAGGTGAAAATTGAGAGTTGATTAAAATCCTCAGACTTTAATACAGGTGCTGGCAAAATCCTTGCAAGAATTCTTCTGAACAGGTTAATACTGGCCATAGCAGAAGAACTTCTACCTGAGA
>VYXB01008191.1:65050-84507 GCA_013397135.1 Pachyramphus minor | reverse complement strand
CCTTTTGCAACCAGACTTGTCTGTCGCGCATTGGCCTTTTCAGCCATCAGTGAGCCTGCAGCAAGCACAGGGAGAGCCCTTCGAAATCTTCATTTGCGAAGCCAAGACATGATGAATACAGGTGGAAGTGTCAGCCAACAAACTGTGGTCTCTTCATGCACAGTGACAAGGATTCTACAGTACATAATTACTCTACAGTGGAGCATAGGCCAAAAAGGGTTAACTGTGCCAAGGCAGAGAAGTCCAGGTAACAACCCCCTTCATTAGATTTTCCAAAAAGACTGATGTTAACAGACAGTTTTGATAACTTTTCTTACATTTGTTGTCAGTTTTCTACAGGATTTATAACTTCTCTTACCTCAGGCTCTGTTAAAGCCCTACCTTGCTTCATATCTGGGTTAATAAGTTCTGCTTCCCCTACCTTGCCTGGAAGCTGTGCACTACTTGCCAACAGGATTTGTAGGTTGCAAATGAGAATTTAAGAATCTTTGAGTTTTGTCCCTATAATATCACTGAGGCAAAGGTATTTTCACTTTTGATCTTGATTCAGGTTTTACAGGAAGTTTATAATTTTACCTGCTGTTTTTGAGGGCTAAGCACTGGAATGTTCACAGCAAGAAACTCCACATACTGCAGCACAGAACTCTTACAACCTGATGACAGCTAAGTCTCTGTCTTCTGCTTACTGCTCCACCCTTTGATTTTGCCAACTTCTAGCTCTGTGACTGCATCTTTGTTTCTTGTCAGGCTTATGGTCTAGGCTTTGGAGAGTGAGTTGTGTTCTTATTCACTTGCAAACAGATTCGGGAGAATGGATCAGGATGACAAAATCTAATCTGATGATAAAAGGAGTTTCTGCTGGAACCACTGCAGGAACCAAGTAGTTCCCCAAAGGATGACTTGGTAGGCTTGGGGAAGGAAGCAAGCTGCCCTCTATTGAACAGAAGTTGAAATTTGGTCCTTTTCCTTTTTGTAGATGAGGGATGAAATGACTTTAACATTATCTTTTTGTCAGAAAAAGCAGATATGTGGTTTTTTATAGGCTGCTACACTGAGAATTTAGCAAAAGATAAACAAACATGAAGATGCCACATTCACACTGTTTAAAATATTTATTTGATTCTTCAGTCTTGTTATAAGACAAATAAAGAGACACAAGGATATGAATTTTCATTTAGGAGGGCCTTCTATTACATGTACTTTTGTATGAATTTTGTCAATGTGAATAGTGTCCAGGAATATCAGCAAAACATAGAGAGTGAAAACTGTGCTAGGACAGTAAATGTATACAAATGTGTGAGCTCTGCTGGTAGTGATTACATCTAATATGAGCACAAAAGAAATCTGGAGACATCAGGAACTGAGACCTTCTCATGCTCTGAACTTTATTGCTTTAATTTACTGTACTTGCTTCAAACTGACTCCAGAATCTCCTGCTAATTCTAGGCTTTAGCTGACCGCATTAGGTGACATGTCCACTGACTGTTGCAGCAGCTGGCACCTCTGGAAGTGTGTGGGAAACCTTCACATTTATTGATCTCTGTAGAAGAAGCTACAATTTACACAGGAGTTTACAGAGCCTTGCTAAGCAAGAAGTATTTGTGTACATCATGAGTTCCAAGTCCAGTAAATACTACTGTTTGACTCAGCTTTGTGCTCCTATAACATACACTCTTTTCTTCAAAACTTAGTGCATTATACAGAAAACCCAGGCACTGAAGTGAGTAAATAAATGGATTATGTTATCATGTCAAATGGCATAATAAACCTACGTTATCTTATTATGTGCCATGTTTGTCTTCTGATTCCAGGTAATCTTTAGCAGTTGGAAAACATCTGTTTGCATATGTTTCTCTCTGTACCTGTCTATGGTTCTTTTAGGGATGATAGGCAGTCACCAGACATTGTGGATTGGCCAAGAAAGTTTTGGGATTTAGATTATGTCTCTGGAATCTTAAGAAATGTCTTTAGGACTCTGAAGAGATGAAACATACCCCCTGCATAATCCAAGGCAAAAGGCAGATTCCTGAACAAGGGAGAAATGCTATAGCTGTTTTGGTTTTGCACTAAATGGTCAGCCTACCTTGATATCTATGCTTACCCATCAGTAACTGTCTGGAATACTCTTTTGGCTGCTAAATTTATGTGCATTTTGTTTGCTTATATTTGGCGTAAAGGTGGGAGCTTTTTCTTCTCCCAATATTTCCTTGCAAATGTATGTTGCCCAGGAAAGTGTAATGAGGGGGCTGGAAAAGTGATAGAAGAATTATAATTTGAGGCAGGCTCAGGGTTTATTGACAAATGCTATGTTTCAAGTGTATAACATGCAGTCCTCACTAAAATGTTGTTGTCTTATGCAACTAAATTACTTGCAAGTATGGCACAGTTGGAAGTAGTTGTTGCTATAGAAGCACTGAAGTTGCTGACAGTGCTGGCAGCAATAGCTGCAGCAACAGCAGAAGGTTATCTTATGGTTTTGGGAATGAGAGTTTGCATTTTATATCCTAGTGCTTCTCTTTGCATTGGGAAAACAATGGCTAGAAAAAGCACAGTAAAGAAAAGTAAAGAAAAGCGAAGAAGAGAGAAGAGGAGGGAAGAGGAGAGGAGAGGCTCATTTATTAATTTGGTATTTCCAAAGTTGTATTCAACTCACTTCAGGTGGATCAAATCAGATGAATTTGTGAAATGAGGATAGGGTGGTGTTCATAAAGGTCTGGGTTCCCTCAGAATTGTTTACAATATCTGCCAAATAATTAGGAAAAAAGACTAAAATTAAACAGTCCCAATAGGAACTGTAATGTGAAGTAGTTGTGGTGGCACTGTGGGGGAGAATGGGAAGAAAGAAGCCTCTACAATGAGAACTGCCTTCAGTCATAAAGGACAAGAAAAATCGTGCTCTAGTTTGTACTCCTGTGTTGTGATTGCCTCAAAAATGATGTCTCGTATGTGGGAGCTTTAGGCACTCCAAGACAGGAGTACTTGCATGTGAGCAGGGGTAGATGGGAATAGTACTCTACAGATGAGATCCTGTGTTTCCACTCCAGAGTTCAAGAAACAGTCCCAAGAAGCCACTCTGCTGTCCCACAACATATGAAGTAGGAAGGTGCTCTCCTTTCCCACAGTTTTGTTATGGTCTTTACTTCCTGGCTGTCAGTCCTCTTCTGCACTGCTACATTGTGCCAACAGCTGTCCCACTCCACCTGCCTGGCCCATCGCTTCAGGGCAGAGCTTCTGTCCAGCTTGCTGGGCTAAGCAGGATCCTTGTGTGTCAATGCTCTCACTTTTTTCTTTCCACAGAATAGGAGCAAAAGAGGGCTGTGGGAATGACTCCCTTGTCTCCTGTTATTCAGATCTGAAGGACTTTTCCCTCCTTCTCTCCTGAACAACTGAGGAGAAGCCCCAGCCTGATAGCAGTCTGTATGCACTCCCAGTTTTAGGGCACTGGACACAACAGGAGAAAACAACGAGCATTTAAGGAGGAGTACTGAGGAATTCACACTTCGACACTTCACACTGTCCCTAATTTCTCATTTAACAATCATGTTTGAGAAGATCCCAAATGCTCTGCATTTTCTCTTCATTAGTTTCAAACAGGGAAGCATTAGTGTCAGTCAGAATTCTATGCTTCTCTTTGTTGTTTTTTTTTTTCTTTTTCTTTTTTATTTAGTAACCCTAATGTGAGAGTGGAGATACTGTGAATACTCAGTCTGAATAAAAGCCTATCCAGAACAACAGCCTCAGTGTAAACTCAGGGTAAACAGACAGTGATCATTCTATTGTATGTTCTTCTTGCCTCAAGCCATCTGTGGCCCATGAAGTTTTTAAGCAAGTGGCGGTGGTGGTTTTGTATTTAGTAGCCCCAGACTAAATGTTCTTCCATGATGTTCTCTAGATGATTTACAAACCCATTCACGTGTTTGAAACCACAATGCTGCAAGCAGGTCCAAAGCTTCAGTATGCGCTATTGGACAAAACTGTGACCAGTTTATCTGGGTCTGCTAACAGCGAGGAGTCATTTAATTCATACCTCCTAGTTTTTGTGGCAGAAGAGACAAAAATGCCATGATGTAAGTCATCTCTGTGGTGAATTTGATAGGAAAGAGTAAGCAAAAGATAATGATCTGAGTGTTATGTGTGCTGGAAGAAGATTTGATACTTGCATGCACCTTAACTGTGTGTATACTGTGTGTATCTGAGCTGTATATATCCAAACTGTGATGGACTTTACCATTACAAGATAACCTTGAAGGTGGCTCCAAATATATCTAACCCCTGTCTTTCAGAACATCTCAGTCTTGAATCCTGACAAATATTGCCACACAGAGTTCTATACAGATAAGGTGTGAGCTAAAGCCTACCTAAGTTTACCAAACCCTTTTCTATCCTAAATAATCCTAAATAAGCTTAGAATAGAGCAGTGGTTTAAGATATCTTAGTTTCATTCTGTTAGTGGCTTGCAAGGCTTAAATGTCATCATTATACCCTTTAAAAGGATACCTAAGATTATTTCCTCCTCCCCCACCCTTTTTTTTCCCCCCCATTTCAACCTGCCTAAACAAGAATTCATTATTGTTAATTGGATTTTCTTTTTCTCTAGTATCATTAAATAAACTCTATTTGGATAGCAACAATAATATCTACTTGGAGAGTAACAAAAAAATGGAACCACAAGGGACTATCCTATTCTAGTGGAAGATATCACTAATGTAAATAGTCTGCTTGAAAATACATATATTTTTTAAACTGTTAGAAACACTGTAGTATTTTACATATTATCCCATGAAGTTAACACAATGCTTAGGAAAAAAAAGAATTTGTTTAAAAAAGACACTTGCTAAAGCAGAAAAACTATTCCTTATACATAATAAAAATGAAGCTTCTAAGTGAATAGTACACAGCTCATTAGAAAGAATAAACTCCCAGAGTCCCTGAAGGTAAAACACAATAGAATGTAGCCTATTTAAAACTCCATTCAATGAATATGACTTTGCATACTAAAGCAAATCATATTTCATAACACAATGGATTATTTTAAATGACTTAGTTTTTATTATTTAATGTTCTTATTATATAAGCTGCATTTTCCACTCAACTGTCTTTAAGAAATCACATTTCTCTAAATGTGGTTTACTAAGAGGTGCATTTAAAAATGAGTCATCAGGTGGTACCAAGATGTCTTTATTGTTTATTGAACGTATAAATATTTGGTGATTTATTTAAGGTATAAAGCCCCTATGTAGCTGCCATGTTAAAAAACAAGTATTTAAAAGTTATGTATGAAAGCTGTTGGAAAACAGTGGGCTATGTGGAAAAATATTGACATACCAATATGCCAATACTTAACTGAATGTCTATGATTTTACAAGGTGTTGTCTTTTTAACATTTATCCTGGACCATTTTCTTTAGCTTCGCTTTCAAGCCATTCATATGTACAGAGGATTTAGAAGGGAAGATGACTCAAAGGCAAAGAATAACATTTTCATTTGAAGTCAGGTAAAGCAGTAAGTGATTTCTGTGGTTGATCTGGAGCATGGAAGAAAGAGTGCCTTTGTGTCCATCATACTGTCCGTAAAAGGATGACCCTTGTTGAAAGTGAAGTGCTTGATTAATCAGTAGTTGGTACCTCAGCTAAGAATTCTCATATCTATAGCCTTGTTGACAAGATCACAGCAAAACAGATGAGGTTTTTCTTTAGTGCTGTCAGCCGGAAATGATTAAAAGTGTTTAAAGGCACAGCCCCCACTGACAAATGGTTGAGCAGTGCAAGGTAAGAGATCAAGGCAGAGGCCCTTGGTTTGACAAGTCTCCTCCAGCTGATGTACAGGAGCCAATTTTGACCATGCCAGATGAAGGGTGTATTTGCTGCTCATTAGATTTGCAGCTCAGATTAGTCTATATATGTCTATCTGCCATGAATGTGGCTCATGATATGTTTGAGGAGAGTGTTTTATGTAAGCAAGAACTGTGTGTTGTGTCGCCAAACAGGTGCTATGAGTTCAGTTCTGCTGTTGTTCTTGAAGGTAGACAATGTTCCAGATATATTTGGCTATCAACAGAGGAGGTCATCCTCAATCAAGCAGAAGCCGAGATGCATAGGAGTAGCAGACTTAGTATTTTTGGAACATTTCATGGCATTTGCATTCTTGTATTCCATCTTGTCTGACTTGCTTTGTTTGCCTCTGAACACTTCAGACTTATACAAAGAGGATTTGGATTAAGAAGCACATATTGTGAAGCTGGGAATGATTTTGGGAGTTGTTCCGTGTCCAGATATATGCTGACTGGGCAAGAGTGTTCTTCAATAGTTCTGACAAGTTTTCCCTGGTAAGAAAGCTTTGATAATTCTGTTTTAATATTATTGAAGTCCAAGTCACTTGCTGTTTGAATTACTTTAAAAACCTCATACTGTGTTATGACCTTAAAGAAGATAAAGAATCATTTTCAGCTAGCCTAGGATGGGCTGAACTCTCCAGAAATGGTCAAGAATGTGTTTGTGATGTGTCAAAGGCTGGAGGATTCTCAGTTAAAGATTTTTTAGGTAGTATTAAAGGTGCTTTATCTTCAAGGTCGTATCTTACGTAGTTAGAGCTACATCAAACACTATTTCCTGCTTTCTAACATAAACCTTGATGAAAATGTAGAACAATTTCTGTTCATTTTGTATGTTTGGCTTTCTATGTGCACTCCTTGGTTTTAGTTTATGATAGCTTATGGTCACTGATTTCCACATTTTCTATCCCAGTCACTTTTTATGCTGTTGTAGGTAAGAGGTTTGAGCGAACAGTATGATACAAGATAGAACTTAGAGGAGACATGGTTTTAAACTGGAGAAAGTTGTGGTTTCAATGTGTGTGTTTTACATGCACAACTCTACATATTGTGTATTAAAATGTAAACTCTACATTCTAATGCACAATAGCCTTCCATACTGCATGCATTCCTAGCGCTCAATAGCAGATGCTTAAAAGGCTTTGACTTAGATGCAATTTCTTGAAAACCATTTTTTTTTTCCCCTGTAACAATGGTGATCTGACTGGACCTGAGGACTTTGTTTCCTATTTCTTTGCAAAGGCAGCATCTATTTGACATTCTTTGCTTGTCCTCCTCACCAGCAAAACAAAGATGATGTTCAACATACTTTTAGGTGGTAGCGCACTGTCTGTTCCTACTTAGAGTCTGGACATTTCTCTTCATGCTACCAGAAACAGTGTCCATTTCTGGTAATAATAAGATAAGATTTATAAGAAAATGTGTTTCTACTAGGCATTGGACTAAGTCCCACTTAATTTCACAGGTCACACTGACCATCATATTTTTGGCTACTACCCAGCCACTAGTACCGTCTGCCCAACGGGCATGTAAAACTGGTACACAACATTTAATTTGTTCCTGAAAAAGTGATAGACGTTTCCAGCATTTAAAAATTTTCATTCTTAATAGTTTTACTCAAAGAAGGATTGTAGGAATACTAACATTTTTAAAGGGGGTTATTTCAGGAGAACAAAAAAAGACCAAAAAGAGTGAATGGTGGAGATCTGTTGTGTTGTTAATTTTTTATTACTAAAATTTCACTTACAATGGGAGCAGTTTATCCCCCTCAGTTTATTGTCATAAGAGTGTCAAAGTTCAAATGCAGGCAAAGTTTAAAATAATGTCTGAAGAAGGGTGAGAGAAAGAAATGTTATGAAAATTATGTCTTTTCAGTTACATCTATTGTTTTTAACTATCAGTTATGTGCTAAGTGCTCTCCTAGGTAATTACTGTCCTTGTCTGTTAAGCTTGTGAACTATGCAACAAATTGCAATTTATTAGGTTTCATTCACATATTTAATACTCCAAATCTCTGGTCACCATTAGAGAGGTGTTATTTGATCTGTTCCTTTAATTGTTTCTTAAGTCATTGTATTTCACTGGAAAACACATATGAGATATTCTGCTAGGAACAGGTTGTGTGAGATATTGCTAAAACTCAACTAAAATTCATGACCACTTGTATCCTTCTCTTGTATATTCATTCTCTTGTATCCTACATGTTTAACCCTCGATGTTCTCAGATCATTCCCCTATTCAAAAGTTGTCAAGTGCCACTCTAAGATGACGTCTGCCCAAGTTGAAGGGAAGGTGTTTGTGTTTGGATGTAAATTGCTCATCTTCCTTTTGTATGTAAAGCAGTCTTCTTTACAAGAGAGTTTCTACACTACATGCATGTCCATGCTACACAACTAAACTTGCTCACTGCTGGCAGAGCTGTGGGATTACATGCTCGCCCCAGTGCTACGGCAGACCAGCAGCTTAAGCATGGCACCCAAGTTAGTAAGCCTGGTGTTGGGTTAGAGGTCCTGGGTAACTCATTTGTGACTCCCTGTGTGTGACTAATGCAGCTGTTATTTTCACACCACATTGCATGGTACGGTACCTCTAACATCTAAACCTGGACACCATTAACTGGCACAAGTACATGTATTTAGCAGCTTACTTACAAACACAGCACAGAGGTGGGGGGAAGGGTGGAGCTGTTGGAATGGTCTGTTCCATTTTGGAGTGGTGAGGATTTTAGGAACTGGACATGTTGAGGTGCGTTAGAAACCACAGTTTGCCACTGATTTCAGGAACTGTGTGCTTGGACTAAAAGAGTTTTAATGGGTGAGATATAGTCAGCTCCTTGGAGCTGCCAGTCTTTGGTAGAGGTTGTTCATAAAGGAGATTTGGGACCAGAATATTTAGTAAATATTTAATTAACTGAAATGTTATTAGAGTGCAATGAATATCTGCAACTCAACTTTTCATTTCCACTCCTGTCTCTCCCTGTGCAATGTGGAAGATGTGAATTGGGATAAGGAGCCATGCAAGTTTTGTCAGCAAAACTAGCTGTGGCTTTTAAATATATTGTCTGCACCCTAAGGGGAGACTATAAAAACTTGAATGTGAAATCATTACACTGTTTTGTCATGCCCAAATGACAATAACAACCATGAAACCTTTTCTGTAAAATGTCTTTACTTAGGCTAACTCGATTTGCAATGATTTAAATTTCCTCTATTTCCATCTTACATTTAAACAAAATGACAGCATATTGGCACCATCACTGCCTCATCTTTCTGAAAAAGAGCAGAAATGAACAATCTGTCAAGTTCCTTGTCTGTGTTCTTTTTAGTGTTGTACAGTGTGTGCATCTCCAGAAGAAAAAAAATCATAAATACTATTTCACTCCCTCCTTATTTGCTGTTTTTAATATCCATGTTATAGCCAAAGCTCTAGAAACCTACAAAAACCTGATGGATTGATGAGTGGTCTTACTGGTGAGGAAAAACTGGAAAGGTAAAACAGTAATGGTGATGCTCATCTGGCAGTCCTGGTAATGAATAAGTATCATGTATTTGACTGGAACTACTTCCAAGAATAAATGGTGTTTTAAAACTTGGTTCACATCAGTACAGGACACAAAACAGTTCTTCTCAGGAGTGACCATTAGCCAGCCTCGCAAATGAAGATGAGTACTCTTTTCTCTGAATATTTCTGTTGTTTTGAATAGAGAATATTCAGGAAGTAATGAGCTAATGCATTCTGCCATGAATCTGGTCAAGTGAAAATATATGATTCAGTCAAAAAGCTCACTTACAAATTGAATTTGAATTTAGATTTGCCTAGGCTGTTTAGATTTACTGAATTACTTTGGCTGATTTAGATACAAATGAGTCAAAGACAACTTGCACAGCATTCAATAGCATATAAACCATATGTATTGATGGATTGCTTCTATTAATAAATGGATTTGGGTTTTTGTTTTCCATGATGATATTTGCATATGATATAGTGCTTTAAATAGAAAATATGTAGTACTGAATTTTGCATATAAATATACCTATAATATGCATGTAAAATTAACTGAGAAATCTTATATGAAGTACTCCATTACATATATAGTAATAATCTCTTCTATTTTCTCTGTTGAGATGTTCACAATGTGACTTTAAGGTGGCTGTTCATATAAGCATGAGAATGAAGCCTCATGCTTTTCAGATAACAACAGTTAGGCTTTGTCTTATTTTAAATTTTTTTTTAAGGTCCAATGGAGACAGAGAACAACATGCATAAAGTAATCAAGGTAGTTATTATTCGTGAATTCAACCAGTGTGAAAGTGTCAGAATAGAGGTAAACATGCTACAAGGAGATAAAGACAGTAAAGGGAAAAAATGAAAGCGATTTTGCAGCAGATTTTAGCGTTTCTTCACAATAAGATTCTCTTCTAAAATATATTTGAAGTAATTACATCATAATCTTTGATTTTTCTGATTATTTATTCTCTGATAATTAGACAGTATGATTCTCAGAATACTATTTTTATCTGGTTTATATGTGATACACTTCCAACTCCCCCTCTTATTGCTGCCTGCAAAACCTTCAAAGTAGCAGAGTTAAAGTAATTGTACTGTATGGAGTTATGCTGTTCTAGAGGCCTACGTTGTACATGCTGTGGAAAAGTGGGAGAAGAGAGTTTACAGTTCCAGGAAACTGCAGGGGGCTGCAGGAAGTTAATTGAGTAGACCTGCTGATAGAAAACATGGTGTTTGTTAGTCACAGCAAGAAGAAATCGAGCAATTTGTCTGTTCTGGGGTCACACAGGGGCACAGAAAAATACTAAAGATTCAGACTAACATCTGAAAATATCAGATGATATATTGGGCATCTAAGTTTCTCACTGAGAAACAAGACCTTATTCAATTATATGCTGCACTAATATGCAATGGTTATTGCTGCAAAGGTCTTAAGACTTGCCTAAAAGCAAGATCTAATAGAAAGCAGTACTGAACATCCAGATGGAAGATAAAAGCAGCATGAAACTACAAAGCCTGTAAAAAAAGAACATTTTAAGATGTAACATATAGAACGTAGCTCTATAACATCGTCCACAACTGTCTGTCTTCTACTAGCGCATCACAAAGTTGTTACCTATTGCTGTACTTTATATTTTCTTTTGCACTTCTTCTTTCTCTCCCTCTCTTTTCTCTTCCCCTACTCCTTCTTCTTCCTCTCTCAGCCATTCCCCTCCCCTTTCCACTTATTCATTCTACATTTTTTAAAGAACTGGAAGATTTTTTGGCTCCATTTTTCTTTGCAAGAAGTACATTGTATTTTTTCCTTTACATCAAATTGCTCTCTTTTCTCCTCTTCGGTATGAAAGTGACTATGAATTGCATGAAATCCTCAGTAGTGTTGCGAGTTCTGACAATTCTTGGCAAGAATATGCTGGAAATAATTTGCACATAAGCTGCTGTCCAGTATCAGTCCCATGTCTTACCAAATGGCTCCACTTGTTGCCTTATATGTCACTATAAGTTGCCCTATGCAACTTATAGTGGAACAGCTAGAAAGGTACTTACTGTAATGTCCAGTATAAATATGCAATGCACAAAAGCTGTTAGGGGAAAAAACAAGACAGAAAACTGTAAAGTGACAAAACATTAAGCTAATCTTACAAAGATCCTGACTGTTATACACTTTCCAAACACTTGGGAGGCACAGAGAAAGGTTTATTCATGGTTCATGATCCTGCCAACATTGCCTACGTTTCTCATATGCAAACATTACTGTTTGGGGAGGGAGTGGGTGGGATTTTCCATGCATCAGATTGTAGCCATGAAAATGACAGTATTTTTTCAGAGTAATTGAAGCATTACCAAGCAAGACAATGATTGATGGTGTTTTAACAGTCTAAGAAGACTGTCTGCTTTTCTTACAAATAAGTTACATGTATATGAAGAAGAAAAAGAGGGTAGGAAAATACTTATAGCTCTCAAAAAATGCTGCTCAGAGTATTCAATTGATTTTATTCATTATCATTTCTGCAAACCACTTTTTTATTTCCCTTTTTTTATTTTCAAATCATTATACCGCTGCCAGAAAGCAAAATTACTGCTTTGTAATGTATGTGACATAATTGACTGGGTACATTAATGGTTGTTACAGAGGCACTTAAGTTTTTCTTTTCATTCTAAGAGTTACAAGGATGTTGCTAAAGTTGGTAACAACAAACTGATTTTCTGTCAATAAAATAAAAAGAGACTGCATGTATTTCCTGTGTCTGATCAGCTCCAGACAGCACAGACATGCACATAGGGTGATGTATGGCAGAGGACTATGCAAAAAGCAGTGCACAGTTATGACTAGTTTACAATCTGGAAATTAGAAGTGAGTGGAAAAAAATGATACATGGCATTTGTGTTTTCTTCAGCACAGAGTTAAATTTGCTTGGAAAGGAAAATTGTAGTGAGGAAAGAGTAAGTATGGGATAGATTAATTTGTTTTCTCAAGCCTAGTAATACCATATTATTTAGCAAGTGAATATCAGTTTTTAAAAAAGTATATGTTTCATAGCAAATGTTATATTAATCCTTTCTAAGACCAATGACTAGGAAATCAAGGCTAAAAGATAAGGGCTTTCAAGGAATATTTTTTAAATGTGTGAACTTAATGCATATGTTTATCTTCCAAGTTGCAAAAATATTTTGTTGAGACACTACTGAGATTGTCTCTAGGAACACAAAATCACAGAGGAGGATGTTGAGGATGGAACAGATCTCTGAATGTCATCGTGTCCAATCCACCTGCTCAAGTAGAGTCACCTAGAGCTGATTGCTCAGAACTCTGTCCAGATTGCTTTTGAATATTGCCAAAGAGGGGAGTTTTGTACAACCTCTTTGGGCCAACCTTTGCTTGGTCAACCTCAGTAAAAAAAAAGTACCTCCTGATATTCTGAGAGGACCTTCTGTCTTCCAGTTTGTGCCCATCACCTCTGGTCCTGTCACTGAGCACCACTGAAAAGAGCCTGGGCCCATCTTCTTTACACTCTCACTTCAGATATTTATAAATACTGATGAGATGCCCCCTGAACCTGCTGTTCTTCAGGCTGAACAGTCCCAGATTGCAGCCTCTCCTCTTATGGGAGCCTACAATCATTTTTGTGTCCGTTTACTGGATCCTCCTCAATATGTCTATGCCCCTCTTGTTCTGAGGATCCCGGAACTGAACACACCACTCCAGATGCGCCTTACCAGTGCTGATTACAGGAAAACAATCACCTTCCTCCAGTGTCTGGAAGAACTCCTCCTAATGCAGCTCAGCCTACTTTGTGATAAGGGCACACTGGTGACTCTTGTTCAGCTTATGTCCACAGAACTGCTTTCCAGCTGGACTGTCCCCAGCATGTCCTGGTGCATGGGGTTTTTCTTTCCCAGATGCAGACTTTGCACTTGCCCTTGTTGGAATTTATGAGGTTCTTGTCAGCCCATTTCTCCGCCTGTCAAGATTCATCTGGATGGCAGCACAACCCTCTGGTGTATCAGCCACTCCTCACAGTTTGGTATAATCAGCAAACTCTCTGCCCAATCATCCAGATCACTAACGAATGTGTTGAACAGGACTGGACCCAAGATTGACCTTGAGGTACACCATTAGTCATTAGACTCCAACCAGACTTCATGCCACCAATCACCATCTGGCCCTGGCCATTCATCCAGTTTTCAATCCACCTCTCTGTCTCTTCCAGACCATACAGTATCTCTATAAGGACCTCCTGGGAGACAGTGTCAAAAGCCTTACTGAAGTACAAGGTAGATGGTTAAGCAGCATCCTGGAAAGGATGACCTTGATTAGTGGCGGTTTAAGAGATGAAGATTTAGCTGTGACATTAATGGAGAGGAACTGTACAGCAACTATGCTTGTTCACCACAGCAGAGAGTGGGCAGTCAATCAGGCAATGCCAGCCAAGGGGAAATTGTGAAGTGGCAGGGAGTGCCTGGATAATCTGTTCCGGAAAAATACTTCTATCTGCTGCTTCAGACTTCTAACTTAGGAGCTCTTCATTGTACATTTCAGCAAACAGCATAGTAGTGCCTGAACACCGTTAGCGATGATTTACAAGGACCATAAAAGCAGAATAAAAGCAATCCCCAAGGTAGCGGTAATGAAGAGACAGCTCCTAAAACCAAGTTCTTCTTCTCACATTCTGCCCTTCATCATCCTTTTAAAACAATTACAAATCAACAGTATTTTTGATTCCTTTCCTTCTCATGTCCTTCTTCTATTCTTTGTACTGTTTTCTCACTATAATATATCTATTAACTTTTCCTGTTTTTACTTCTCCATTGGTCAGTTGTTTCCATGGTCTCTTAGACTATAAATTTCCTTGTATTTCATTTTACCTTTATGTAGAGCTCTACACTGTATTAAGGCATGATTTTTTTCTCAGCATCTACACCACTGTATATCATAAGTCATTCCTCTGGAGTCAGTGGAATGACAGTACTATAAAACAGATTCAGTTGGAAGAATCAGAGATTCTAACATTTAAAATGAATCTATGACAAAATTTAGCCCTTGAGTATTGATTCACAGAGGTTAATAAGATTTACAAGATTAAGACACCAGAGCTGTCAGACTGGTAATAGGATTATTCATTTAAAAAGAAAGGAGTTGAAAACCACCAAAACCAATCAGCAATTATTTTATTAATTATGGATATGCCAAAAATTCTCATTTTTCTCATCTTAATGTGTGTTTCCTGTATTTCTGTTACCAGGGGAAGGGTGAATACTTTCAGATATAAGATATCACTGTTTTGATGTCTCCAGGATGAGTCTAGCTCTGTGCATTTTCTAACTTCCCTTTACAGTTTGTCACAACAACAGTGTGGTTTTATTGTGCATTGAAAGTGTGGTTTTATTATTTTGGGCCTATCTGCTTTGTGTTTAAGACCACAAATAAACCCTCAACTTGACTGTAATTAGACCTGCTTGAAAACAGTGTCTTTCTTGTTGATCAAAAGTGGGGATAAAACCTGACCCTCCCACATTATTTTCTTCAATCTACTTAAAAATTTCTTTTGTTTAGCATTGGGGTTGCTGAACTCTCTTTGCTTTAATGTTCAGAGGTCTACATATTTTGAACTAAAAAAATGCTTTGAAGAAAAAAACTGACTAGACTTTTTGTGATGTCTAGGACAAGTTCTGGAAGATGATTATTCTATGAGAAATCAGACTGAGAGTTGAAGATGCCGTCCATGACTAATAGCATTTTCCACACAGAAGTACTTCAGGTGCCTTATGCCACACACATATTTGACCTAAGACTTTTTAACAAACTAGCACGTGCATCAGGATGAGGGTGCTGTTCATGCTGAGGTTTGAGCTGACTTCCTATTCTTAATACAAAATAAACAAGAAATAAATAAATCCCCAAAATAATGGGTTAAAATATACAGTTTCCTCTTTTCTTTAACACAACTAAATTAAAACTTTCTATTAGCCTGCCAATTGTTTTTCTTTCTCCCTGAAAGAAAATCCAGAAATCCAGTTGCAGAAAGGAGTATGGTTACAGAAGTACATACACAATTATAAGAAATTATATTTAGCTGTTTTTGTGCGAGCTGTCTTAACTACATGTTTTATGCTACAGGCTCAGCTTCTGTATTAGATCACTGCACAAGTGGAAATATGTATTTGTGGGATACTGAAGAGTAAATTCCCCAATGCAACACAATTACAGAAACATCTGTGCAAAATATTTTTTATCCAGTTCACTGTGAAAGCATACATCACTCATGATGGTCTAGTGACTGCAGATTTCACTGCACTGTAAAGCCAGAAACTAGGGGAAATTGCTTGAAGACACATCAATAGTTTTCCTTCTGGCACCTGTACATCTCAGCTGTTTTTCCTTGCCTGTAAGATTATAATTCCATTTAGTGTTAGAAGGTAGACAAACACATTTTACATGCATTAATGTATCATGCAGGTGGCATGTAAACACAGGCAAAAAAAAGCATATGAAAAGATCGCTTAAATGAAAATAGGTTGGACACATGAACCAGTTTTGGTAAAAATAAAACCACTTAATATCTTGGCTCTTGATTGAAGCATCAAGTGAAACTCGTTTGAAAAGTTTATGATAATTTACCATTCCTCACCTTCTTTGTACAAATTGGTTCAGAACACCAACGTTAATGAAAAACCTTATTTTAGCTGAAGAATATAAGGTGTTTTTTCTGTTTTGTTTTTGTTTGGGGTTTTTTGTTTGTTTATTTTGTTTTGTTGCTATTATCTGTTTCTTCCTGGCCCTTTTCTGTCTTCAGTTTCAGCCAAATCTACCAGTTTCAACCAAATTGGATCGTACTGTCAGTGATATCTCTCACTTTCATTGAAATATGTGACTTAGCAGACATGAGAGGTCCTATGATGACCCTTCTAAGGGAAATGCTGTCACATGAGCTAATCCCTTCTCAGTCACCGGAGAATCCACAACTGCAAGAGACTCAACAAATACCCCCATCTGTAGCAAATTTTGTTGGAGCTACAATTAGTTACGAGAAGGTCATGCCATGAAAATCATAAGTTATCAGGCTTCATTAATTTTCTAACCTTTGTTATGAAATATCAAAGCTAGTTTCATACATACAAACTTTTATATTACACTAAGATCCAGCTGAAGACACATTAGCTGAACATATTATCAGTTTCATTTTGTATTGCAGGTAAAGAGAACGCAGTAGTTTTAGGCTCTGGGCATTTCTTTCCTTCAAGCTGTATTTGTAAATTACATAAACACAGAGGAAGGTAAAAACAAAATGATGGCCCTGAAGTGTGATTTTGATATATTGTTCCATGGATCAACATGTTTATTAATAACACTACTCTGGAAGATATGGAATAGGTGTTGACAGTCACTAAAAGTATGAAATTGCTTTTCTGTCTACCTCTTAATCTCTCAGTCTGTCAAAGTGAATAGAAGCCTAACTGGCCTTCTCATCAGTAGGGGTTTTGAAAGTTTTAGATTTCTCCTTAAGACAGTTTTTTCCGCTTTCATTCCTTCCTCTTCCAAGAGTATCATCACTGCCTACGAGTAACATCACTGCCTACAAGGAGAAAACTTTTTTACCTTGCATAGACACACTGGAGGCTGATGATGTATGCAAGGAAGTAGGCAGAGCTGGCACCTTCAGTTGTCATGATCTTATTTACAGAAAAGGATGATGATCAACCAATGAGTCTCTAAACTTGCAATGGGCAAGATGACCCTGCAGAATATCTTATTAGAAGTGAGCTGCATTTACATATCTTACTCCTTAATTCATGCATTCTCCTGTAACTATTGTATTAGTAAATAGACCATTTTAAATTGTCCCCCCCCCAACTAATTTCAGAAAACTGCAGCATGAGAAAAGTGGATTATTATATTGTTAATTAAAACACAAATACAGTAATTACAGTTTATATGCCATTATCCTGAATCTACACAGGATGACGTTAAACAGCAAAACAGCCATTAATTTTACTGTTCAAAGAAATGTTCATAATCTTTTAGAAATGTCATATAAAATATTCATTTTGAAATGCCCTATGGTGATTTTTGAATTTATTTAAAGTGGGCTGTTGATAGCTCTTTTATAAATAAGCAATTACAGTACACTAAATATATCATGGCCCATCACATTATATATTCTATAATTTCATGGATGAAAAGCCTACAGCTGATCTGCATAAATGTGCTGCGTCTCACAGCAGGTGAAGAGTTTGATTACACAGGATAATCAGTGTTATTATTTATAGTAACCATTTATACCTGTTATTTATTAAAAGCCAGCAAATCAGATATTGGTTTATTTAAGGAGTTGCTGTATTGTAGGCTAGAACTAGGCATAAGAGTATTAAACACATGTAAAATGCACTGTTACATTAGTAGTTTGAAATCAGCCAAGGTCAGCAGGGAGTGAGTTGTAACTACTTGGTAGCAATGGAATACAGTTGTATTGGGCAAGTGTCAGGGATCTGTCCAGATCCCTCTGGACAAATGTCATCACTTTGGGGTTTTCATTATCCCCCCCAAATATCATTGCCCCACTGGCAATATCAGATATCTTTGATAGCACACTAGATGAAGAAACCAAGGGCTGATTAACTTCAGAAAGGTTGAAACCACCTCTGAAATATTTAGGTGATTTTTTTTAGACCTGACCTGAATGATTGTTGTGAGGGTTGTTCTGCACAGATTACCATACTGAAATTTATGGTGTTCATATTCCTTAGTCATTTAAGAGAACTGAACTTTTTAATAAAAAACTATTAAATCAAAAAAGGATAGACTTGTGGTTTACTTGAACGTAGTCACAGGATCTGGAAGATTACACACGCAGATCTTCTGCTGGTATTGTGCATGTTTGCCACATGCCTGAGTAGTGTTATACTTTCTCTCTCTTGCTCAGCTACTCACTGAAGTAACTTCATTCAGGAGTCAGAAAGAGTCATCAGTGTGGGCATAGCAAAATGGAGACGTATCCACAGAGGATCCTTAAAGCCTCTTCCATCTGGCTCTGTGCAGGTACTGCCAACCTCTGCTGAAGGGGAAAGCAGAGGGGAGACTGACCGAGTACCAATCTGTCATTCCAGAGGATATGGCAGTGCTGTAGATGCTCTTCTGCAAGCCAGGTAGAGTTTAGCTTTCGATCCTTGAGAATGGTGCCTGGCACTTCTTTGAGACTAGTTAGACAGAGAGGCAACTGTTCTACTATTTGAAGAAGGTGACAAAGTCTCCAGAGAAAATTCAGACCTATAAATGTCAACTGATAGGATTAAAGTTGTTTAAAACAATAGAAAAACACATTGAGAGTACAGGTCACCTGGAAAATCACCTTGACAATACTGACATTTTGGTGACAGTAACATAGCAGATCACCTGGTACTCCCAGTGTATATTTCTTAACTAAGCATGTGAGTTTATAGCAGTGAAATATCTCAACATACAAATTCTATTCAAACTTTGTGTATATACATGTCATTTTTAAAAGTATGTCAACTCTCTGCTGAAATGACTGAATAGATATGTCCAGAAACAGGTCTATTTCCACTTCAGCTCTTCTCTTTGAAAAAACAGAAGTAAAGGCATGACTGTACACTGTAAAGGCCTGGAAAGGAAAATAAACCTTTTGGTTTTTCTTACAGTTTCAGAGATGGTTCCTATAATCGTACCAACTGAGTTTGACTGATTTTCCTGGGAAGATAAGCTGTGTTTATGTTAAACTAAACAGAAGTTTTGTGCATGTATACATATACTAACTACATCATCATCATCATTATGGCTTGGCTTCGTGAAAGAAGATTTCGAAGGGCTCTACCCGCGCTTGCTGCAGGCTCGCTGATGGCTGAAAAGGCCAATGCGTGATAGACATGTCTGTTTGCAAAAGGCACAGCAGAAAGACTCCCCAGGTGGTATCGACTGGACACGATTCTTTCTGCGTTGTCTTTTCTCCTCGAGAGTGATCTTGTGTGAGTTCTCAAAGGAGGCAGCAGCGTTATAGATGGTTTGTCTCCAAGCCCCCCGATTGGAGGCCAGGGTAGACCAATGATAATGATCAATATGACTGAAGTTGAGATATTCTTTCAGAGAGTCCTTGTATCTCCTTTT
>VYXB01008191.1:194-64898 GCA_013397135.1 Pachyramphus minor | reverse complement strand
ATCTCAGGAGATGATGTTTCCCAGGTAATTAAATTGCTGGACTGTTTTGAGTTCTGAGTCGCCAATGGAGATATGGGGATGATGGAAGATACTAACTACACAGAACAATACTATTATGCAATTTAGGAGACATGTTCCTCTTTGAAAAATTCTACACGTTCTCATAAAAAATTGGAATAGCTAATGCAGCCAAAAGTCAGAGATTTAAAACCTTTGGCTCACCTATGCCTTTAATTTCAAAGTACAAGAAACCTGAGAATAAATAGATATAATATAGATATTACAGGTATCTATTATATGTAATATAATAGAAATAGATCTTTCAATGCAATTTAAATATGAATTAATTGCGGTCTAATGCAAATAGAAAAAAACCCAACAACTGTGTGGGAATTTCTCACCCCCTGTGAGTACTGATGTTGAGTACCCAGAATGTAGACAATTGAATACACGGGAGATGCTCAGAAGTATAAAGATTAGGGCTAAATATTAAAGAATTTGAAGTGAAACTAGAACATTGACATTATCGAGAAACTCCAAGTTAATGTTATTAATAAAGTAAATATAAATGCCTCAATATAGAGATAAATGTTTTTGTGCTGAAAATCTAGTAACAAGTAGTATGCAAAATGAAAATAATAAAAGTGAATAATCAAAACATTAAACAATGATATTTCTCTTTTCTACATATATGAACATTCTGTATTAGACTTACTGCATTTGTGGATTACCCTGTATCATATAGGAAATATTAAACCATCCTACTACAAATGGAAGCTATTCTATTCTATTCTATTCTATTCTATTCTATTCTATTCTATTCTATTCTATTCTATTCTATTCTATTCTATTCTATATTTAAAATTTAAAAAACATTAAATTCTCACATTTTTCCAAGAGGTTAAAATCCTTCAGAAGATCAAGTTCTGTATGGAGGAAATGGCTGGATAAACAACGCTATAATTGGATTATGATATGAAAAGATAATTAATTATAAACCCCTACCTCATATATTGTCTTTTATTGTCACCTAATTATTGATTACTTATGTGTTTCAAATCAGCAAAAAAGACATTATTTGACACTGAGATGCTGTGAAGAAGACTTTTGGGTGTTCTGAGACTATTTAGAAATAACCTTTGGTACAGAATTTAAATTGGAACCAGTTCCTCTGTTCTTCCAGTACTCTGGGTTGAGAACATGGTATGAGACTTAAAATTCTTAAAGGAAAGAGTTTTCAGTTGAGCTCTTTGGTTTCAGGAGTCACACTGTGACCCACCTGAGTTTAAGTGAGAATGTTCCTGGCTGAAAACAATTCAAATAAGCTCACAACTCATTTCTATGGAAACAATTTCGATGGCTGTTTTAGGAATAAAGATCTCATGTCTGACTAATAAATCTTCTCAATTACATATAACTACATATAATAAGGACAAAGAGACCATTAGATCATGTATTCTCATTTGAATATATTATCTGCAGTACAATGATACATTTAACTGACAGTGTGCCACACAATCTTAATAGGTAGGTATCAACAGATAAACAACCCCTTGGCAGTTCATGTTCATAGTCAATCACATTCACCAGTACCAATTTGTGACACAATTAGCTGTGTCAAGCTCTAGCTTCCAGCAGTTAGGATTTCTTTCTTTCTTTCTTTTTTTTTTTTTCAAATCTTCTTCTACTATAATTAAGCACAGGGAAGTAGAAATATTTGATTTTTCAGTAAGTGAAAATTGATGCTGAAAATGAAAAAAATGAAAAGGTTGGAAACAGTGTCAGATAAGAATTTATTTCCTGTATAAAGAAACATTTCACTTAGAAAAAAGTACTTCGTTTCTGGAAAGGGGAATTTAATGAAAAATGGAAAATCTTAATGAGGAAGAACTTACCTTTCACAATGTCCTATAGGTTGAAAGTTTAGGCATATTTTCTATGATGCCATTGATGCAAATTCCCCTTAATAGAAAATGGAACAGAATCTAGTTCCCCTTAGGTTTATATAATTGCCCCAGTTAATTTTCTATTGAGAAAACTGTGAAGAAAACTTATTAAAGTACTGACAAACTCATAAAAAACATTAAGGATTATTTAAGTACACTGTGGAGGAACATCTGTCACCCATTTTTTAAAAAAAATTACTGTCCAACCTAGTTCTTTCCTGTATGGAGAGACTTTGTGTACATTTTAAGATAATCTCTAGTGCTGCTATTTTTAGGTATTGTATACACAGCTTTGTTTTTCACTCTGTAAAGTTTTTTGGTAATCAGAGTTTGAAACACTACCTTTTACAATCTTCATAATATACAAAGAGTTCTTGTTTGTTCTAATTTTGTTGAAAGTATCCTCTCTATATACATATATATTCAAAATATGTATATATGGCATTTATATATAAGATTTCTATTCAAACGTTATTTTCACCTTATTATACAGATGTGAAAACTCGAAATCCAGCAATGATGTAGCCATCTAAATGTCTTTGAAAATAAATGCCTAAGAAAAATTGTAGGTGATAAATGGAATGAAGTTATAACAAATGTCAAAATCCATCAGGGATTTTAACAAGTTATTTTCTCCAAAGATATCCAGAAAACGAAATGAAAATATCTGGGGTTTGTTGAATGAAATCAGAACATCTACTTTGGTTGACATGCAACTGAGCAAATTCAAGAATATGTAAAAAGAGCCAAAGAGAAGAATCTTTCCATGAAATGGAAGTGAGAGAATATCAGAAAAATAGAGACATTACTGCTCATTCGGACAACTTTGCAGTTTGCTGGTCAGAAAAGTTACAGGTACGAAGAGAGAAACGTAGGAGAGGACAGACAACTGTTGAGTGGAAAGACATTGAGACTGATGTACAATGGAGAAGTCATTGAGCTCCTGAAAGTTGTGGGAGTACAATGCAACAATAAGAGGAAAAAAGAAGTATGAAAATCATAGTTAGAGTGAAGAAATTGGAATGAGATGGGAAATTCAGCTGTAGAGAGTAAAAGAGACAACTGATATGACCCAGTATTGAAGGCTGAACAGTAAAGAGAATGTGATGCCAACAGTGTTAATGTACTCAATGTTTCAGATAAAATATTTTTCTCCTGTAGATGACCCATAAAGATGTTTAAATATCTTGTCTTTAAATTTTTTGTCTTAACAGGAACCTTATGTGTAAGTAAATCCTGCAAGCTGTGGATAAGGGAGAGATCCCTGCTGTTGCTTGCAGGATAGTAATTCTACAGTGTAATAAAAAAAAACAACACCAAATCCAACTGTAATGAGTACAACCTGCACATTGCCTTATGGGTGTAACTTTAAAAAAAATCCTCTCATAACACATACTTCACTGAATAAGCTCTGTGGAGTTTCATGATGTAGAAAGTGCTGTGGGAAATATGACTTAGCCAGGAATTCTCATCCTGTCATGAATGTTGAGGATGATGAGAGACCAGGCACCTTTCTGAACTAAAACCAAGCTGAAATAAAATGAAAAAAACCCCAACCAACCAAAACAAAAAAAATGAAAAAACAGGCAACACAAAAATCGAAGAACAACCAACAAACCAAAAACAAGGGAAAGAAAAAAAGAAAGAAGGCTGAAAATTACTGGATGAATATAATGCAAGGAAGTTAGACCTGAAAGCATGTTAAAGTTGGTAAAACATTTGAATGTGTTAAAAAAAAATAAAATTCTAATTGTAGATGTGGATGTTTGTGACAATTTTTTTGTGACAAGATAGGATTAATATAAAGTAAAAGAGAACCATACAGTCTCACCCTAACATCACATAGGCATTGCCTTTGATACTGATTCCCTGGAAGATAGGAATATATATACTGAATTCTTCCCAATAGCATTTTTATTATTTCTGTAGGTGTTTCACAGTTATATGATATTGTGTAATACTGCAGAAGTTTAATCACTTGTATTTTGGCCTTCTTTGGTTTCTAAAAGAAAATTTAAAATGTACTAAAACTTTATGTTGTAAAAGGAAAATTTTCAATTAACTGTTTTTTTGGGCTTTTTTACTATTAGTTATAATAATCAGTAATTGTTATGTAGTGGTTTAATTTCTGTGTCTTGTTGGATTGAGTCAATTGGGTCTTAAATCTCTGTATCTTCTGTGTGCTAGCTATTCATCTGCAGCTGTCAGACTCCACCTTGTCAAAATGAAGATAAAATATGCAGTAAAAGCAGCAAGGTGACAAATTTTATCTTCATGATGGTTGAGACTTTTCCAGCTTCCTCTTTGGGTATGCAAATCTGCCAAAAGATAAAGACTTAACTCTTGGCTCAGATGATCTTTAGATCCCTAGTGAGAGAAAGGTAGGTTTCAGTTGCGAACAGATCCAGACAAATAAAGACTAAGGTTCCTAGAAATCTCATATTTGAGGGACTGGGTATCTCTATATCTCAATTTATCTTTATTGAAATATTTTCAAATCTGGGGTTTTGTTATAAGAGCTTATCAATTTGTGTTTTTACAGCAAAGCAAAGCAGATAGGTTAGGTCATTTGAAGCGAAAGCAGAAGTGAATTATTTTAATATCCTAAGGAAAATAATTCCTCCTATATTGACAGTTTGTGTCCTCCTTATCAGATATGTAGGTTTGCTGAAGAGTGGATGTTTGAGATATTGGACACTAAGAATTCAGGGAATTGCCCTGATGAATGTATACAATAATGCTAACTTTTTGTTTGTCACTGTTAAGTGAACAGTCAGAGACTGATGATGCAAACTATGCAGTGGTGGAAATAAAAATGTGAGATAAAAGAAAACATTGACAGGCAGAGGGAACTAAAGTAGCCTGGCCAGGTTATCTTATTATTATCTCTTCATTATCTGTCTATGAGTTATCAAAAAATTAACATACATTAACTATGCAGAGGCTTCTTAGTATTTGTTTAGCTTTTCAACTAGACAAGGTCAGACAAATATTCAAACATGCTCTTAGAGATCTCTACTTCAAAAAGGACAGATTACATAAGGTATGGGCTATTTTTATATTTTCAAGATCCACTCTAATATGTGCCTGGGTTTTTCAGGCCATGACATACACAGTTTTGTTTATGCATGTATGAGAACCATGGGAGTAGAAAGAGGAAAATATTATTTGATCTGCCATAACAGCAATAACAATGATAGTGCATTTAAAAGGCTGCACTTTTCAGTGTCTGTCTGGGACTATTTTAAACCAAGAAGAAGGATAACCTGAGTAATGGTACTGAACTTCTCTCTAAGAAGACAAGCTTGGCTAGTTCAGTTAGGTGAATACTTATTTCCTTCTTTCTCCCTGTCCCTTACTCTGCTATAACTACACACCTTAGGATGGTGCCATAACCAGAAAAACTACTTTTGCTGCGGTGCTGGCAGAAATTATGAGCTTGTGGTTGAAAAGATTTTGTGAAGGCAGGACACATCTTTATAAAAAAGATGTTCTCAAGCAGGCCTTATAGGAAATTAAAAAAAAAAAAAGAAAGAAAATGCAGAAAATTCAGTTAGAAGGCTGAGGAGGTATAGTATCGCTATATAATCTTGCAAGACTGTTAGTGGGCAGAGCCTGGGTGTGGTGCAAGACAAACTAGCTAGCGGTTTGTAGGAAGCAGAGTGACAGACATTGGAGTAGCTTCAAGAAAATAATATTGTTAGAAATAATATCCTTAACCTGATCCCATTAAATGGAATCTGCTTAGGAATATGTAGAACTGAAATATGAGAACTTGTGAAAAGAGCATTGCCATTTTTAGCTTGGATGATGACAAATGATTGAGTAAGAGAAGGAAGAAAGCTAAGAGCAGTAGCTGCGTAGGTTGGTCAATTGCTTCTGAGATGGGAAAGAAGCACTGAGGGATGATTTCTGCTCAATATGACTCCACCACTTACTGGGAATTTTTCACTTGATTCTTTTCTTCCTCAATTGGTCTGAACGAGAAAATCTTCCCATGACACATGCAGAATCAGCTACTTACATTACTGTGTATAAACAGTCAAAGTCTCACTTTCCATTTGTAAATTATACTGAATATGATAAGATATTCACTTCTTGTGGTTAAAGCTATTCAGTAAATAGCTTCTTTTTTTCAGCAAATAAATTACTGTGAAGTCTTTAGAATTTTAAATATTTTTTTCTCACACTTTCATATTTCTTATTTTCATACCTGACAGTCCAGACTGCATATGTAGTTAGAAGTATCTATATTGTTATGCAGATGTTTTCCGGGTAAAACCTTCTGCATACTTCCCAGCTATACGTAAACTATCTTTTCTGAAACTTTTTGAAAAGAAGTTTCTTGAACACCTGTGAAGCATTCCAGTGGTGACCACACATGCTACTAATTTTTTAACTTGTTGATACTGCAAATGTAGTTTCCAGCATTTGACCTGCGACACAAGATACAGGGAATGTTAGTTATAATCACAATGTAAAGATGACATTGACATTTGTTTTGTTACAGCTGTAATGTAGAGTAGCATCTGAGTCATGCATATGTGCACATGTGTATCCAGGACATTCAGCAATTCCTTGTTAGTAAAGGAATGACTTGAAACAAGGTGAAGGACTGCTATGGTAGGCAGCTTCATGGTAAAACATTTGACCCACAGTTACAGGAACTCAGTTCTGGAGAGTCCCTCAGGCAGCTCCTGATGTCCACAAACCAACTGGCATAAAGGCACAACCTTTATGCTTAAAATGTATTGTTTAACTCCCTGGGTGATCAAGGTGACTATGGTAGGTATGTGAGTCCTTGCTATAGAATTGACTTCACTGCACAGTGGTAGTTTGATATAGTCTAAACTGTTGCTGCAGATGCAGTAACGTTCACATAGGACAATATTTTCTATATAGTTGAGGCAACCAAGAGATATTTTGTACATCATCAAAATTCGTAAATAGAAAAGTATTATGCATGCACTGCAGTGATCATGCAGGACCGTGGACCAGCTGGACTGCTCCATCTAATTTCTCTGGAGGTGCTCTTGCAAGAACCTTGCAATGAATGCTTCTGTCAACATCCCAGCAATGACTGGCTACCCTGTATGAGAAATTTCACTCCCCATGTAAGCACTACCCCATGGAAAATTCGTGAGGGTTTGTGCAAAACCCATTCATTTCTCCAGGCTAACTTCTGAAACCAAACACAAATGTTGCTACCAAAGAAAATTCCAAGTCAGAGTACTTTTTTGTATGTATGGATAGATTTTCTGTTTTCAACATCCCTCTGAATCTAAAGTAGCCCAAGACCATGTAATTAAAGAAATGTGTGTAGCCCAGGCTAACACAGAAATAAACTAAAATTGAAAAAAAGGAGGATAACCCCCAAAACATATAGAACAAAAACTTAAGGCATTTAGGAACTATTAGAATAATCATGTTGCCTTTCTTTGTACACGTTTCTGTCTGACACATTAAATATATTGCCTGATGGCCTGGAAATGAATTGGGAAGTTACAGTGCTAACTGGACAGTTGAAGTTATTAATTTCATTGGGTTTGATTAATGGCTTTGCTTTTGATGAACTATTAGGATTTAATTCTGACTTCAATTACCAATGAATAAAAATCTACATTGAAGTTTCAGGGTTGCTTAGATTTTGCATTCATTTAGCCCAGATATATGACAAAGAGATGACATTTTCCATGCAAATATTGGCACTTGTGTAAAGACAAGGTGTAAATGTAATAAATGTAGCAAAGAGAACACAGTATGGCTTTGGAACAATTTCTCATATTTTTGCCCATGTCTTCTAGTATTTTCAGATTATTCAGTCTTTTTGTACATACCAATATTTCATGCTCTTTTTAGTAACTTTTGATATCTCTTCCTCTCCAATATGATATGCAAATACCACAAAGAAACAGGGAATGTTTAAGATTTTCTTAATATTTTCTTAAATTTCCTTGTAGTTGATAGTTTGTACAATAATGCTCCTTTACGAGGAACATTGGCAGGGGTAAAAGAGACTGGTGTCATGAACCTCCTCTGCAGAGAGAGCTCCCTGGGAAACCAAAGTCTCTACAGAGCCCAGATTTCTGTAATTAAGTAAAAAGATTCTAATGTAATAATTAAAGATTAACTTCTGGAGCTCAATCATCACTGTTATTATCTTTAATTCCAGGAAAAAAAAGGTGTTGAAAGCTGTGTGACATAATGCTATGCCAGAGTATAGGACACTCCAGGTGAAAGGTAGAAAGCCCCTGCAAATTTTTGGAACCTTTCATAACCTTTCAGAGACTCATCCTGCTCCATATCACATCATGCTATGAAATGTTATCCTCTAGATAGGTTACACACAAAAGTTTTAAGAGAAGGCAATTTTTTTGCCATAAGCATTGCAAAACAAGGAATAAAATATTAACAAGTACAAATTTATATAAAATCCAAACTGTAAACTTTCAGTGCCATGGGCAGCTTTCTGGCATTACAGGAAGTTAGAACAGGAAAGGAGGCATAATGAAATAAGGGGAAAATCAGTATCAGATAAGTGAGGAGCCCTAGGTCAAAATTTTTATCTGGAATACCTTATTTTCCTAATGAAAGGACAGAACCATAGGCTATTGTTGTTGTTTTTATTATTTGTATTAAGAAAATAGGAACATTCTGATAGGATATATGAAGAAATTAAAAGTTGTTTAGGATAAAAACACAGTCCTAAAAAAGAAAGGATCCAAAGTCCTTGCTCTTATCTGCTGAATTTTCTATTGCAGAGGAACAAAAGTCCTGCTGCTGCTGAGGTGAGGGTTTTTAAACATAAAAGTTTTACACTGCACTTTGTCTCTCACTGCCTCTGTCCCGGTGGAGGAAGACAGTTAAGCTGCTCTGTGACTCATTTTTATTAAGTAGGGCCTCAGATACTTAGTGCTTAAATAGATGCCATTTTTTCACTTTGCCCAAACTGGTGTCCTCATTTATCTGCCATTTAAGCAGACGGTAGTGTTGCTGACTTAGGCGATCTCCACTGGTGTCAGTGGGAATATTTACATGCCTAAAGTTAAGTTTCTTTATTGCTTTACAAGACTAGCTGTTCAGAGAAAGATATTTTGTGCCTCTTCTCCCATGAATGAGGACTAGTAAATTGTGATGTGCTGTCATTTTTATTTTATTTTATTTTTATATGCGTGTGGCACCACCTAGTTTATTATCTCTATGCAAGGTGTTATTAGTCACAAGAATGCTCAATTGTAAGTAGTAAACCAGGTGGCCTCAAGGTTGATGGTGAAGCTGAGCGTGAAAGGCTGATACAGCATAAGATCTAAGGTTAGATGAATAATTCCATCTCAGCAAAAAAATTGATATTTCAACTACAGTTATAAGTAGTTTTGAAGATAGTTTTTAGGAGAAAGTATGAAAGCTCTGGAATGGCTAACAGATGAAGATCTGATGACAATAAAAGTCATAATCAAAAAATAGCACAGTAAAAGGACAGCTATTAGTTAACATTGATTTCAATTTGTGATCTTTAATATTTAATCTTTAGTGTCAGAGCAACTCCAGATGTAGCAGTGAAAGTAGTTTCTGCCTCAGTTTTGGTAAGAAAAACACAAAATAAAAGAAGTCATGAAGAAGACAGTATTCTGTAAGACAATTTCCCAAACAATGGATAGTTGCTAACGCTCATGATATTTTTCAGGCTTCACCACACCTTAACTATTAAAGCAATGCAGACACAAGCCATTTGTATTGCTTTTCTTTTCCTTATCAAACTAAAATCTTCTGGCTTGTATTCGCTGTGTTTTATTTTTTCCCTGAAAGTCTCACTGATATCATTTGCTCTTCTCTGTAGAACGATAACTTCTTGGCTTTGAAACTAATCTGAAAGTCAGACCTTGTCAAATGATATCACACTATATTGTGATAGGCTACTTAACTGACATTATGGTATATTAACTACTAGTGCCTGTTGAATAATTACTTAAGAGTAAATTATTATTATAATCTATTTTTATTCTAATATACTAATATAAGGTATTGAAAGTCAGAGAATTAATATAACAGTATGCTGAAATGTGATACCAATTTTGTCAAAATATGTGATTAAGATCCCAATAGGTTAATTGGGAAAAGAAAAATGATCACAGAAATGAAGGTATTATGTGTCTGAAGGTGTTAAAATGCAGCTGGTAGAGTTTTTCTGATGTGCTAAATTCAGTTTCTAACCTAACCACTGTGGAATTTAACTGATCCTGGAGACAAAGCTTTACCTCTTAAAATGCTTTACTAAGACATTGCTACAAAAGATGAAACAAAATCTTTGTAAATAGCAGCACCAGAAGGAAAAAATAGTGTGCCTTTTCACATATTATTATTCTATTGCGTGCGGCACTTTTAATGGGAGATTCTGAATAAGTAATTAGGAGTAAACTTCACTTATTTCATTTGCAGATTTACATTCCTGTAAATCATTGCAAAGGTCACTTTCCACGGATCTCCAACGAGGTCTGAATGTCACAAAGTATTTGTTATCTCCATAGTTGCAGGCAACATCTTTATTTTTAATGCACTGACTTACATTGTTGATTTTTATCTCATCAAAATTACAGTAAGAGTAAATGAATTTATGAACTAAAAATAAAGTGAACCTTATGTAAGTAGTTCTGCTACAAAATATCATAAATATATTTAACTGTGTTTGCACATTTGTGTTACAATGTGACAGCTTTGGAAATAAGAGCAGTGTAGGGTAAAGAGGCCTTTAATTTTTCAAGGAAGCAGAATTAACTGAAGTATTTTTACTCTGAAGGGTTTTATAATACAAATGTTTCAATAGTCTGGAGATCAAACCTGCTCAGTTTATGAGAAATGTGTTATCTATTGGCATGATGTTGCATTTCTGCAGCTTTAAACTCTGAGATTTGAAAAAGTAAGCTACTCTGTAATCTGCATCAGCATTAGTAGTGACTCAAGTGTATTAAACACAGGCAAACCAACTTCACTTGTGCGTGTCTAATAATGAAACTTAGTGGGGGGACAATAACAGAATGGTCACCAACATGCAAAATATTGCTGAATTGATGCACAGATTTTTGTCATTAGAAAAACATTTGAAATGACTACTTGTTAATTAAAACAAAAGAACACAAATTTCATCTGGAGCCTTCAGTAGTGTGCCAGAACTCCTAGATGTCACTGCTAGTCACAGTAGGAATTGATTTAAAAAGATCAACTAATTATTGGTTTTTAGAAATTTTATTTCTGTAGTTCCATGTTGCTCATAGCATTCATGTAAAAGCTGATAGCAGTTATCCTCCCAGTATAATTCAAAGGAAAGCCAAGTGCCATTGATTGATTTTTGTATTGGATCTCAAAAAGAACTTTGGAAAAAAGGCCAAATGTTGTGAAATTCCAGTTGATAATGAAATTTCCTTCACTTTTTCAAAAATGGAAAAATATTTATGCTTTCCTGTTGTTCTACTTCGAAACGTGGAATGAGAGAGAAAGAATACACATTTATGTATATTTAAATAACTAATCCATAGGAAAAGAAAATCCTCTATGAATAGTCACTTATTTAGGTTGCATACTTATTTTGTGAACATAAGATTTTTAGTGTATTTACACAAATCAGAGTAAATGTAATTATCCCAAAAAACGTATCAGAAAATGGAAACAGAAAAAGTACTTGAGAAAAAGATCACAGGAACAGCTAATAGAGACAATTCTCCTTGTTCTATATGTATTCCAAAATTCATATGTGAATAAGATATTTCTTGCACAGGGAGATTGAGGGTACAATGCTATACTGGCCATTGAAGTTTTGCTAATGACTTTACTTACATCCACAGTTTTGCCTTCAAAACAGGCTTTTTATGAAGTTCCTCTGAGTCAAAAGAACTTTGCTCCCAGAGAGCTAGAGGTGTTTTTGCTACTTTCTACAAGGGGTAGAGAGTAACCCACAATCATTGTTACATCCTGTAGAAAGTCACACCTAAAAGTCACACCTTCTTTTCATTTTACTTCATTCTCAGTTTTGAATAGCCATAATGTTGACACAGTTTACAGACTGATAGTTCCAAAGACAGAGGTTTCTCAAGCTTGCAATAAATTCGGCAGTGGCAACACAGGTCTTTCATGTATTGCCCAGTTATTCTGTATCAGAATAATTGTCAGCAAGAGGCGTGGGAAATCTCTGCTTGATCAGACTCTTGAGATTGCTAGCACAAGTCCTTATTTTGATGTGAACATCTGTGCCAGACTAAGAAATACCAGCCTGAAGCTGCTGAGTGGTCATCAGTTGGTAAAAATGGCTTTTATCTACTTCTAACCTTATCAAGATCAGCCTCTCCCAAGTGAAAGCTTTTACAGCTTTCTTCCAGTGTATCACAGAGTCTACTCTTTAATTCATTCATTCATAAAGGTTATCTATAATTTTTTAATTTACCATGCTCTCAGAGAGACTTTATTCCAGGTCATTAATTTTTTTTCTTGAGTAATTGCAACACTCTTTCCTGCACGCTCTCTAGTTCTTCTGAAATATTGTGTATAGTCTGTAAAGGATTTAGGACCTCCTAAGCCAAAACTTCCACCCTGAGAAGAGAAGAATGATCCCTTCAAAATTCAAGCAATTTTAAGTGCTTCAGTCTGACAATGGTAAAAGCAGCAGACACGTTAACAGCTTTGAAAATAGAGCTATTTTTTTCCAAAATTTATAGCTTGAAATTTTGAAATATATTGTCATTTTTATCCCAGAAGCTTCCCTGTCAGTTACTAAGTAAAACCATCATTAATCACAAGTAGCTATAGTCATGTGCTGATTGTAATTTGGTCACATTGAACAAAAGACGAATGATATAGAATACTATTAGCAATGATGGTTTTAATGTAGACATTTATCATTGATTCAGGTTCACTTGATATGACTTTGGGATAAAACCAGGGAAAAATTGCCTTGCTGTTGAAAATTTTATCGCTATTAAATCATAATTTTGGCAAAGCTGTGCAAATAAGACTGGCAGAGCTTTCCTTTCCCATTTTTCCTCTCCTAAAGACACAATTACAGAGGACTCAGAAGAACCCAGATGCAGTGCAATTAGAAAAATGAATGCTGATTACTTGTCATCTATCTAATATCTAATAATAGCAGCACAGTTTTGGGCAAGTATCTATTTATAGTAGTCATTCAACTTACCCAGCTCATCAGAATAGGTAAGAATCTATGGGAGATTGATAGATCCATATGCACTTTCTGAAAAGGCATATTTATTCCCCCCCTCACCTCACAGGACTCAAGCAACCCTATATAACACTGCTGGTGACACTGAGACTGATGGCACACTGCAGAAAACCTTCACTATCTACTTTTTTCCAAAATATCAGCCAGAAATACAAAGCAGTTGTAAGTTTGTGTGACAGAGGAAAAAAAAGAAAAACAAAGTGATCATATATTTTTGTTGTAAAAAATATGTTATCCTTTGAGTGCTAAACACCATTTCTCTGACGTAACCTTGTTGTAGAACTGACAGGAGCAGCATAGCATGACATCTGTATTTCAAAATTATCATTAAAATTTGAAGGTGAACTAGACCTAGATGACTTCACAAATACACACTGACTTGGGACCAAGTCCTAATCAAGAAAGAAATAGACTATTTTATATGTTAAAAGACAGAAAATAAAATATGTGTCATTCTTGATTTGGCTTTGAATCTGAGGATGGAATCCAGAAGGTCCATCTGTGGCTGCAGGAGGGCCAAAATGTAATGGCATTGAGTCAATTCAGGCAGGCAGGTGCACACAGGGAAGAAGAGGGAGCTTTACAACATAAACCTGAGGTACCTGGTGGCACTGTTTAGGAAATTGTCTAAGGGAAATTTAAAGCAGATTGGGGGTAGGAGTGTGGGGCTGAAGACAGAGATAAAGGAAGATACTTAGATAATGAGTTTGTAAATATCACAGATCTTAAGTCATAATGAAAATATGAATTAAAATAGTCACAACTAATACAGCCCATGAACGTTCTATTTTTATTTCATTTTCTATAGTTTTATTTTGTTCTGTGTTCTTTTATGCATAGCTGGATGTTGACTGCAAATGCTGTGACCTGTGATTAAAGCCTTGTGAAGAACACATCCATAGGCCAGCATGTGTGAAAGAAACTGTGGTAATATCTATCCAGAAGAAAACACTTCACTATTCAGTAGCAAAGTAGGAACTGTTACATAGTGGTTTTTTGGTTAATCATGCTTTGAGAACTGTAACTCTTTTATATTTTGTACAGGAAAATTTACATTATTCAATATTAGGAATTATTTTCTATTAAGTTCTAACAGTATTTGGGAATAAAATTCTATTTATTATTTGTCTAAATAAAATCTTGAGTACTTTTTCTTAAGGTTCTGACTAGATAGTACTCTCATATTTAAACACCAGCAGTGCGCTCCATTGTTGTTTGGTGTCTCAGTTACTAAATGCTGAAGAGGAACTTATCGAATAGCCTAATCAAAATTTATTAGTCTGTTTTTACTAGATAGTTTTCCCCATTTCAAAATGGACAGTGCATATTTTTGTTCTATTTGTCAACCTATTTGGAATGCATTTCTACATTTTGTAAGAGAAACTGCCTTGGAAGACATTACATATGGGCACATTTTTACCTTTGAAATCAGCTGTGTAACATAGAATAATCTCTAAGATTTCTACTGGCTGGCACTGAAATGAATCTTCAGGTCCATTGTTTCCACTTTCCAGAAGGACTCCCTGAAGATTACATGGAAAACCATTTTGTCTTGACGGGTAACAGAGTTCATATAAAAGCTCCAACCCATAATGACATTGGTGAACTCCAGCAGTATAGTACAGTGGATAATTTGGTACATACTATATATTAAATCTGAAGGATTTAAACCTTTGCATACAGCTTTCTACGATGTCAAGCTGCCTTGCTGGGTGGAAAAAGATACCTAGTGAGTGATGGCGTAAGGAAGCATACACTGTATTTTGTGACAAAATAGGGAGCGATCTACTTCATTACAACTTTCAAAGCTGTAGGAAGTATCCCATAAGTCCTACCTGGCCATAGGCAAAAGTACCAGTCAAATCTCATCCAGAACCCTTAGCATTTCCGAAGCAACTAAAACTAACTTCTACTTATGTTCTATGAGGCAGGGCTTCCAGCAGGCAGCAATCCCATTTTTGTTCTAATGTCTGATATGTAAATGAAACAATGGTCTCAAAAAGTAAACTTTTCACCAACCATCAAGTTATTTAAATTTATAATTCACAAAATATGTGTTCCTCATAAGAACTTCTGCAAGTGTTGTTCTGAACCATGCTGTGTTTTTTTGAAATCTGAGTTCGTTGTTTTGTTTCGTTTTGTTTGTTTGTTTTGGGTTCAGTTTTGTTTTGTTGTGTTTTTTGTTGTTATTTGGTTTGTGATATTTTGTTTTTTGTTTATTTTCTTAATGTGTGTGCACAAATAGGGAAAACAGTATCAGATTTCCCATATTATTAGCTGATCTGTCTGAGTTCACTAGAGGAAAAATTGGGGTTGTTGTTGAAGAATGATTATACTCCATTTTATTGTGGTGCCAGGCTGTTGGAAGCACAGTTATAGATTTTTGCTCTTAAAAAGTCATGTTAGAATGAATTTAAATTACTGTCCCACAATTATAATTTCTATTGCTGAAGTCCAAAAGGAAGCCTTTGGATTTCCAGTGACCCAGCTTGTGAATCACACTGATTTTGCCAGATACTCTGGAGAGAAAACTTTCCCTCGAAAGCACTAATATATATGTAACTGGCCCAAGCAGAACCTGCCCACAGCATCCAGTTACTGAATTTGCACTGTGCTTTCTATTTGATTACAGGAAAATCAGCAACCATTACCTATACTGAGCAAAAATCTCCACGCAAGCTTAAGTCTCTGGTGATTCACTAAAACATTTACAACACAGGGTAATCTTCTGTATGTATTTCCTGTCACTGTTGCTACTTTGATTTATATAAGGAGTGCCTGTGCCCACTTTGGAAATACAGTCTTATGCAATCACTTCTGAGCTGTTCCGCTCTCTGTGTACTTTGATGAATAATACTCACTTCACAGAGAGATATTCCCAGTAAGTCTGGAATTGGGGAGGGAGAGATAAAACCCAAACCTACCTACTTCTAAAATTATTTCTGTTCTCTGGTGAAGGTAACTACCAATTTGTGTGTAGTGGCATTCTTCCACTGAACATTTCAAAAGGTTTTGTCAGTTGTAAGCTACTCTGCTTTTGCCCTTTCCTAAACCCACAACAAAAGAATATGTTGCTGGCACCTACATCTGTAATACTAAGAGTCCTGTTTAGATGCTAGTTTAAAATAGCCCTCGGGATAACATAAATCTTAAGTGTATTAAAGTCCCTGAAATGTGTTTAACTAAAAGAAGTTGGTGATGTAATTGACAATCTTTACCAATAGGCTTAACCTCTGCCACAATTTCAGGCAGATTGCCTGTACTAAACTGACAGCTTGAAAGTCATGTAAAAGTTTGATTAACTTCCTACACTTATTTGATCAGCAGCCATGGAGGCTAAGGATCCATACACTAGGAGCTTTGTAACAACTTCTTTCCTTCTTTTATTATCTTTTCAGGCTCCTTGGACATACACAGCCTGAATACAATAATTCTGGCAAAGATGCAACAAAGTCCCCTGTAATCTCTAGACTCCCCTAATCTTCAAATATAATCTTAATAGTGTTACCTGCTGTAATGACTCTTCATTTGAAGATGTCACTCATGTCTTCAACTTTTATACTCTTATTTTATGTTGAATTAATCTGTTCCCTAAAACATTAAGATTTATGATTCATTCATTTCTTCTTACCATCTTCAAGTTAGTAATGGTGACTGATGATAGAAATTAGTAGTGGTGGCATATTTTGTTATTGTTATTAAAAAAAATAAAATTTTGTTTTGATTTTTACGTTTCAGATAAAATCTGAATCTCAGACCAAGAGCAAGAAAGATTTTAATTTTCCTAGGCTTTAAGGGTTCTTTCATGATGGTTATCATAAACAAGTGATTAGATATTAAGCTATGACTCTGGAATTGTATATAAGACACAAGAGAGCTTTCCTAGTGGGGGATTTAGATTAAATGTGATATCAGATACTATTGTGTGTGGTATCTAAGGCCAGTCAGGAAACAAGAATTCAGTTTTGGAAAACTGTATAAAGATATGGGCTGGGTATTGTCCCACACTGGACAAAAGTAATGTCTTTTAAAGCTAGTAGAATGGGAAATTGAACCTGGATTTCTATATCCCCAAACTGTGAGAACCAGACTGTAAAGTCAGTCTCTAAAATATTAGGTTGGCACTGTCTCATTTCATATGAGAATTGATTGGTCATTAGGTTCTCCTGGGAGAAGAGATGTCACCATACTCCAGTAGTCGTCAAAGATGGATAGAAAAACCTTCTGCTTCAATTTTTCTGAGAAGCCAACTGGGAAGTGATTAAACCTTTAGTTCTTCTGCATCCCAGCTGAGGGTTCTCATGGTATCTTTGTCTCCAACCAAAATCCTGACTGCAGACTAGTCTTGGTTCAACTACTGGTAAAAATTGTATTTTCAATGATGGCAGCAAAGAATCAACGGAATTGCAGGAAGCAAGGAATGTGTTTTCACCATGATGGATGGAAATGTGGACCTGCTAATATGTATTTTCTATCACGTCAAGAAAAAATTAGTCCCACCGTCTTCTCTGTTCCTCTCCCTTGGCTCCCCCCGGCTCCCCCCAGCCTTCTAATTTGCAAGTTTGTCTTGTGGAAAACTTCCGTGGAATTTTATGGAACTTTGCTTAATCAGATGTAGGTGATTTTATTCTATAACTACCAGACTTTCAAACTAGATGGTAAGCTGTATCACCAAGACAAAGTTAGTGGATTAAGTCCCAATCATGCTTCTGAAATGAATCTCTGTTTAGTGATCCTCAGAGTGAAAGCAATATGTACACAAAATTATGTGAAACACAAAAGGCAAAAAGTATCTCCCACACTGAAACTGCAGCTTCCTGAAAACCAGTGTGATATTTGTGTGGGTGACAAAGTTTACACAGTTAAAGCTTTCTGAAAACAAATCCTTTGAGAGAATCCGCTGCTGTGACTATAAGGTGCTTTAAACAATTTTTAAACCCTTTGAATCTAAAGATGTTACTGGATCAAGTAGACTTAAATTTATTTCTGGCAGTACCAGTTTTTCTGTGTTATCTTTCTTTTAAGAAAAGCCCTCTGGACTTATATTGTGCTGGATAAATGTCTTTTATTAACCTGCAATTTCTTGTTTTGATACATTCTATAAGTGAAAGAACTACTGTAATAATGTTGAATGCCATTACATAGTTACAAGTTACAAAATAGTCATTACTTATCATAAAATTATAGAACCAACTAGGTTGGAAAAGACCTCTGAGATCATCAAGTCCAACTCTTGATCCAACACCACCATGGTTACCAGACCATGGCACTAAGTGCCACATCTGGTCTCATATTAAAAACCTTCAGGGACAGTAAATCCACCACCTCCCTGGGCAGCCCATTCCAATGTCTGATTATTCGCTCTGTAAAAAATTTCACCCTAATATTCAGCCTAAACCTCCCCTGGTGCAGCTTTAGACCATGCCCATTGCCATATACCCCCCTCTTAAGCGCAGCTTAAGACCGTGCCCAACTGCTGGTTGCCTGGGAGAAAAGACCAATGCCCACCTGGCTACAACCTCTTTTCAGGTAGTTGTGGAGAATGATGAGGTCTCCCCTGAGCCTCCTCTTTTCCAGGCTAAACAACCCAAGCTCCCTCAGCCTCTCCTCACAGGACTTGTGCTCGAGTCCCTTCACCAGCCTCATTGTTCTTCTCTGGACCTGCTCCAGCACCTCAATATCCTTCCTGAACTGGGGGGCCCAGCGCTGGACACAGTACTCCAGGTGTGGCCTCCCCAGTGATGAGTACAGGGAAAGAATCACTTCCCTGCTCCTGCTGGCCACACTGTTCCTGATCCAGGCCAGGATGCCATTGGCCTTTTTGGCCACCTGGGCACACTGCTGGCTCATGTTCAGTTTCCTGCCAATCCAAACTCCCAGGTCCCTTTCTGCCTGGCTCCTCTCCAGCCACTCTGTCCCCAGCCTGTAGCGCTGCAGGGTTTTTTTGTGTTCAAAGTGCAGAACCCAGCACTTGGCCTTGTTGAACCTCATCCTGTTGGAATCAGACCATCTCTTCAGTTATCCAGGTCCCTCTGCAGATCCCTCCTGCCTTCCAGCAGATCAACACACCTCCCAACTTGGTGTCATCTGCAAACTTGCTAATGGTACATTCAATTCTCTCATCCAGATCACCAACAAAGACATTAAACAGAACTGGGCCCAACACTGATCCCTGGGGGACACCACTAGTGATTGGCCATCACTGGATGCAGCCCCGTTCACCAGCACTCTCTGGGCCCGGCCCTCCAGCCAGTTCCTAACCCAGCACAGAGTGCCCCTGTCCAAGCCATGGGCTGCCAGCTTTTCCAGGAGTATGCTATAGGACACAGTGTCAAAGGCTTTGCTGAAGTCCAGATAGACCACATCCACAGCCTGCCCCTCATCCACCCAGCAGGTGACCTGATCATAAAAGGAGATCAGGTTGGTCAGACAGGACCTGCCCTTCCTAAACCCATGCTGGCTGGGTCTGATCCCTTGTCCATCCTGTAGGTGCCATGTGATTGCACTCAGGATGATCTGCTCCATAACCTTGCCAGGCACTGAGGTCAGGCTGACAGGCCTCTCTGCAGCCCTTTTTGTAGATGGGTGTGACATTTGCCAATTTCCAGTCATCTGGGACCTCCCCAGTGAGCCAGGACTGTTGGTAATGATGGAGAGCAGCTTGGCAAGTTCTTCTACCAGCTGCCTCATCACCCTAGGGTGGATCCCATCAGGTCCCATAGACTTGTGAGGATCCAAGTGGCTCAGCAGGTTGCTAATTGTTTCCTCCTGGATTATCTGGGTTCCTGTTTCTGTCTACCAGCTCTGAAGGCCAGTTATCCTGAGGACAACCTATCTTACTGTTGAAAACTGAGGCAAAGAAGGTGTTAAGTACCTCAGCCTTTTCTTCATCTTTGGTGACTATGTCCCCTCCATGTCCAAAAAGAATGAAGGTTTTCCTTGACTCTCCTTTTGCTGTTAATGTATTTGTAGAAGCACTTCTTGTTATCCCTAACAGAAGTGGCTAGATTGAGTTCAAATTATGCCTTTGTCTCTCTAATTTTCTTTCTACAAAGTTACAAGAGGGAAAAATCCAGTGAATTTACTGTGTAATAGTTACTGATCATGTGTCCATTTTATTTTTATATCTCACAAGACAGGGAAATGGATCAACTATTTTCTGCTAAATTCTTTCATTTTCTCAATATCTAAGCTACTTTTGCTTTCCAGTTCCTGATTTGTGAATTATGAAGAGGCTGGAATAGAATTGCTTTCCCTAAGGGTGCTTGGATTAAGCACTTCTCAGTCTAAATATTCTCTGGCTCTTTGCCATTCACTGGCTTTATCAATCATTTGCACTTACATAGCACTTTGCAAACACTATTAAAGTTATGTCTTGCCTCATGCCTGTGTGAAAGGTAAATATCATGCCATTCTCATTAGAAAATGTGGGTGGATTTATGTAGACACTGGAGAGAACACAGTTAACTGGTAAGTTTTCTTATACATATTTGTCTTTATTTTTCTCTTATTTTGTACTTTTGCAGAGAACAGAATTGCCATGTCATTTTTTTAACAAATGTGTTTATTTCCATAGATTGAACCCATTTGATATTTATAGTAATGTGTATATCTATATAGTCACAGCACAACAACTCTCAATGTATGTTGGTGCAACCCATTTGAAATTATAATGCCATGACAGGCCAGGTTCCTCAACTTCTGCCTGGGACATAGCAATCCCGTAGGAACCTTTTAGGCTAACTCAATCACTCAAGTGTTTTAAAGTAATGATATTGCCCACTGGAAAAGGAAACATGCGTGTTAGGTCACAGTTAAGACTTGTTCATATTGGCAGTTTATAGGGAATGTCAGAACTGCCCATCGTTAAGATATTTAAAATATATACTAGGCTTTGTAAGATATACATAGACAGAGTGGGAGGAAGGATGCTATAAACATGTATCTGTGTATATAATGGAACACACGCAGTACATTCAGCTTTATGTTTTTCTTCATTTACATTAAGATATTTTTACTCAGAAAGAGCATTCTGGAATCAGTGTGTTACAAAGAGCAAAATTTATTTTTTAAATTTATTCTTAAAAATTGTAAGAATTGATGAAGAAATATTCTCATTCAAGCAATGCTATTTTGAAGGCTATTGAAAGTGGTGTGATACAAACTTCCCAATGGAGAGAAGTGTCAAAAGCAAGAGATGGGAACACATGGTCAGTCTGGTTGCACATTACATTTATCCCTACATCCTGTTCTGAACCCTACCAATACACTGGAGCAGGCCTTTCCCTCCTGCTTTTCCCTCCTGGCCCAGCAGCCCCACACTAGTTCCCTGCAGTCCTACTGGTCCCAGGTTTGAGAAAGTTAAGGAACCTTAGCCAAGAACACTCACCTTCTGTAAGCTATGGCTTTTGATTTTGCTGTGGATTTGTCTCATATTCCGAGTATGTTTGCTGGACTACCTCTATTTTCAAGAATATAAAACAATAAGTAAGGAAATAAGTGAAGAGAAAGTATCTGATACTAGCCCAAAATACTTCTGTTAAAGTTGTGACTGATATGTTTGACATGCTAAATTGAATATTAAAATAGCTCCAGGAAAGTCAGAAGTCCTGCTTTGTACTTCTGGCTTCTGATTGAGAAGAAATGATGGTAACCCTCAGCCAATTTCACAATAAAAATGCCATTCACTATAGGATCAAGGCCTCTTTTCTTTGACCTGACAGCAATTTGTCTTGGAATAAGTGGTAATTACTCTTATTGCTCATTATTTCCCCCCCACCCCCCTTTGAAGGTTTTTTTCCACCTTCTCCCCAGCAAGCTAACTCTTTGAGTAATATGTATATTTATTATTTTTATTGTATATATTCAGTAGCACTACTATCAACCTATGGTGGGTTTTTTCATATAGGTCAGTGTAGATAAGTTATCTCAATTGGTATCTACAACATAATTAATTCTCAGACAGGATTAAAAGAGAGGGCTATTTGGACCCAGCATCATTTAAGCTAAATGCTGTAATTGAGTTTTAGTGCCTGATTTATAGAAAATTAGTATGAAATTGTCATTGCTTTCACCAAGAATGAAACATCTCTTTTCATGAGGAAAACTCAGATGTCTTATTTTTGAGTCAAGCATTTAATTTTTCAGTTCTCCCAGCAAACCCTGAAGTAGTTAATCATAGAGCTCTAGCAGTGAGTATTCTGATCTTCCTATAAAATCTGATTTTCTTGCAATATATTAAACTCCATTCTCCTCAGCCAATAAGTCCTCTTCCCCGCTCCCAGCTGCAAAGAACATATTTTTTCAAACCCTACACATATAGTGTTTGAAAAGTGGTTTTTATCTTTTGGTCTTCTGTTCTTGTTTTTTTGTTTGTTGGTTTGGTTTGGTTTTTTGGTTGTTGTTTTTGTTTGTTTTTTGTTTGTTTGTTTTTCTGTTGGGTATTTTTTAAGCCAGCCACACAGTCTACAGTGACTTTACGGAACAAAAAATAGAAACTCCACACTATTTATTTCCTGGGACTTCCTTTCTTCTGTTCAAACATAAGACTAAGAAACATTATGGTCAGTAAAATATGACCTTTATGGGTGTTTTTGTGAAAGCATTTTCAGAGACAATATTCCCCCCAGTTTTGTAGTGTTTCAGGGAACATTTTGATCTTTTTGGAAAGGAAACAATGTCAGTGAGATTGTGTCTTCTAGCTGTGTTACAAGGGCTGGATAAAGGAGATAGGCCTGAACTAAACTCCCAAGAGAGGAAAATGCAAGCTGAACCTAACTGCTCTAGGGGAAAGGAACCTCTTGCCCAGTTCTTATGTGCATAATGATAATTAGCACCTGTCAATCAATACTTGCACATTTCCAGATGGCTGTCAAACAGGTAGGATTCATGAGATGAAGCTGTGAGAAGGTACAAACCCACAAACTTCATAAATTTAGCTGCCTCCCTGACCCAACCAGCAAAAGTCTATTATTCCAGTTGTTGGAATCTGTGGTTAAATACAATGGTAATTGTTCCATTAGTTAGGTTCAAAAAAAAATTGTATCAAACCTTGATTTTGTATCTATTTAGTGTATAGATTGTACGTACTATGAAAGTAAATGAGCAAGTACAAGGAGGGGATAATTCTAAAATGGAACAATGAAAGGCAATACTGCTTGCCATTGTGTGTGGGTCAGTTCTCAGATAAGAATCAGACGAAATATGCTATTTTATAGCTTCTTCTTCCATGCATTCTTGATAATACTTCGTTGTATATTCCCTCTGGCACACCACCTTCATTTATTTTCCTATCACTTCATTGCCATATGTAACACGCACTATTGCTTTGTCATCCATTGGTCACAGCACTACAATGGGTCTTACAGTTGTTTAGTCCATGGGTAGATTTGACTCAGCTGGACACAATAAACTAGAAATGAAGTTGTTTTGTATAGGTGTGATATAGTACATTTGACCTTAAAACTAGCTATGAATTAAAAAAAAAATATTCCCTAAATTCTTGATTAAAACTTGAGAAGTAAATTTGCAAAGATGTGTGTGTGAGGAAGTTCCATGAATAAATTTTATTATTGTTAGCAGGATTTCAGTATTTATCTCACCAACAACTTCTAAAATACCTCAGCAATGACGATTAAAAAAGGTCCACTAATTGCATAAAAAGTGAAAAGAATAAGTTTTCAAAATTATCTTCTCCTCTACTTTCAGATTTGGATTAACAGATCCAAATCATGGATATGTGCAGTATTTTCCAAATTCAGATAGCAAATATCATATATTCTATTTCATGACAATTTTATAAGTTTTAACTGGTTATGCAATTTGGCAGCAGATCTATTCCAAATGACAGAATCTGCTTAATTCCCATGATCCCACTTAGGCCCTGATCTTGCAATCACATTTGCACAGGTGGACTCCTGTGTCCAAACCAAGCCCGCATATGCCAAAGAGGCTCCAGACAATGAAGGCATCGGTTCATGGAAATGCAGTTGCAAGATCAAGACCTTAATTCCCTTTAGTTTTGTCTCTTCCTAATGAGAGCTGTCAATTACTTATAGTAATTAGGTGGGCAATGGATGTTAATGGGACGAGATTTTAAATATGCTACTTCAAAATTATATGAATAAATCATACAAATTTCTTTGCCTGTCTTTTACCATATGTCCTGCTTCAAATCCATATCATTTGTTTTACATCTGTTAAAAAAAGGCATATAACGCACAGGCACCGCAGTTGACTCTGAAGGACTTTAAAGGTGATGTGCCAACTTTTCAATAATTGTCACAAAAGAAATATTTTAGAAAAAAATGGAATTGTTGGATTTGAAAAGAAAGCTATGGATTTGCTAGTAAATGTGCTCCATTTTGTTATTTCTTTTTTTATGTTGCTAGTCGTCACCTTTGAAACAAAACTTTATACAATTGCTCTTAATTTGTAAGTCAGAATGAACAAGACTAATGTTTATTTTGGTTCAAAGGGTGTGATTCACTCCTATATTCCTTATGTTTAAGTTTGGTGTCATTTATTAACATCAGTAGAAATCTGATGAGGTATCTATCATTTCCTTATAAGGTAGATATCATGCAAATAGCTTTCAGTAAAATGCAGATTTTAATCCGTTTTTCTGAATTTAATGCAACTTTATGCAAATGACATGTTATAATATGCATAGTTAGTATGCTAGGCACTGGTTGTCTCCTGTGGAGAAAACAAGCTTAAGTTAAGCAGATATGCCTTCACACTGCAGAATGCTCAGTTGTCGCATCAGGTCAGTGATAGACAATTACAGGTTCCGGTATTTTAAGTAGAGTCTTTGCAGAGAGCACCATTAAATAACTTCACCGAACTATTCATTTCTCCAAGTAGAGGCAGTAATTGGTAACTGCTGTCATTACGTACAAACACCGTGTTCCTCCAAGAATAGCCCAGTGTGATTAGCTCTCAGTAGATCGGCTGTTCTTTTACCAACTCTCGAGTGGCTTTTCGTCTATACGCATTTGCAGATAAAGCCACTGTAACCAAGCACTGCTGATGAGTCACCTCACTGAGTTCTGTACATCTGTTCCAAAACAGTTCATTGTTTTCTTGAAAAAAGGAACAAACTTCTATTTTTAAGAAAGTCTGGGTTCACAGCATTGTTATTAAGAGAAAGCTCAGGCAGACATCTCATAATCTTAGCCTGTGACACGAAGAACACTCCTGCTGCAGCACAACAGTAATAGTCTAAAAATGCCTTTTTTGACATTGTTTTTCTCTCTGTAAGCCTTTCTCTCTCTTACCTAAATACAGAATTCAAACTGTGTTTTCCTCCATAAATCACATTTTATTCCCAGGGATTATGGATGATTCAAAAGGAGTTGAAAGCAGACTGCAGCTGGAGTGCTCATCTAGTTCATGTATAATAAGGACTTTTAGCACTTCTGTCCATTCCTGGTCTTTTGAAATGCAATATTTCAGCAGGCTATTTAGTTCACACTTCTTCAAATAGCTATAGATGCACACATCTAAAAGACCAAGAGTTTAACCTTTTATTTGAAAATAGACAACTGGGTATCTCTGAGCTATTGAGGAGTGTCAAAAGATAAAACAAAAATGTATACTTGAGCTAAATCATGTACTATGTCTTAAAATTATTAATTACAATGCATAAATCTGATACAATTACTGGTATACTATAAAAGAATACTTCAACTTGCAGCTCGGACTGGTAGAACTTAAATATTTCCAGCTTGTTTAATATTGACTTAGCAATCATTGGAAGAGCTTTAATGCTTACAAATGAAATAATTTGTTTAAATATTTATTTAGTTCTTAGACACTAATATCAGCTTGATGGCTGCTAACTCAATAGTTGAATAGGATCAAAATTTGGGAATTGAGGATATAAAGCTCATCAGTCAGAAAAACGGGTGTAATTGATTCTGCCTTTGAGCTGGGAAATAGAATTCCTGACTTCAAAAGGTTCTTTGTACTTCTCTGCAAAGATCAGGCTCTCAAACACTAAACCATAACACTTTTGCAAATATCATATATTTAATTTTCACAGTGAATGTATTATGAATTTATGAGATTTTTAGGACAGTAACTGGAGCAAACTTGCTTGGTAAAATGATATAAGTGAGCATGAGGACGGAAGTGTCTGTAGTTAACAACATTCTTTGGAACAATAATTAAAGCAAAACACCACTGTAGATGTTTTCTAAAAGATCTAACCAGGTGAAAAGGAAATTATACTGGGGGAATGGAGAGGTGACCTGAAGAGTTGAATGGAGTTCAGAACCCAAAGAGGGGCAACAGAAAAACTACAGAGTGACTTTTTACAGGGGTAGGTTTTTGAAATTAGGAAAAAAGCCTTTAGTGTGGAGCAGGTTGCCCAGCCAAGCTGTGGATGCCTCATCCTTGAAACTGTTTAGGCCGGGTTGGATGGGCTTTGAACAACCTGGTCTAGTGGAAGGTGTCCCTGCCCATGTCGGGGAGGTTGGAACTAGGTGATATTAAGGTCTCTTCCAACCTAAAACGTTCTGTGATTCTATGTTTGCATCTCTTAAAGGAGGTGTTAATTGTTTGCAACACAGAGTTATAGGCATAGTGGAGAGGGGACTTTTATTCTTCCTCTTTGGAGCTTAAAGTAGAAAAAATATTTTGTTCACAATGCTGCAAGAATCAGAAAATTTCTTTTTGAAAATGTCCCTTGGGATTTCAGTTATATTTTTGATCTGCTGCATTTAGATACCAGTAATGCAAGAGTCCTTAAGATTTCACGAGAAGGTAAGACTGGTGAATGCCATCTGCATCTTCACATTCAGTTTCTCTTCAGGCAAAGATTCAATAAAATCTGATGAAAAGAACAATTACCAAACAAAAGTTGGCCTTTTAAAACCCACTGTCCATACAAGGAGGCCATTGAGGATCTCAGTGTTCTTACAGCTGAAAAATAGCATTCTTAATTTTATTCCTGGACAAATGTCCTTGGGTTGACATTGTCCTTTAGCTTAAATAGCTGTCCGTCTTGATACAGTTATGCAGTGTAGCCATGCCTCTGCTCAGTATTTACTTTATTAAGCTAAAGAGCTCATTTAAACCTTATTTGTTTATTTTTTCTTCATAGAACTGGTCTTCCTCTTTCTTCTGAAATCAGAACACACTATTCCAGTTGGTATCTTTGCAACCCCTCTCACGCATCATTCAGTGATTTCCCAGGTTCCTTGTATACTGAAAACGGTAAATGTAGTGTTCATGTCTCTTCTGTTGAAAATGAGAATGCAGAGTTATTTGTTTTCAAAAGTATCTCCAGGGGTTTTTTACATTATAAAACCTGCAGCAGTTAGGTACTGTTTTGAGATGTACACTTTGGCCAGTTTGACACTCCTACAACTTTGCACAGCTGGGGGAAACAGACTTAAGTTTCCTCAGTAAAAAGGAGATGTTATTGGTGCCCTTCTGTCAGTAAACAGGTCTTGAACCTTGGAATCTTCTCCCTTCCTGGATTGTCTTTCACTCTTTGCAGTCTAAATTTATTAACCTTGTACACTGCAAAGTTTGTATTTCTAATCTCTGTAATCTCGGGGAAAACCACTTGTTGGCAGGTAGAGAAACTATTAAGCTCCATTGGCCAAATATCCATTTATTTTGTTCTAGGTTCATGGGAAAACAAGGCTTACATGGTTATGCTCTGTGTGTGGTTACATGTAACTGCATACACATATCAAAGCTGTCTGTCCATTTGTTCCTCACCACCTACAGACCAACTTTGAGTAGGCGTCCTGATCCAACCAAATTTGACTCAAGGGTAAAGTTTACAGATTGTTAAGTTCCTTTAGGATTTTGTAAAAATAGGTAGGAGGGTAAAAGGTGGCTATTCCCTTCCAACAGTGGGAAAAACTGCACTGTGAATTTGGCCTTTATGAGACACCAAAGACCCTATGCTCAGGAGAAATACTTTATTAATGCTCAACCTTGGAAAAGTCCTAATAATAGGCTATATCTTCTAAGACTCTGATGTTCATAAAAAACCTAATTTCCCTTGCCTTGGAGCTGGGGGACCCACTTTGCAAACTGTTAGAATTTAGCAAAACTGTACATCTTCCATATTTAAATATTCTGCTCTCACATCATGTTGATATGTCTCTCTTGAGTTCTTCTAAACTTCTGCTATTTGTCAGTCTGAGTGATCAATCACAATATATCAAATACTTATAAAATAAAATCACAATTTCCACATTTGGCTGCTTGCCTATGCACCTGATGATTTCTCTGGAGAAACCATATAAATTAAAGACAGAAAATAAAGGGTATTGTAGAAGTAAAAGCATCACAAATATACTTAAAATACTTACAGATCAGAGGAAAAAAATGTATGGTCTTCACTCTTGGGGTTTAGCTGAGAATATATTTAAAGAACTAGAAGAGAACTGACAAAAGCGTAAAAGGAACAGTAAAAAAATGAATCACAATTGTACAGTATGAACAGAAAAGTAAGAATGAATAAAACCATCTGTCAAACTCATGAGTTTTTGTGCCTCAGGAGAATGCTGTGGCCATACCCCATTACCCAGGCTTGGTCATTAGCAAACTTTTTACTTGTGAAAACAACGTAAGACTGCATCATGGCTATGGTAAAGTGTAAGGCACAGAGCAAGGGAAGAAAGACTTTTAGATCCGCTAGAAAGTCAGATTGGTGCTCTGTGTGCTAGTAATTTTTAAAAAGTGTCTGAACTGTCACTACTGAAAATTTTCTCCTTTCAGAGAATTTCTGTATCTTGGACTTCTCCTACCACTTTGTGTGCTTTTATTAGAGAAACAAAACAAAGTTCAAATAAACAAATAGCTCTATCTGTGAAAATTTATTTGCGCTGGTGTTAATTGCGTAGGGATTTGGGGTTTTGCTCACCGGTTGTAACTCTCAGTGTCTCATGTGGTTTTGCTTTTCTTATTTTTCTAATTAAGCTCTCTTTTTTACTGGAACCCATACATTGGGAATGTTGAACTGCCTCTTACGACTGAGTTGTACACCGTGATCTGAGAACTGATCTTTTAATGTTTCCTGTAGGATTAAAAACTCTTGTAGAAGACTAGTTATATATCTCTTTTATTATTTTTTTTTCCTAGTACCTGTGCCCATCCTGTAGAAAACTTCATCTATTCTGTAATATGTCTCTCTACCTCTCTGTAGCCCCTATAAAAATATATATATTTGTTAAGATCTTCATCAAAAGTAGAATCATTCTGGAATCAGAAGATGAAAACCAAGAAACATTATAGACACTTTTCAAAGAAAATTGTTTATTTATTTAGAGAGAAATTATCCTTTTATTACCTTACCAAGAATGCTTCTTGGTCCCAAAAGGAGACTGAAACAGAATGCCACTCATAGCCACTTGCCTGATTTATTTTTGCTCTTGAGGAAGGAGTGATCTGTTATATTCTCTGTGAAATATTTTCACCAGGAATTGTTCTTTCAGTTGCAGGAATGAAGCAGGGAGAATAGTTCCCTATTTTGTATGGTCTTGTCCTCATATGAAAAAGACAACCACATATCCCCATGAAGCACTGTCAAATCTAAAAATAGCTGGGACTAGGATGGAAAAGAAAGCTTTGCTTTCTGTATTCATGTGACCGTGAACCACTGCATGGCCTGTGTTTGTTAATTTAACAGTCTTACCTTTATATTAATAGCTTCTGTTCTTTTACCTGAGGTAATGTTATTTTGTTTTATGAATTAAATCGCCAGACATCCGTTTAAAATGGCAGAAAAATTGCAGAAAAATGTTCTTTGTGTGAGATTCTGATAAACATTTCTTGCCTAGTTGAACACAAAACCAGAACTCTTCTACAGCCCCTAATGGTATCTTGGTATCTGTTTTTGGGATGTCTTTGATTTTCATGTGAATTTCAGCCTGTGATGAGCTATGTGCCTTCTCACAGCCTGTCCCAAACATGATATTGTGTGCCAGTGTAATACCAAGACTCACTAACTTGAATATATATCTGCTGCTGTTCCAGTCCCATTTGTCCAATCAGTATATAACAATTCCAGTTGCCAATCTGATATCCACTATCAACATCAGTTTTATGCTCAAAACCTGGGTATACTAGTTAAATGCATACTACTCTTACAGTTTATTGGAAACAGCCTGCATGGATACAAAGCCTTACAACTCCTCTTTCTACCAGAAGAGGTGCTGACAAGGAAGGCTGAGCTTCTTGAGAGATAACAATGTTGGGATTTTTTCAGCTTGCAAATGGAGAAGGTCTGTTTACACACAGGATTCGTTCTAGAGAGGTCTGCACAAACAGCTGACCTGTTTGGAAATCTGTAAACGCGCAGGCATTTATGGAAATGTCTTGTTTTCCTTACAAATGGGAGTGGAAAAGAATAACTAATTCACAAATTCAGTTTGAACTTTGTCATGGGGCACACCATTGTCAGGCTCCATGGAAAATATATCTTCAGCTATGGGAAAAAAATGAGTCATCCTAACACCTTCTCATATGTGGAAAGCATAGTGACAAAATAGTTTTGAACAAAGTACTTTCCTTCAGAAAGCTGAGAGTCTTACAAGGAACAGAAGGTGCAGAGAGAACACTCTCTGATTTACCAGATCCTGTTATTACTGAATACACACATGCACGCACATGAGCACAAAGTTTGTAGCCAGTGGATATCTTAAAGTAAATTGAATCCTAAAGTGAATTTCAACTATTCCTTCTAAACAAATTCACTTCATAAGACACAGTCTTCCTTTAACAGGGGAAAATTTTCAGGGGAAGCTTTCAGGGGAAAAATATTCTGCCCCAGAGACTACTTGTCAAATATGCCTTAAGAGTTTTGTTATCACTGAAAGTGGACAGACTTTACACTTATATAACTCAGTAATTTCAAATACCTAAATAACCTGGAAGACTGTGCCTCGTTTTAGGAAGAATCTTGACCACCAGATTGTCCAGCTTGCTCTCAGATTAAAAGATTTCAGATGCTTTAGCATTGCACACTGATTATAAATGTGGTTTATTTTAGCTCTGATAATTATGTGGGGATGAGTGAAAAAAGGTATTTTTCCTTCCAGATGTCATATTCTGTCCATGCTTAGGCTGCTCCAAAAGTCTCTGCTGCTCACTCCTCTCCCAGCAACAGTTCCTGCCCAGACTTCTGAGTTCTTCCTTGTTCTCTCTCCTGGCTTCCCTTCAGACCCTGTCCAAGGCTCTTCCTGTCAGTGTCATTTACAGATCAAGTCTGTCCCACCAGCAGCATTGCTGCTCCTGGGGGGTATTTTTCATTCACTAGGGTAGATGAAGGAGGCTCATAGTGGGAAAGTGCAGCCTGCCTGTGGTAGCTCTTCATCTTTCCTAACAAGAGTGGCAGGTGCCAGTGAAGGGATGAAGTCTGCCTCTCATTTGGAGAGAACTCTCAATCACAGGAGGAAGAGATTTTCCTCCAGCATGCCAGAGCTCTTCATTTCTCCAGGAGACAAGGTTTAGTTCCTATCCAATTTTTTATATTCTTCCATTATTGCTAAAAATTTAATAGTGGACAGCTTTTTAAGTGAAGCATTCAGGGGGTTTTGGAAAATGTTGTATTAATATTTCGGAGCTGAAAGAAGGAGTTCTTTATGTTGAATATTTCCTTTTTTTCTGAGGCTTTGGAAAAATTTTGAATTGACAATCGTTTACTGACCTAATAATGTGGTGTCCACAGATGGACAGTTTGACAATTCAAATCCTGTGAACGGTAAAAGAATGACAGTAAGAGAGAGATGATGGGTCAGGTTATCCCAGAAGCCAGCAGCGGAGCAGGGCATGTCTCCTCCCAGCAAGCATATCCATGCAGAGAGCAGGTCTGAGGAGATCCCTGTCCAGCCTTTGCTGCTGTGCTGTGCATTCACACCCCGCTTTAACACCAGTGAGACCAAGCGCTACATTAAAACCAACAAGATTTGCAAGGCTTTTTTTCTTTTAATATGTGTTTAAACCCAGCAATAACATTAGTGCTAATATTGAGATTTAAATAGTCAGCCTTCCAACAATCAAACATGGATTAACTATACTTAGCTCTGCAGGAACATTTAGATCTTTAGATCAAAATGATATACTTGAGAATAAATCTGTTGCAACTTTTATTTTGATCCCAGAAAAATCTTGGAATGGATGGGAAGCTTATTCTTATTTCTGCATAGCACAGATAATTGACTTTTCTATGGGTGATAATTAAAAGGGTGTTAGCAGCAGTCTTAAAGGTCACAGACCAATAGTAATATCTCAAAGAAAATCACACTGGTGCTCCTATGAGTTCATTCCCTTCCACTTTTAAGGATATATTTAGTAGCATATGATGTTCCTTCACATTTAGCAAGTACATATTTTTATTCCATTTATTCAGGTTTATAGTTAAACATATCCATTTACACATACTGCTTTAAACACAACAGGGTGAAAGTACTATTTAGCATATCCATCTTAAGTTTTTGCATTTATTTTGATCTTTTCCCACTGTGCTGAAATCATCAGAAACATTAACATTTTTGATCCTGTAATATAAATGAATCACTTCAGCATCGTGTTGTAAGTCAGCATTCCTCTCCCCCATCTCAACAATACCTTGGCTTCCTCCCCACCCTATTAGCTTAACTCACACCCACAGATTTGTATAGATTTTATCAGTGGTCTTTAAATAAGCTACTGTTACTGAGGGGTTAAGCAGGTAGGATGATTGCACTAATAAAAATTGATAAGTAGTCAGGTTATCCTTCCTAATTTATTGCCATGGCAACAGACAGCACATGTGGCTTGTTGCTGAAGAACAGAATGCTAATAATCAAATGTGTCTTACCCAAATGAATATATAACACAGCTTACTAATACAGTGCCTTGACATTGTATACATTACTGAACAACGGCTTACATTAATTCTGCATCTAAGTTACTTGGTGCATATGCTCTGAAGAACAGGAAAAATGAAAAAGCACATCTGCTACATCAAAGCTGTTCATTAATGTATTATAAATAGTATATACAGTGAAATTCTGCAATACTTATCTTGTTTGTTTCAGTAGGTGGTTGATATACCAGGAAAATGAAGTAATGCATAGTCATTGTGAGATGGCATAAAAATAACCAACACATCACGGGAGTTCAATTAAGCAATAATCTCGGGGAAAAGTGGTCATTACTAGCAGTTAATGGTTGGTTTGTTAGTTAATGGCCCAAGGCAAAGCTTAAAGAAGTTAAGCCTCTAACAAACTGGTTGTGAAATATGGCAACGATGGTTTTGATGGGGATTTTCCCCCTGTTATCATCATTTATGATAGAAATAATGTATTTTCAAAGATGGTAGGTTTTATACAGAATGTTATATTTTACACAGAATGTGGTGTTTCAAGGAAATAAACAATTTTCTAACCACAAGGAAGAAAAATATGCACTTTTAGATATACATGTAGTATAGACAGTATACATACATATTTTGCATGTATTTCATATTAAATATAAAAACTGTGCTATACACATATATAATATATTAGAGACTATACATAAGAATATTTGTCAATGTGAAAATTTCTGTATAATTGAAAATCCACAGTATACCCATATATATATATATAAGTACATACATATATTCACATATATACATAGGCACATATATGTACAGGCAAATATATGTACTTTATACGCACAGACACACAGAAATATAGAGAACCACACACAGCTTCAGCCTTTTTTCCAATGTCCTCTCTACATATTTCAGTCAACTGGTAAGGAGAAGAAAGGACACGAGAAAAATCTTTTGAAGATGGTAAATCCGCTCATCCCAGAGTTTTACAAACATAAAGCCTTTGCTTTACCTGAAATCATCAATACCATCATTAAGTTTCTTAACCTGAGATCTTGTACCACACTCTTTTTTTTGGTGCATAATCTCAGAATTAATTTCTTTGTCAGTCCTGCTTTCTATTCAAGGCCACAAAATTTGCTACAAGCTGAACAAGCTATGGACCCAGACTTAGGAGGCTTGAAACAATTACGCTGGGGAATGTAACGTTGTGTTTATTTTAACCTAAATCGTTGTTACATTGAAATGGATATTTTGCTCATGGAAATTGTTGGGATGCAAGTGCTATCTACTTTCAGAAAGCAAAAGGTTGATGGGGTTTTAATCAACTTTCTGGAGATTTAAAAGTTTCTTGATAAACTGAAATTGTTGGTGAAAATTGCCATGATGTTACAGTAAAATAGCTTTACAATGAATCTGAGGTAAGGCAATTTCAGATAAGACAGGAAAGCATAAAACTGTCATGAACATAAAGTAAACTATATTTACAGTGTGAGTACCATATATTCATTCTGTACTCATTTCACGAGTACTGTTCATTGGTAGATCATTTATTTAGATGCTGAGGTACGTAGGGTGCTAATTTTGAGAATGGTGAGTTTGGACTAGATTGCATTCAGATGTTGGCTCTTTTTTTGTACTTAGAAATAATTTTAAGTTAGATCTGGAAAAAGAAAAAAAAAAAAGAAAGAAAAAAGAAAGAAAAAATTAAGACATTTTTCAAGGATTTTCCAAGAGTGAAAGTTTCCCATAAGAACCTCAAAGGATGGAAATTTATATAAGAATTTCAAAACTATTTTCCACTTTTGAAATTTGTTCTTAAACATGTATAAATATATAAATAAAAGATCTTAATTTCAAGAATTCTTTACTAAAAAAATGGGCAACCTTCGAAGATGCCTATGTACTGTCTCAGCTTTGTCTTCTTTTTCCTTTTTTTTTTTTTTTTTCCCATAAGACTCTTAGCACTGGACAGTAAAAGAAAAGAACCACTGCAACTGCATGATCTCTTTGTAGTCCGTTGCCCATTTGAAAACTGGCAATATTCTGTCCTTCCATTGACAAGCTGTCCAGCAGGGTTTTCAACCTGTGCTTTAGGATATGTTTCTTCCTTTCTTATAAGATATTTGAGACCCACCAGTATGATCTGCTTCTCTGAACAGGAGTTATTGGGATTGCAAAGGAAGTTGCTATAATGTAGGATCTCTTTCAAGTCTGAAAAACAAGTAATTGAACTATGAGATGGTGGGAGGGTGGCAGAGGTGGGAGGAAAGACTCCTTTTTTTAAGCTATTGAATACTGTTATAAATACTTGTAGCAAGGATAGAATTCAAAGTTCCTCAGAGATCCAAACAAGTTCTATAGATCAAGTTCAACTTGATGTACCATGGAGAAAAAGGCAGGACCTCTGGACTGAATCACAAAGCCAGGCAGACACACTTAAAGGATCAGATCAAAGAGAGACTATTTCTAACATTTCCTATAACAACAAACTGCACCACTAGGTGTTCATGTTACATGAGGCTTTACATTGGGCTCAAAATGTCAGAAACTACAATAGTTTAAGTACTTGAAAATGTTAGAGGAAATATTACCTGCAAGCACAGAGGCCTATCATCTTTGACAGCTATCTGTACCAAAATAGCTCTCACCCAATAGTAGTTTAGAAGTCATTGAGGTTAGTTCTGACCCACTGATAATATTTCTTTACTTTTTTTTTTTTTTTCCAATTATAGTACTTCAAACTGTCACTGAACACAGATTTGGTTTTAGCTATCTACGGGCTAAAGGGACAGAAAATGTGTAGTGGCAGTGACATAAGGGATGAATCATGCAGAAGAGCTTACAAAATATGACCTAAAAGAGCAGAGCCTTCTCAGCAGTGAATCCTAGGGAAGATCTCCATCCATCTTCCCAGTTGTTTTGATGTAGGAAATTGCTAATGTGAAATCTACAGGTTGAGATGACTTCAGTCCTGGTTTCCTGACAGTGAACTTCCAAATCATAACAGTCAAGAGCTGCAATTATAAAATGGCTGTTAGCTACCTCAGGGTTGCCTGTATCAACAGGACAGGATGATACTGGAATGTTTCACCAGCTGTTAGTAGTTTTTATAAATCCCTGATTCACTTAAGTGAAAAACCTTTCCTCAAAAATACTAAGAGGATATGGCCCTTTTTCAGAAAATAGATACCAGATAAGAGAAATTTAGATTATGCAGATTGAACTGTACCAGCTCTAAAGTGAACTTTGGAGTTAAGTGGCCACTTGACAGCATTTAAGTGACTTTTGGAGTTAGGAACTTTGAGTTAGTGACTTCTGCTTTCAATGTTACTTAGACATCAAGGGCTAAATCCATGAAAGATATAGGCATTACAAGGATGAGTATCTAAAATAACACCCGACTCTGCAAGTTCTCCACAATATATAGAAAGAGCTCAATGTTTAAAAGGAGAATACAGAAAGGCAAACAAGGTAACCACTACTGAAGTCAGGAATATATGGGGCAGGAAACAATGGGGCATTGAAATAATTCCTATACCAGACTGCAAATGGGAAAGCTGTAAATGAGTGTGTGAAACGTCTCCTGATATCAGGAAAGCAACTACCAGAGATTTTTTCACGTCAAACAACGTACAAGAAAATCTAACCCTCTTAAGAGCATTCTAGTAAGATGCTAAAAGACTCAGGTTTAGTCCCCTCTTTGAAATTGGCTTTTTTACCTGTGAGGCTAAGTGGTCCTATTAATACTTATGTTTTGCTGTCTGCTAGATGCCAAACCTCAGGGGTCAAACTAGATCTTTCATAATCCAGATGAGTACTCTTACCATTGAATTATTGACTGAAAGCAGACAGTATGTTTTATAATTATCTTAGTTGACCCCTGTGTAAGGCTCAAAACCTCAAAAATAGCAATCATTTCTGACTCTACAGTAAAAATGGAAAAAATCTAGTTGGATTTCAAGAACCTTTATGGACTTAGACACCTATTGTATCAGTTTGAGAGCAGAGGCCTTTTCTGTATACAACCCCTGGGCCCTGCTGTACCAACATAAAATAAAAAGGCAGTCCTATATCCTGGCTTGATACATATGGTCATCTTTATAGTTCTACTTTTCTGTATATAGAATGACAGCTAGAGTGTTTGTTGGTTTGTTTTTTTATTACCACATTCAAACACTAATCAGATGACTTCTTATTTTCAGAAACACTGATAATTTACAAAAAAAAAAAGCTAAAGTCACTGAGCAATGACTGCATCTTAAAAATCACTCCCTTAGTGTTTGCAAAGCACTTTCATGGCTAAAGATGATGCAAAAACGTCCAGTATTATTAGTGCTATGTGTATATTATGTTGATTCAGTTGTTTCAGATCATGTCTAATCGGGATTTTTCAAATAATTCCCCTCTGTGTCTGGAGAGGAAATTAAATCAGAAAGTCTTCTTTACATGTGAAAGTATTTTGTGTTAGAGTTTGAGAGAAGCTAGAGTCACACACAATAACGGGGTGGAGAGGAGGGAGTTGTATTTGTCAGGAGACAGCAGCCTTAGGCAGTGAACTGTTCAAACAGCAGTGAGAAATAGAAGCGCAGAGTGAGAGCCATGTGTACAGAAAGTATCAAAATAGGGGCAAGAGTGAGAAACAGAGTCAGAAATATGATTGTGTAAATGAGCAGGGATGGATAACAAAGAGGAAGATGAGGAAATAAGATAGTGAAGGACTGGAGGGGAATAGCGTCTTTCGACAGTGAGCAGGGTAGGTGCTGAGGAGAAATGAAGCAATCAGAAATCATTACAGAACTGACTGCATGACCTTAATTTTGCCCTCTTGTGCATTTGCATTACAAGTCTATCTTTCATTATGTAATATTATGTTATTTTTTCCCCAGGATGGTCTGTATCCCAGGGAGGGACCCAGAGTGCTGTGGTGGAGGAGACAGCTGCTACGCAGCATGGGGCTAAATGCAGGGAGGGAGAGATGTTGTTCTTGGAAGTGGGGCTGGATGGAGAGCTGTTCCTAAACTACCAAAGCCTCTCTTAAGAGAAGTAAGCCAACACCTTTTAAGCATAGTCCTGACATTGTCAAGGATGAGAATTTCAGAAAAAACCCTGTGTATTCTTTCTCAGAATACATTTCTCAGGGATGCAAGAGCTATGGGGCAAAGACCTTAGCCTTCTTAATCAAGAGAAAAGCATTTTAATCCCAGGCTGTTCTGAAATTCACTGGTCAGGGAAATTCAGGGATTGATACTCAGAGCTGGGTTTCAGTATACTTCAGAGTATTTTAAGTGCTTTACAAAACATGGATAAGCAGTGATTCCAGGTGCACCTTGAAAAGTACGGGAGAGAAAGGCAATGTGACTTTTCCTCTGTTGTCTAGACATGCTTTGTACCAGGTGGTGGTTTTTTACCTCAAGTTTTCTGTAATCATGCTTGTTTCCTTCTCTCAGTTCACAAACCTTTCTTTCTTACCCAGGCTCCCCTTTTCTCAAAATATAGTAGAGAACTTCCTACTTTCTTCACATTGCACAGGAATAGCAGGTAGAGTATTGTGCTCCTGGCAAAAGAGCGACATGTTCTCAATCTTTCTGTTCAAGGGAATGGCAGCTTGTGTGTTTTGGGCAGACAGAATAGGAAAGAAAGCTCTCTTTCACCTCTACACTCTAGATTGCAGGGTACATAGTTTGGGTGGAATTGTCAAATAATTATCTGCCAGATAATTATTTGCCAGAATTGAAGCAATCTCTGTCAGCTCTGTTAATTAATCCCAGTTAACTAGGATTTAAGTAAAATATTTGGTGGATTTGGTGGTTTAAGTACAGTATTTGGTGGATTTGTGAAAAATTGTAAAAATGTGGAAAATGTTACATCACTGAAAGATGGTTCCAAATTTTGCTTCCCTTCTCCAAACCCCATATTTTTTAGAAATTGTGTATGTGTATGTGTGCATGGTTGCGTGCACATAGTTCTAGAAAGTGGTTGAAATTATAATAGGAGAAAAAATGTTGCCTCTTGAAGGCACCTGCAATTGCTAGAATTTAATTAATTGCAAAAAATATCTTGTAGTGGAAAGATGGTGATACCTATTCCACTATAATTACCGAGTCACATAGGAGTGAGCAGATGTAAACAAACTGATGAACACGATATAAGCATCTACACTATACAGGAAGACAGAACTAGATTCTCCCAGAAGATGAGCAGAGACTATTAGCCAAGATTTTTGAGCAATTTTGACAACCCTTAACAGTATATATGCTTTAACTGGGAAAAGAAAACCTAATTCACTTTTTGAATATGTAGTATATTTAAGGCTAAGCTGTAATCAATACATGCATTTATGTTGAGGTAGGAATTGAATGCTTCAAAACCAATGCTGTGAGATGGGAGGGGTGGAAGGAGTGACTTTAAAGTGAAATGGAAATAGCTGTGGTAAGTACTAAATTTGGAGGCAGCACTGCTAGGTAAGGGGAGAGAAAAAAGACGATGAATCTTGGAGAACAGCTGACACCAGGTGGTACTTGCTGGATGAGTTTTGACATTGGGAGACTGATACTGGAAAGTCGTACATAAAGGAAAATGAGTGATGGAGGCAATCCTGGAAAATAGGAAGCCAGGGTTGGAAGCCATGAGGCAGATGGGCTTATTGGCTGAGAGGAATACACAAGTGTAAAATACTCCTTTGAAATAACATTGAAGTAGCAAAGTAACACAATGAAAACTTATAAGATACAGAAGAAACCTGTGCAAACACAATTTGTTCTGTAACTAACTCCCGAGGAGCTGTGCGGAGTGCAGAAAGGCTCCAGGACTATGAGTGGGAGCTCCGGGGAAATCAGAGTCTTTGAGGGTGACCATCTAAGCAGCCTGTACACCTCTTATCTTCACCTCTCACATTTCTTTGAGTGGAGTCCAATCTCTTGCTCAGGCCATGAGGTTATACCAGTGTCTCAAATACAAGAGAAAGAAATCAGAGAAAGCCTTCTTTAACCACCTTTGGTGGATGATATATGTGACAGTCTCAGTGCTTAAATTAATCCCGTGCCAATTTTCTGATGCTGTGGACTATCTTTGCAAGGGAAATCCCTGTTCAATTATCAGCCTGTACTGGAATCATTCAGTTGATTTCAGCAGAGAAGTAAGAGCACAGCTGGGTGAGAATTTTTTTAGTGGATGCTGAAAAATGTAGAAGCAGCTAATGGTGTTCTGAAGGAAAGGTTTTATTCTGAAATAGAGAACAATGACTTTATCTGGGTTGAGGCAAGGAGAAGGATATGTCTCTGTTGCTTTTTGAAGCTATTCCCAATCCCTATTTGCACATGGTCCAGGCACTGAAAGGGGACCAAGAGAGTGCCCCAGCAGGGGCAGTGCCCCAGCAGGTAGCAGTCATGCAACCACTCTTTCAAAGCCTGTCTGTATGGCTCGTCTACACCAGGTATTGCCTAGGCTGAAGAAGCAGGATGCTCTCTGGCTTAAACAAATTTAAACCACCACTTTACAGAAATTATTTTTTTCTTGTTTTATTTTTCTGAGAAAACCAANGTTCAATTATCAGCCTGTACTGGAATCATTCAGTTGATTTCAGCAGAGAAGTAAGAGCACAGCTGGGTGAGAATTTTTTTAGTGGATGCTGAAAAATGTAGAAGCAGCTAATGGTGTTCTGAAGGAAAGGTTTTATTCTGAAATAGAGAACAATGACTTTATCTGGGTTGAGGTAAGGAGAAGGATATGTCTTTGCTGCTTTTTGAAGCTATTCCCAATCCGTATTTGCAGATGGTCTAGACACTGAAAGGGGGCCAAGAGAGTGCCCCTAGGTATGCAGGAAGATAGGAAGGCCAAAAGTCTTGCTGCAATGGGTTGTATAGATATTTTACATAATACAACCAGGTGAAAAGGCATGAGAGGACCACAGCACTTCATGCAGGCAGCATTCATGCAGCCACTCTTTCAAAGCCTGTCTGTATGGCTCGTCTATACCAGGTATTACCTAGGCTGAAGAAGCAGGATGCTCTATGGCTTAAACAAATTTAAACCACCACTTTACAGAAATTATTTTTTTCTTGTTTTATTTTTCTGAGAAAACCAAGATGACCTTGTGATGAAACATTATGAGAAAGTGTGCTTCAGATGAATTAGAATGGGGAAAAATCTGAAGAGAGAAAGTAATCCCAAAATCAAATTTAAAAAGCAAGAGGTCCCCTGCTTTCAACTTCTGTTTTCATAAATTGATAAATCTCTTGTTATTTGTGAGACTCTATAAATGAGAATGAAAAGAGGACCCATCCAACAGACTCAGCCCTACCTACTGCCTAAAATAATAATAAAAAGAAAGAAAAAGTAAGAAAAAAATAAAGACTTTAAAAAGAATAAGTGCAGCCTTGTGCAAAGGTGTGCTCAGAAGCCCTGTTGTTTTTTCTTTGACTTTTTTCTTAGAAGGAATTAATCTTCTGGAATTCAAGTAAATCTTCAAAAGGGTATTTTTCCTTTGGAATGCAAATTATTATAGTGATGCTTCCCATATCACTGAGGGAATACAGTAAAGTTACCATGCACTGATCCAGCTATTTCCATTTACAGCAATCAAATGCTCATAGACTTAGCTTTGTGACCCCCTGAGAAGCAGATAGACATTTCAGTTGGAGTTTTACTACAAGTGACACTCAGGCAAAGTTTAGAATTCATGATTTTAGGGTCACTGGCGAATGTGTTCAGCTTCTGCTCAAACCTACTCTTGAACAGTTAGTGCTGAACAGCTTACAGCTGTTAAAACTTACATTTGTGGGATCAGTAACTACATGAACTACAAGTATGGGCATACTTATGATAGCATTAACTTTCGTTCTGAGGATCAAATCTGGTAAATACCCACGTTGCTGACCACTGCATCTGCTTGTGTGAGCTCTTGGCATTGGTCTCCCTTATGGCCAACAACACTCTGGAGCAACAGAATGTTAACATGCTTTTAGCCCATCTCTAGGTTCATATTTTGGAGTTAAGAATAGCCTCATTTTTCTGCCTGAAGGTATCCTGAGGACATCTTTTCCTAAGCAAAACATTTTGTGAGAGTTTTTGGTTTGGCTTTACACACCCCAGCAATAGTAGTGGGAAGAACAGGGCTCCCAAGTTCATGCTCAGGTGCATGCTTAAGCTGGCTGTTTTCAAGTGAAGACACAGTCTTGTAGTATTGGGAATGAGGCTTAAATTTCCTAATCCAAGGAGTCTGCCTTTCTTACATAAATTTATGCCCTTCTTTCTGATGAACTTTTGGAGGGACTGGAGGTCATCCCTCTGGCAACATGTTTTCTCTGAGGTTTTTTTGTGTGTGCCAAGGTTTGAGGCACTGCTGCCAGTGATAAATATCTTCATTTCAAAGTGAGAAGATGCAGGAATATCTGCTGAGACATATGTATCCATTGTATGAAATTAACGCTATGGAAGAATTAATTCACACATCATGTTTGTTCCTGTAGTTTAAGTTAGAGAGTGTGGCAATTTAGCCAATGCTTTTCATAAATTTTTGTTGTGCAGTGTGAGAGGAAATCAGAATTCATGGTGGAATTTTGTTACTGAGAAGTGCCAATCTTCTGGCACTTATATCTGATAATATATAGCTAAAATGAACTGCTAGATTGTTCTCAAGGTAGAAACCAGTCTGAACTTAGACACAGCAGTGTAGTAACATTGGCTGCAAATGTATTTATTGAAATAAATGTTTTGTTAAACCTGTAAGTGGAAGAAAAGTTCGTGTTTTATTGATCTGTTGTTCACTCCATTTTGAACTTAGTGGTTTGGTACTAGCCTTTTATGCAGAGATTGATTGTTTAGTAGAACAAGGAGCAAAAAAAATTGTGGAGGTGGAGGGAGTGTGACAGGCAGAATTGTATAAATAAGTTAAAATACCCACTGAGAAAGTTTGAAATGCCTTATTCAATGGAAAGACAAATTTACATGGAGATGCATATGATTGAGATTAATTTGATACATTAACATTGCGTGAATGAGAATTTATTAAAAGGGAAGACCTAATTGAAATAGAGATATACACTGAAAGCAGAAATCCCTTTCAGTCTAAAAGACACAGAAAAGTGTGCTGTTTTAAAATATGCAAGGTACTAGTCTAAGGGAGCCAATATCTAAAGATAATTATCAATATTTTACAGGTTTTTTTCCCCTCTTTTTTCATCTGTCCTGTCTTTAATTCTGTTCTGAATAGCAGCCAAACAACTGAGTTTTCAGGGCTAATCTTCAGATTTTCATAATGTTCTTACATGAGAAGTATTGATTTCCTTATTTGTCATCTGAATTTATTAAAATGTAGAGTAAGTCAACATAGAATAAATTTAGAATTTATTGCCACAAGATGCCACCAGGCTCAGTGGGATTCAAAGATTGATTAGCTATTGAAATACCTAATGAGAACTTCTGTGGTTTCACTACTAGGAAGAATGATCCCATGATCATCCTTTCTTTTCCTTAAAAGATAAAACACGACTTATAAACTTCAAAGCAGAGACCTGGTTTGCATTGTGAAGATATTAGACCTATAGGGACCTATTGGTTTCTCCCATTTTTCTTTGAAAGACCACAGACTAAATACTGGATTTGATATACCACCAGTGTGATATGGGAATGAAAATTCTGGTATTGCTATCATATTATTGTGCACGGTCTTCTGAGGGCTTCAGTTTGCATTCTTTGTTTTATCATTATTCCTGCTGGTACTGTTTCTGAAAAGATTTCCTAGTGGCTTGTATTGAATCTTAGTAACACTAACAGTGTAATTTGGTTGCTTCAAACACAGTACTCCAGACTATGCTGATTTTTAGAGCTGAATCATTTGCACTGATCTTTTACAGGTTACATTACAGTACTTCATGAAAAATATCAAGGCCTACATATCCCATGGCATCAGGGCAGAATACTGTGCAGTATTCAGTACAGAGATTCAGTGATAAAATCTGAGACTTCCCACTTTTATGGGGTCTGATTTTCCACGACACTTTGTTTGTATAGATGAGATTTAAAGTGTAAGAGATGAGGCATCACATTTGAACTCAGATTATTCATACTCCGTAAAAGCTTATTTGGAGAATAATAAGGTAGAAGTCTGAATGTTATGTAACATAGAAATACATACATCAATAATAACTTCAGAAGAAAAGGTCTCTTGTCAGTGTAAAAATGAAACAACTTTTTTTTATTATTATTTATTTTTTTTTATTGACAGGCCTTTCTCTATAGACCATATGCTGCTTTCATCCACACAGTTGGGTGTACAATAAACTGATGGCTATCATTGCTTTTCTCTTTGACAAACACATGTCCACCTTGCTTTTCTATGTAATGTGTGCTGTAGTTTCCCTTGCTTCTTCACCAATGAGTCTTTTTCTTATGTTTTCTTTTTTCTGTCATTTCCAGAACAGAAACACCTCCCTATATAATATCCCTACAGCTATTATGAAATCACAAAAAAAAAAAGTTATCCTGTTGTCTCTGATGATTTTTATAACTATAGGTACAAGTGAGGTGCATTATACCAGGGAAGAGTACTGTGACAAACTAATGGCAGAGGATATTCCTCCCAGAATACTCACATTGAAGTGCATAACGCATCTGATGCACCCCTTTCTGCTTTGTACTTTTGAGAGTGGTTTGTGGAACAATGGAACTGCAGCATTCCCCACAGCTATCCCTTGCATCTTCTCTCCTCCTGCCTACTTAGGGAGCAAGCTTGCTCTGGCTGGTTCCTGACTACCTAGGACAGACAAGCTCCTTGTGGTCATGTGCTGATGGGGAAGGAATGGTTACAAAGCTAATGCTGAATTAAACAAATTCCAGTAATTGAAAATCAATATTTTTCTCAAGATGCCATCTGTAGGTGTTTAGCTGCAGACTGCTGATGCACTAGCTGAGCCTAACACATGAGATACTGAGATACTGCTGGGAATTAATTGGTGAATTAATTAGAATAAAAAATGAGCAAACAGAATGAAATTCAGGAAACAGGTCTTTTTGTGTGGATATTTTCACCATAGCAGTCTCCTTTTACTCTGCTGGGCTCATGGTGTCAATCTATAACCACTGGGTAAGAAAGTCCAGAGCAGGTGGTCCTCTGAACTAGCTCTCAGCACTTTATGTAAACATAGAAAACTGCCATAACCTAATCCTTTGCTTGTATAGCATGGTTTCCTTTCAGGCATACTTAATAAAGTTAACAGTCACTTACATGAAGGAAGCAGATTGTTCTATGAAACATAAACACCTATAAATTCAGTTCTTAAATTCCCTTGCAGCTGGTTTACATTTCTTTGTAGAAGACAAAAGAAAGAATGTATTTATCATATTACTGGATACTTCTGAGAATGATAAAATTACAACTGTAGGTGTGCAGATGCTGTCTTTTGCAGGCTAGAAAAAGGAATAGCAATAGTGTGATGTTTGTAAATATTTACTGCAGCTAAATTCAATGTTTCTTTATGAAGTTACTCATTCAGACTAACAGGTATGTTTAGAGTTTGTGGAAAAGAGGACTTTTTTTTTTTCCCAGTTTCTTATAATTCACATGGTTTATCTGTCTCATTTCCTTTTCCAACATCTTACTTGTCACCTACACTTGTTAGTTCCTGGGCTACATTTCTGACTGCTGTCAGCAAGATTCAGTGAGGCTCTGATACAGCCTTCAATATCATGCTCTGCTCTGCCTTTTCCAGGATGTGCCTCATACGCTGTAAGAAGGGAGAAATCATCTGGCACTAATGATCTCCTTGCAACAGGTGAAAAAGGTTCACAATGTCCCAGTAGCTGAAATAACCTGAGCTTCTGATGTTCACATAAAAAGCAGAAAAAAACAACTTCAGAGGTACTTTAAATGCTGTTTGCAACCAAACAACTGAAAGGTACAGTTTGAGAGCATAAACTGAATAAGGAGAAAGGGTTACTATAGTATCATAGTAATAAACACATAATGATACACCTCAGTGCAGTGGTGTCCAAGAAGGTTCTGGAAAGGTATGAAAGAATAGAGGAATAGAGACTATGAGAATATAAAAGATTATTTGGCAAAATGAAGAAAATTCTCAGCAATATTTCCAGAGATCTCTTTGCCCTCATGCCTGAAAAGACAAAGACTCCTAGATTCCCTAGCTGCCCTAGCTGCCATGTGGGCTACAGAAAACCTTTCCTTGGGGACCATACTTTAATTATCTTATATCCAAAATCAGAAGAGAGAAGAAAGGCCTGCAATATATGAAGAGGAAAAAATAATCTACCCAGGCAATTATTTCCAGGCAGAGTGCCCTCAAGCATATCAGTCCTCCAGTCTGCCTTGGCTGGAATACAATCACATACACAATCCTGGAGACTGTGCTTCAAACTCCTGGAGAGGGAATATCAGACCATGTCAAGAAGACCTGGTGTAGGGTAGGAACTTGGAAAAGAAACATTTTACTATCTTTCGAAATTGATTCATAAAAATACTAACATTAGATCCTCAAAATCCTGTGCTCAGCTCAACATTGACTATCTGTCATACTTAGATAGAGCCTGAGTCTGATAAGCAACTGCTGAAGACCCCAGATATCTAGATTATGTATAAATCATGCATGCACTTAAAGTATAGCAACCTCTGTGACAGGTGTACAACTGCACTGAGTCTGCAGATGTTACCTCCAGTTCAGCTGCAAGCATTGCTTAAAAAGATCAGCAGATGTGACATCTTACATCCCATTTGAGCATGGTCCATCCTGATCAATGAGTCAAGACTTCGTGAACAACCATTGGGATTTCTAACAAAGAGAGAAAAGCTCCAAATTTGTGCTGAATTGACAGCACAGAAACATCCTGGCAGGACCAGGGTAGTTTTTCCCATAAGCCATAGCACAACACTGGCTATTGTGCCCCTGCCACATTGATCAGTTACTGTGCTTTTATTTGATTCTACTGTGTTTGACTAATATGTTTCATTGGACTTTCCCTCTATGAAATGGAGATTTGTCACTGGAGATCATTGACAAAAAATTCTTTTGCCCTCACCCAAAAAACTGATACTACCCTGCTGCTAGACCTACCCAAATTGTTATCTACAACTGTCATATTGTAGTGATCTTAAAGTTGACAACAACATGTAGTGGTGTTCAAGAAAGAAGGATTTCTGTTTTAGTTTTATAAATTGGTGTTTATTTTTCTAAGAAGTCACTTATCTTCCTTACTGTGCCTTTAATATTCTCACAGTGGATTGATTCCTTCATAACACAATGTATTTTGAATTGCTAGTATCATGGTCAATGCATCAGACATTACCTTGTTTGAACTATTTTCTGGTCTGGGTTATGCAGGCAATGCCCCATTAAACAGCCTCCTCAAAACAGTGGACTAGTAACAATATGAAAATGCTCTTTTTGGCTTTCATCTGACCTATCTTCACATGCTTCAAGGGAGTTTTCTCTATCATAGTGACAACACAGGCATTGACATAACTATAATTCAAACACAGAATTGAAAATAGCAACTTGAGAAGTATTCCTATAATGCATTTCATATTTGAATCTGTAGTCACTTTTGATTTCTGACAAGTGAAAATATTTAATTTCCAAACACACTACAGAGATGAAATTTTTACTGCTTATTATTCTGTTCTTTCTCTTTCTCCTTTGTCAGCCTTATTGATAAAAAAAAAGGATATCATCAGCCCTTATCCTTACCTGCTCTTCTCATCAGTCTTCTAAATCACACTATATTTTGATTTTTTTAAAAATCAAATGGGTAAAGAGATAGAAGCAATCTCAGAGGAAGCTGTTTCAGTGAGACTGGGATGTGGGATGTAATGCTAGACAATCCTAAAACAAAGTGAAACATATGAAAATTCCAGCAATGCCACAACAACTACTGTGGGTTGTCTGCAAAAGAAGCTTGGGAAAAGCAGGCAAAATTTAAGATCAAATTAATTGCAGTGGTAAGTCTGCTTGTCTAAATTTCTGATCTAGTAACCTAGTTTATTTGACAGTGTCTGTCTGTAAAACAAACTTTCACAATGTGCTAAGTGACAAAAAACAACCTGGTAAAACATGAGCCTGCCAGTTGCACCCTATAAAATGATTAAATAAAAATTACATTATAGGGTTCTATATTAATTTTTTCTCCTGATTTTCAGCTCAAATTTGTTCTGCTTTCCAACTGAAGAAAAAAATGCTGTTATTCCACCATACCCCCCCACCTCCCAGTAACTTGTTCTATGATTACTCCCTAGATCTGGGAATTAAGCCAGGATTTTGTTTTGGTTTAGATATTGTGTTCAGTGGTATTAGTAACACAGGTGCTGCTGGCCAGATTAGATCTATTGGGACATCTGCACAGTCTTTCGTATTTTTATTATGCTCTTAGTAACTCCTCTATGAAGGTTTCACCATGTAGGGAGGGTATAATCAGAAGACTGGGTTTGCATGAATGTAGCCAATGATTTCACACAGACAACTGTGTTCAGGTGTTGTGAAACATACGTCAAAATGAACCAACCCTGACCACTATTTAGCTTGAAATGGTAACTCATCAAAGCCAAAATTAAAGAAATCTTGTCTTCCTTTATATCACTTGCATTTGTAGGTGGAAATACAGATTGTAAGAATGTTAAGAAGTTATTTTAATACTTGCCACATGTAGTCACTTTTATTGTAAAAAAACCCCTGATTTTTTATTCCTAGATGTTAACTTGAAAGTTTCCTTATAATCATCTATAGACTACAAGTTATTGTACTATTTTTTAATTTTCTCATTAAAAATGCTCAGTCTTTTAACAAATTTTGGAAAAAAATACACTCAGCCACACCAGATCCATTTGTTTGAGGCTATGGTCAGATTTCTACAGGTCTGGTCCCTGGATGCTTATTTCAAACACTTAAAGGTCTTGTCCTATGTTATGTGTACATAGTATGTGAACATCCATAGTGTTACTTTTCTGTGGAATTAAACATCTCTGCTGTGAAGCAAGTACAAAAAAATCTTAAATGCTGACAGAAGGGAACACATCGGTCAAACAGTAAAGTCTTTTGTTTGACACTAGACTCCTCAAACCACAACATTTCTGAAGACTTTTTCTTCATTATTCAAAGCATTCTGTTTAAGACATTGTTTTAACTGCCCACGTGTCATCAACAGCTAAATTCAGATATTTCAGAATTTTCATTTGATGACGTGCCGTAGATACTACCCTGTATCTCTGAATGTTCTCTTAATTCAAAAGGCTGCTGACAGAACTGACATGAGTAGATCACATCAAGCACAATATGTTGTTCTTTATTTGGAACTGTACATATTGTTTTCTTCCTCAGTGGATGTTTATTTGAAGGATGAATAGGTCACTCTTAGCAGGAAAGCTCATCATACGAGTGCCAGATACAGAAGACAGATGAGTCAGTTCCATACAGTCTGCAAATTATGCATGCAGAATAAAACTCTATTCATATTTGCATTTGACCTAAATTTCAACTTTCAAATATAAGTTTAAGAGAAATTATTCTGAAATTCAAAAATTATTTTGCAGAAAGAAGGTAGTTTAAGGAACACAGCTGAAGAACAAAGAAGCCACTGCTGGTAGAAAAAGAACACAATGAACATAAAATACTGTACGTCAGTCTGCATGTGCTCAAGTCTGTATTTAATACACACTTTGAGACATGTTTATCTGATGCGTGATTGATTGATACTGATGCAATGTTCAAATCTCAGGCATTGCTTGTCATTGTAAAATATGGCTTGGTGTAGAAAAAAGAGACTGTTTTTGTTTTTGTTTTGGTTTGGGTTTTTTGTGGATGGCAGTGCAAAACTTTATTTTTTTTATTAAACCTACATGCTTTAGTTACAGGACAGTTACTGCCTGCTTTTTTTCAGTGTGTACAAATGAACACAAGGTGGGAAAGTCACACAGCTTCTTACAGGAACTGCAGCAAAGTCTAAAAAAAGAAAGCTGCAGTGAACCAGAGCACAATGCCGAATATGACACTCATATTTCTATTCTCTCTTCACTGTCTGAGAAATAGGAACTACTGGACATGTGAACCAAAATGTCTTTGCTGTTTTGTCATAATCCAGGAATTATATTATTTACAATGTGTGCACAGTTTGCAGAAGCATAACTGATGATGAATAGTATAGCAAATAAACATCATGAAAATAGGCAAGGTGTATTTGCAGAAGTGTTGCAGGGTGATGGGGATTCTAATGTGCACAATTAAAATGGAGCCAGGCTAGTGAGCTTGCAAACAGTCCAATAAAATAAAAATGTGTGTTTGAATGTAGAACATTGTCTAGGGGAGTGAGAGAAGAGGAGAAGATATTTGTAATCCTAGATTCAGGATTACTAGATCAGCTAATTATACTCATTCCATTCAAAAGTATTTGGGAATGGGAATGTGGATTCCCTCAATGACCTACATTAACAGCAGTTTTCTGTATTCCTTCTGGGCAGAGAGCATTTTGATAACTTCAGAAGTCCAGGCAGTGCTGTGACTTAATTAGGTCCAGAGCTGTGATGGGAGATGCCCCTAACAGAGTGGTAGTGACCATAACTCCATGTAACCATCCAAGGATCCTTTCTTCTAACCCACTTGCTTAGCATGAGTCAGAGTGGTTCATCAGCAAGCCATGTAAGTGCTGCTAGTTCACCATGCTGGTTTTTAATGACCCAGGATATTGAGGAAGTGATCCAACCTTCTGATCGGTGATAACTAGGTATGACTTGGAGATGCTAACATCTTCAGGAGAGAGCATTTAGACCGAACATCACTCTTTGGTTGGTTTTTGTTTTTTTTATTTTGTGGTGGGTTTGGGTTTGTTTTTTTTTTTTTTTTTGGATGGTGGTTTTTTTGGAGGTGTGTGTGTTTTGGTTTGTTTGTTTGGGTTTTTTGGGGGGAGTGAGTTGCTAATAAAGCAATTCCACCCTTTAAATAGGTACATTTGATTTTATTTAACATGTGTAATCTTTTTTTGAAATAGATCAGAATAGCAGCTTCAAATTTAAAGTTCGTTACTTGGGGGAAAAATTAATCCCTGACCCTTTTCACAAGCAGTAGTGGAGCTAGCTACCATTTCAGAAAACAATTTATAAATCAGATACACTGCCAGTAAGAGATATGGAAGAGGGATTGTTGCTCAGAAGAGACAAGGAGGAAAACAAAGAGGTCTAGAAGGATTGCTCTTGAATTGGTGGTGCTGTAAGAGCAAAAAATGCTTGCTGAATTCCATCTTCTACTCCTGTTTCCAAGTAAATAGACAAATTGAAGATTATTATCCAAAAGATTATACACATGGCTTCTCCAGCAGGTAATGTTAGTTAAGTTGTTGTGCCAACCTGAGTTTGGATGCCCTGTCTACACTGATGTCAGCAAGCGTCAGTGAGTGGTATAATCTCTGTACACATACTTTGGTTGTAAGTGGTAACCGTCTCTGTGCTGCCAGTGTCCCAAGAGGGTATTCATCATCATCCAGGTTGTTTTAGTGATCATATTAGTTAAAAGGAAAACCAAACAAACCAGTGGGAAGATTTACTTTCTGCCTTTCTTTCATACTTTTTCTCAACTGTATAACTTACAGTCTATTTTGTGTTCTAATTTTAAGCACATATGGGCATGACAGATTTTTAATGAAAATCTCAGTGCCTGAATACCTGTTTCTGACACTTTCATACAACATCCCATGGAGAAGAAATAGACCTTAACATATGTCAAAAGCTGTGAATCCAAAGAGTAAGTGTGAAGACATTCTAAGTGATATAGCTCCCTTCTCCGGAGCCGTAAACACATAGGGTAAAACTTTGAAGTGAAATCACCTGAGGTTTTTTGCCTCACTTACTGCTAAGACTGCAGAACAGGACTGATCGCTGCAAAGGAGATTTCTTTTCCAACAGCCAGCTTCTGAGCAGGTTTGTTTGTTAAAAAAAAAAATAAAAAAGAAGAATGAGATAGACTTCATTTAGGCCCCATGATGAGTAAGTACATAAGTAAGTCTGCTAGTCTTTTTCAGTTCCTGTGCATATACAAATCTTTCTAAACTTTCGACTCCCTTTGGCATCTGACTGTAAACATTAACTAACTTTGCTGGTGGATGTAGGATTATATGCTTTTGCAGTCCTTGAAACTGTAGGAAAATAGTAATTTTAAGTCTCTCTTTGCAAGAAAAAATGAAACGTCTGCTAAACTTGAATGTCTGGTTGGATGTGCTCAGTAGCAGAGAAATTTAAAGCGAACACTCTACAGGGCTGGTCAGTATCCACACTTGGAGGTCACTTCTGTCACATAATCCTTAATTAACCCCAAGTTACAGAACCATTTAGCACAGAGCTATGGTTATTTTCCCGGTGTTAAATGATTTTATTTGGAAGAAATTGCCATAACCCTGTTTTCACAGAACACAGACTCTAAGGCAGAAAAAGAATACACCCCTCAGTGCCCTTTTTTCTCTTACATTGTGTTACAGTAGTGGTATGAGGCACAGAGAGGAGTAAGTGACATTTACATACTTATAAAAGATGTCTGTGACCAAACCAGGAAAAATTTATGTGTTGATGAGGAAGGTGCAGTGTGCATAGCTTACAATGGGGTCACTTTAATGGCTAAAACAATCTTATTGCAAGAGCTTTCGGTTCCATAAAACATTCCATGAACTATCCAGGGTCTCTGCGAAGGTCTCCCCATCTCACCTCCCTGTGCAAATCTGGTGTGAAAAACAGCTTAACATAGCCATTTAAGGATATCTTATACAGTAAGCAGGGATGTGGCTTTCCTTCAGCTTCTTTTAACACATGGCTAGGTGCTTTATAGAGTCTGACTAATGCATTTCCAGGGTCTTTGAAGTCTTGTCTGTCTTCTAACACAAAGATGCCAGGTCTCTGTCACCGCTGGGCATCATCTATACCAACTCTGCAAGGGTAACCTAGTAGAAACAAACATAAATTGATTGGTTCAACAACACAAAACACTTGGAATAAGCTTCTACCATGATTTTATGCCAAAAGTCACATTAAAACAGGACAAAGCTTAAACCATTAATTAGATAATGGATCTGTGGTAAACAAGTCATTCAAAGTGTTTAAACTGACTGCTGTTTGCTAAATAGTCTGGTTTATTTTGTTAGGCTCATGACAACTACTAAGACAAAACTAAGCAAGCAAACAAAATATTATTCCCTAAACTAATGTTCATCTTTCTTACATTGTTGTTGGTTGAATTGTCTACAGTATAAAATAATATTGGTTATGAGATCAATGAACTTCTTAATACTTGCAGTGCAAATGCATTTTTAAATCTCTATATTAAGTTTTTCAATTTCCTAGGTGTCAGGACATCTAGAAACACCATTGTTTTATTTCAGGCCTCCTGAGGTGAATTTGCATTGAAATGCAGCATCATAATGTGATGATGTACATCAGAATGTGACTATAAGATGCAAAAATGCAATGTCATCACCTGATGAGGTGCTATGAGGCATATATACAAATGTTGTGATTCAGTGGTGCAGACCTACAGTGTTTCCTTTCCTCCCCATAAGACAAATCCAAAAGGTATCAATCATGTTTCATGCTGAGCACATTGCCTGGAGGATGATGTTGTAGCAGTGACAGAAAATCGAGTGCAGAAAAGAGCAGAGGACCCATAGCAGGTGACTGATGTGTGTACAAATGTGTGTTGAAATTACTTGCAATGACTGCTGGATATTAAAGAACATATTGAAAAAGACGAGTAACATTTTAAAAAATGCTGAAATAACTATATCCACTTTTCAGTGGGTGCTTAATCCAAGTGTGTCTAGCTTGCAGTTGCTGCTGCCAGTGAATTATACTTATGTTGCTGTAGTACAAATCGTAAAGTGCAAAAATACTTAGTTCTAAGTGTTGTCTTCCTAGAACCTTCAGGCTATTGTTAACCAGAAAGTAACAGCAAAAGTTATTTCAGATATAGTGAGCATAACAGAATAATGCTCTACAGGTGTAAAGTACAGAAACTTGTTCTTGTTCATAATCTCAGTAATCTAAGCAAATCGGACTATGGCTAGTTGGGGAGATGCTTCTGAAAATGTTCCCTAAGATCAATATTTGTAATGCTGTTGTGCAAACTGACCTATGGCAATCTTTGCAGATGTGATGAAACAGTTGTTATGGAAATAAAATTTTGTGTAATAAGAATGTTTATATATGTTATTAGTATTAAATAATTAAATGGGATTTTCTTTTTGAGCATGTATTAAAATATATTCGAAAAACCGCAAAAGTGAGTTCTCAGATAAGCTTACTTTCTGTTAGTACAATTCTAGTCATCTTGGAGGATATTTATTTCTTTCAGAGAAATCTGCCTACCCCATTGAGTTTTCCCAAGGTCACCAGTGTTAATCAATATGCAGTTTTCATAGTTGGTTAATAAAACTATGACTCATTAAAGCCTTAAAAATGTGTAACTCTTATCTGTTCATATACTTCATGAATAACTTTTTCCCTTCTTTCTACTGGAAAAAAATAAGTATGAACATGATGATAAGGAAAGTGGATACCTGCGAGTAATTTTTTCTCTGTCACCTTTTTTCCGCTTGAAATCAACATTCCTAACTAGCTTCATTTTCCAGCCAAACTATGTCATATCAAGCACTGCCCAAGTCCAAAAAGGAACTCATGGCTTTTACCCACAAATATATACTCTTAATTAAGGATGTTACCTGTTCAAATTCAATGGACCTGATAACTTAAAGAGAGAACAAGTTTATACTTGAGCACATTTTCCCTTTATCGGCTGTGGCCATAAGGACCTAGGCTGTTTTAACAGGTTATTTAACTGTCTTATGTTTTGTCTTGTTCTGTTTATTTCTTGATCTTTTTTTCTTTCTGGTGTTTTGAAGAGGAAAAGACAATTTTAAATGAGTTACAATAAGTACTGTAGAGAATATAAATTTCTTTCTGTTTGGGAATAGTGCGTAATTTGTGCTCAGGTAGAGGAAAGGCATTTTCAATTTTCAGGCATAATGTTGGTCAAGAGTGCCTGCTGATTCATTCTGAGGAGGGTGAGTCAGACAATCTAAATTAGGTTTCTGCTCTGAATCATCCTCCATAGACTATCTTACTCCGCTGACTATAGACAGAACCTAAATAGATTAGCTATACAAAGCTAAAATTGCACTTTTTCAACACCCATTTCCTAACTGTGCCTTAAGTCCATTCTATTCTGAACCCTGAGAGCTAATAGATGAGGATACTTGACATTTGATTGTTCTTCAAGAGGGAATAAATGTAGAACTCATATAATCCCCAAAATATCCTTCTCCAATATTTTTGTATAGTAATAAGTCTACTCTTTCAGCAGAAGCACTAACATTATGTCTTGAAGTAGCTGTATGGTTTGAAAAAAACCGAGTATAGAGATGGCAGATTCAGAAAATGTTTTGCAATTCAGAAAGAGTTCTTCAAAGTTGCAAATTGTAACTTCTCATGTTTATTTTATGCCCCCCCCCCCAGCTTTCTGGATACACTTTTGAAGTGAAGTTAAATAAACAGAGCTGCCCTTAAAATATGATTGCAGAATCCTTAGCAAAATGAGTAAACATTGACTCTGGCAATAATGCCTTGATATTCATGTCAGTAACCTTTGGTTATTTTTGTTGATTGTGTAGTCTGGATGCTGACAAATGGTCAAAGCTGATACTGTTGGAGGTAGACTACAGCTGTATGCTAGAAGACAGAACAAATATTTCATGAAAATTGTCTTTATGAATTTTCTACAGTCATACTTTTCTTCCACTTGAACTTCATCTAGAACAGTTTACATTTATCTATCTGTTTATATCTTCAGCGGGAGCCCCTGGTGGTCTAGTGGTTAAGGACACGGCACTGTAACTGCCAAGGCCCGGGTTCGATTCCCGGTCGGGGAAACTCCCCGGGCAGGCGGAGCCCGTTAGCCCTGTAAGGCAATCCACCTACGTCCTGAGGACCTCGCTGCCACTGTTCAAGCTCGCTTGGCCCCGGCAGATGAACCTTAGGATTAAAGGGTGGGCTCAGTTCTGCGCGCACTGTGTCCCACCTAAAATAAATCCAATGCGCAGGCTGGAAGGCGTACAAAGACCTTCCACAGATCTTCGTTCACGAAGTCTGGCCATTATATATCTTCAGCTATATCTTTATATGTACCTCTTGAAGTGATTCGCAAAACCATCATAATTTACATATTTTATCACTCCAAACCAAGTAAATATATTTTTATTTTGTGGTAAACTATAAGATGTCTCACCTTTTCCAGATAACGCATTTCTAGTTTTCTCAGTCCAACTTGGAATTTTAGAGTTATCAGCAAACCCATTTTAAGTCTTCATTAATGCATTTTAAAGCAGCATTTTTACCCTCATATAAGGCAGTTCATTGAATTCCTTTGTCCTATTCTCAGAGACAGAAGCAAAAGAACAAGGCAGATTTATATGACATGAGCATAAAGAAATAACTTTCACTAGCCCTCGTTCTATGGACCATATTTTGAATTGTGTGTATCAGCTGTGCCACACCTTTCTCCCAATTGATATTGCAGTTGCATCCATCTGTGTATTACCAAGGTGTTGATGTGTGGCACCATTTTTATGACTTCTTTCAATTTGCTTGATCTCATAGCTCTTATCCTCCAGAGAGTTCAATTGCAAGTGAAAATGTAGGGGAAATATTTTTCATGCGGTTGACATAGAACATATATTTGCAACCTGCCTCTCCAAGAGTATATTGTATGTAATAAAGGCAGCAAACAAATAATGCCTTCTACTGCAAACCATGACGGATGGCTTAGGAAGAACAGACTGTGTGTGTTCCATTTGAGATTAGAAGTTGAAGAAGTTTGATTTGTGCCACTGACAATAACTGTTCATTTTAATCTGGCTAATGCATTCAAACTTCACAACAATAGTGCATTGCAAATGCAGCATAAAGAATTGTTTCATGAAGCATTATCCCAGTTGCAAAGTCAAAAACTTAAATTTTAGGAACTATTGGAATCCAAGGCTCTATGCATCATCAATTTTGTCCTCCTTTGCCTGGTGGATTTAGTAACCCTCATGCAATTTGCAAGGAGATGAGGCTTATTTGTTCACAGCATCGTTGTGCCACTCATGACAGCAGGACTCAACTGAACTTCACCAGGAAAAGTTCTGAGGTGTTACATTCTTATAAATTTAATGAAAACAGTTTGTTTGAAGAAAAGAGGGAAAGACACTAGCTCGACACAAGTTAGATGCTTGAGATACAGGCTCATACAAAGCCAGTTTTTACCTATCTCATTACAGTTTTCTACAAGAGTTGCTATGTCATTGTACGGGATAGATCTTCCTTGGGGATGCACAAGGGTTCTTGTTTTGGTCTCCTCCCTTCCTCATTCTCACCCAGCCTATCTCACTTTCTCTCTGGGATCTGAATCCTTGTGCAAGCTCAGCAAACTTCTGCAAAACCTTTTAAACCATTTGCTTTTCCTGCTTTCTGATTCCTTCTATTTTTTTTTTTTTTTCTGGTTTGGGTCCTAATAGGAGAAATAATTCTAGCTTGAAAGAAAAAAAGCTCCCAGACCTCTCCTTACTGCTGGTCATGCACAAATCCTGTGCAGCTGAGAGCAGCTATTGCAAGCAATGTGTGATTGAATGCCAGCAGCTCCTTGCTTCAGAAGACCTGGCTGGTTACTCTGTATCAGGCATATAAAATCTCAAGATCATTAGGGGCTAGATAAAGTTAAAGGAGAATAATTTCCTCATAGGTGCATAGTTATTAAGATTGAAAACACCTCCAGTAAGAATGTATAAAACTACAGTTTACCACAAACGTAAGAACTGACCAGATCTGCATGAATTTTTCAGCGTATGACAAGAAGTTCTTAAAATATATTTAAAAAAAGTCACATTTTTGAAAATTTTCAGTGTCATCCAGAGCAGAAAAAATAATAACTGGATTTAGTGAAAGATAACACCATCTAAATATAAAAGCAAAATGGCTCACCTGGTTCTGGAGCATCTTCCAAAATAGTTAGCCTGGATAGAGGTATAGCATGAAAAATTTAACTACAAGTATTTTAGCAAAATTAAGAAAAATAAGATTGGGGCATCGGAAGCTCTGGTTAATTTCTCTGTCAGGCAGGGTCAGTTACGTTACTCATATGAATGACAGTACTTCATCTCCACCAATTGTGTATTGTAGATGATGCTTTCAAGTACTATTTTAAAGGTGTCTGCTAGCATATAGATGCATTAATTTTATATTATGGCCCATCTACTGAAACAAATGTCCTTACATCTGTTTAAGAGCAGTGGGAGTGGTAAAAGAGCAGTAAGACCTCTGGAATGCAGTAATCTTAAAATAGTCAGTATGGATATTCCACATTTCCTGTATTACCTTTTATATATAAATGGATCTTTTGCATTTATTGCATGGAGCAACTGTAGGAAAAGGTAATAATCTTCCCTCAAGTATCTTAAAAATTTTTAGGAAATTTACTAACACAAAAATAAAAAATTAATTTAGAATAACAAAATCCACACAAATATTTACCATATTTTTATCCCTCAGTTATTCTTCTTATATTTTCAAAATCTGTCTATTTTGCTTAGCTTAAGGAAAGAATTAGTGTTAATATGCTTTTGAAATAGGTAGGTCTTCTGATGAGACTCAGGTTTACTGAGATGGTCTCAGTAAAGAATCTGAATGCCCACAAGACAAAAAATGCAGTGAAAGTCTCTTAGCTTTTATTAAAGTGTTCCTTATTGTAAAAGTGACATAGGATGAAAATATGCAAGGAAATTTGGGGGCTGTGGTGAATTTTTCCCTCCCACTGTAAAATCATAAAAATGATAGTGTCAAGAAATGCAACCTATGTAAACAGAAAATTTAATTGCATTTAAGTGCAACTGTATATGGTGGAACATTTAAATCCAAAAGAAAGTCTATGACTGTTTCAGTTGCATTGACTGACTGTAATTAACATTTATTTATACTATAAATGTACAAAACTATCAATGAAAATGAGGGGACCTTTTAAGGTAAAATGCATTACACATAACCACAGTAATAGAAGAGAAGAGCTTTAATGCTGTGAAAATTCAGGGGAAAAAATACCCTACCCCTTTTTTTTAGGTTAATTCAAGCAGTAAGCATGTAAGCTTTCCTTGCAGTTCTTTTTATTTACTTTCCCATAAGAGACATGAATGAATTTTTAAAGGATGTATGCTGCTGTGTTTAACATTTATATTCAATGGCTGAAAGAAAGTATTTTAATTCAGAAATACATTCAAACTACTTATGTTTTCTTATCTATCTGTGTTTAGACTCAGGTATAAAATCAACTGAAAAATCTCACACTGAGTTTAATGGGCAAGGACTCAGGACCTTATAGTGTGACCATTACCAATGTGTCTGATTCTGCAACCGACTCCATGTGGGAGTCAATTGAAGTCAATGATGCTTCAAGAGGGCAGCTGAATCTGTCTATGGAAAGTCAATTGCAGAACTTAAGCCTTTGTAACTAACCATTGTGTTTACATCAAAAATGCATTGATCTGCTTTCTGAAGAACATAATAGGGGCCTCTACTCTCAGGATAGTATTTCTCTTCTCCTGCCATGTCCCATCATGGTTATTCCTGATTCATAGGTATACATTCTCTGTTTTCTAAGAGGCTTTTAATAGGATGTAAGTTATTACATTCATTTTTGTTAGGACTTTGAAGATGATGTGTCTGTTTACTGAGCATTTTTAAAAGAAAATGGTGATGAAAAGGATATCTGTACAGAACTACTCTGTAAGTAACATGAATATAAAAACTATGTATCAAAAACCATCTGCTAATGGTTTAAAAGGTTATTCATCTGAGTTTTACCTAATGGGTTGAGATAATTAAAATACAAGGGAAGATTGGGGTTTTCCCCTATTTTTTCTCCTGTCTAAGTAAGAGGATAATAAATAATAAAATCAAACCTTACAACTTCATCTAGGTAATATGTGATTACCGCAAAATTTAAAAGACATTCCAAATAACAGAAGTTTATATGTACAACAGGATCTTGTTTGATATTGTCATCTCTAACTAGTCCTGATAGGAACACGATGACAACACTTACCCCTTTTGATGTTTGACTAGTGTATTTTTGCATATTTTTCAGACCCCTATTAGCATGTATGCACACAACTTTCACAACTTTCCTTCCTGGATTTGCTCTGTGGATGTATCTGTTAGTGTTAAACTCAGAGTCCTGAGCCAGCTGTCTCAGCTTTTTTGCTGTTGAAATCAGTCTGGAGTCTTTCTCTACACTCCAGTTTTCCTTCTCGCCCCATTAATCATGGGTGGGTTTTTGTTTTCTTGAAAGTGCTCATTTATAAAATCCAATTTCTTCTGATTTTAGGGCAGTTTCTCCTTTATCCAACTGCTTTTTCCTTCTTTTAAAAGCACCTGCTAACTGGTTTCTTCCTTCTTTTGTGTCAGGAATTGCCTTGAAGGTCTGAAGTTTTCTGTGCTGTATTCATGATGTCCTAAGTTCCACATGTATACTGATCATTGTTTCCATATGTAGTTCTTGTTTCCTCTGGCAGTTCTCCACCACAAACTCTACCACACTACTTTATACACAAACATGTTCCACCATGTACCTGCTCTAGTGCATATGTACACACAGCTGTTGCAACAAGAGATTTTGTTGGTGGGAGGGGAAAAAAGGACATGGGACACCTTGCATCCTTTTCTGCCTCAGCAATTACAAGGAGCAGTGAGAGTGGGACAGCCTCATGAGGAGACCTGAGCTGGGAGCTCAGGGCAAACCTCAACACAGGCAGGACCCTTGTCAAAATTTAGGCAGGCACAGGGTCCATTTACCACCCAGCGATCATCAAGCAAATGACAGGTCACAAACCTGGCCCAAGATCAGGCCATAAACCTACCAAGCAAGTCAGAAACTGCAGGAAACATGTCTCAGGACATGTTTGGGTGGTCTGATCTGAGCCTGAATGGAACCTCTCTTGTCACTGAGAAAGGCTGGCTGAGAGTACCAATGTGGCTGCTCAAGACAAGCATGCACTCAGGCTCCTGGCAGTAGTCATGTCCATTTTCTTTTCTGAAGACTATCTTGTAAAGGGTGAGCGAAAAGGTACCTTACTGCTAAAATTTGCTCTCTGATTTCTGTGGCTAGGGTTGGCTTGGATGTCATTTAATTTTGACTCAGTAGTTGACTGTCCATCACTAATCTGTCATTCCCTTTCCTTCTGCTCAGTTATCACTTGTAATAAAATCTTCAGACAAACTCTGTCAACTACACTAGCAACTAGCAAAGCCCACACAAAAATCCTTATTCAATTCTTTTAGCAGAGCAAGGATTGGTTCCTTCTTTAGGACAAAAACCTTTATTCTGACAATATCCAGTTCCTATTATTGTTATTGTTCCTTTATTGGGGTTCCTTTATTTATTACCAGGACTTGTTTCTCAGTTTGTCATTGTGCAACATGCCTGCATTAAAATACGGATGCATTTGTCGGTACATCTATGCCACAGACACACCCTTCTTTTACCATATCTTACTGTCTTCTTTATCTTTTTTTTTCCAGCTTGCAAATGCTGTTTTCTTTTTTTCTTGGTAGATCTTGTGTTTCATTACTGCTAATAATACCTATTTTACTTTTCATGACAGTTAAAAAGGATGTATCAGCTTGCTAACTGGTAGAGAACAAAACCTCTGCTTATTTACAGACTCACATAATCAAATTTGTTTTACTCTATAAGCACATCCTTTTTTAAAGTACATTACTAGACTACACTGTTTCCCCTTTCTTTATCATTGATTGAATTGGTTATTTAGTGACAAATACCATAATGATTCTACTAATGCTTATGGAGCTGCAAAGGAATATTCAATATTTTTACTACCTTAGAAAAAGGCTTCATTTTAGTTTTACTATCTGCACACTTTCCTTAGTAAACTGAAAAATGAAAACCGCAAACAGTAGGAAAACATTAGTTGGTACTGACAGGTCAATGCAATGAGATTATTCCTATAGACTCTAGATTTGCTGTGTGTCTAAAAATAAAAGATAACATAATTGCATATTTTTTCATGGTCTCACTGTCCAAAGAGAATGCATTTTTGTAAATAGGATAATTTTTGCTAGATGAGTCTGCAAGTATTCTCAGAAAATGCCACTGTAGAAATATTTAGGTACTGGCATAAGGTTTTGTACAGATCTTCCAAAAATTATGGACCAACTTTCTGCTCTACCACTAAAGTGAGCATGGTTATCTATAAATTTTTGTTTCATCTCAGTTTTCAGATCATTGCAGCATCTGTCAACAAAACTCTTTTTTCCAACAGGATGGAAAATTATTCTTTGAATGAAACAACACCATGCTTTGCCTCTCATGGAATCCTTTGACAGTGAGAGGAAGCTGTAATATTGTCATTAAAAATTGTTCCCACAATTCAGCATTAGATTATCAGTTTCCACTTAAATTTCTAAAATTGTGACTAAAAATTATATTTGAATTGACAAGAGGTGCTAAACATTAGAAGACATACCATGGCAGTGTTCAGATGCAGATATTACTTTAAAAATTTGAAACAATCATCTTTGAGAAATTCCAGTGTTCTCAATAAAAATATGCATATGGTTTTTTCCTTACTTGGAGTCTGATACAATACTTTTTTCTCAGAAGTAATCTTTATTAGAGAACTTAATACAGTTTGGATTAGGATCTTCATTTGTGAATGTCTTGTACATTTACAGATGATAAACATTTTTTTGACCTATCATTTGGTTGCAGATTGTCATATGAAAAAACACTGCAGAAAAAATCTGCTATGGGAAACAATGATGTTGTAGCATTTCTTCTAAACAGAAGCATGTTTAATGGTCAATAAAATGAGCTCTTGGCACTCATTCAATTTGATGATTAAAGAATTCCTGCCTTCACAATAACAATGTTATAGTACAAAATAGCATTAGGAAACTGACTGCACTGATTGGTTTGCAATGAGTCATAGCTATGCAATTATGGCTCTGTAATTGCCCAGGCATGACATCATAAAGCAAACTGTCACAACGCAGACTTAAAAATTATTTTAAAAAACTGTGGTTAGTTAGTTTAAAAAGACCAGTGTCCTGAGTATCCTGTCTTGGTTCAGGTGTATCTTATGGGCAGATAAGGTTTCCACTGTAAGCCTTCATGATGATTTTGCTGATATCACTTTTACTGGAGTCAAAAAATAAATAAGGTGAAATTAAAAAAAAAAAAATCAAAAGATGGGAGACCTGTGTGGTCTTCTTTGAGGGTAGAATGTTTTCTGTGGGTCTAGCTTTTGTCTGCTTTCCATCAAATTCCAAAGAAGTATGTGGTTGGCTCTGGATGACTGCTTTTGCCCTTGTTCTGCAATGTGAGAGCTCAGAGAGCAGATTTAATATTTCATTCCATGTTTCAATATATTTCTTAATTTCTGCATTGGTCTTCTAATTGCCAAACTATGGTGCTCAGAATTCCTGTTGACTAAATCCAAAGGCGCCAAACAGTATTAGCTGCTTCAAGCTTCACCAGGTTTCAAGTATTTGTTCCCTGAATATCTTATGTCTTAGAACATTAGAAAGAAGAAAATTTCACAAATGGAAGAAAAAGGGAAATAGTAGAATAAATTAAGGCACCACTATCTCTTAACTCCTCTGATCATCATTATGCATAACTACTCCTTGACCGACTTCAGTCTCTTAATATTGTTATTAAATTCACATTGCTGACCCGCTGTATTTTATGTGGACATAGATATCAGCATTAGAGCCCCAATGCTTTGTTTTGTTTTTCTATTCTATTCTGAGAAGCTTCATAATTTTTCCTGTAACCCCCTGCTGAAGTTTTGATAGGTATTCTAAAGCCATTTTAAGAGAGCTACACTAGCTAGTGACAAGTCAAAGGAACATGAATGCCCTCTTTCTCCTGTCCTTGTTTGAGGCAAAAATGTTAGCACTGCACAACGGGAATCTAAAATTCAAAAGGAAAAAATTTTTTTAATCCGAAGAATGATTTTGAGATTTTGAAGAGAAGAAATAGTTTTGAGTTTAGCCCAAATGTGGAAGCAAACCTGCAGAGGATTTTCAGAATAATGTGGGAGAAAGACAGACATAGTCAAAATCACACTAAAATCTCAACACTTTGTACTAAAATCCCAATACTCTGAGCTTAATATCATGTATAAATGTCTTACCCTTTCAACAAAAAGATGGTTTGAAGACAACCTGGATGAATCCTCGATCCAAGCACTGGCACCTCATTGACTACATTTTGGTGCGACAGAGAGATATTTGTGATGTTCGTCATACCCGCATGATGCCCAGTGCAGAATGCCAAACAGATCACCGCCTTGTGCACTGTAAACTTAACCTCCACCTCAAGCTCAAACCTAAAAGGGGGGGGCATTCCAAGGAGGAGACTCCAAGTTAACAGTCTTCAAACAGCTACAGTGAGAGAGAGTTTCCAGGCAAATCTTCAATCTAGGCTAGTAGAGCATCCCATAGATCTGTCTTCCGACTCGCTCTGACAACATATTAAAACCAGCACCCTGCAGTTCTCTGAAGAATCCTTAGGATTCTCCTTCAAGAAAAACAAGGACTGGTTCGATGAAAACAATCAAGAGATCCAGGAACTGCTGAGTAAGAAGAGAACAGCTCACCAAGCACACCTTGCTCAGCCATCCTGTCA